>JARHVA010000170.1:5250000-5850000 GCA_037957365.1 Torreya grandis | reverse complement strand
GCCTGACGTCAGTGACTCAGGGCAGATAAACACTGGCATCGGTCAGGAGAAACTGACGTCGATAGTGAGGTAGTCGCATGGAACCGATGTCGGTTAGGTGCAGACTGAGATGTGACCAGCATCGATCATTGAGATGGATTTTGGGCAGACAACAAGCTGTCAAGGAGTCTCAAGCACCCATATGGAGGACTTAAAGGGTAAGTAAGCCTCAAATTCATCATTTCCCTTCTTACACTACTTGTTTCTCACTGATGGTATAGAACCAGGAAGTTATTAAAGAAGTAGAGCAGGTAGATCCAGGAAACAGTGGGAGCTTGGCATGGATGAGGATGTGATTCCTTGGAGGAGAACCAAATGGGAGTTTTTGGTGGAGTTACCAACTGGAAGAAAGCACTGAGAGACGAATGGATGTTCAGGATGAAGAAGAGCGAGAATGGATATGTGAGATGGAAGGCCTGGGTATATGGTCTTGAGTAAGCTGCAGGACAATGGAGGTTTGATCATTGTGTTTCTCTTTACCAGGTTGGATAATATTAGCTACATTATCCTATTACTGTATGTTGTGCTTGTAGCAGGGTTACAAATACAGGGAGTTACTGAACTAAAGGTAAAGCTAGTTTAGAAGTATGTCATGATGAATCTGGGAGCATCAAGATTCTTTGGCATGAGTGTGTTCTAGAGATATGGAAGGTCACAGGTTGACTTTATTTTAGGATGATTGTGTGAGATCGGTTAGCACGCTGATGGTTGGACAGTTCTATGAACAGTGTCTTGATTCACATAATGAGGTTGAGTACATGTGTACTAAACTTGAGTTTTCCCAAGCAGTGGGAGTTGTCAGAAAGTTAGGAGCCAATCCGGGAAAGAAGCATTGGAGGGCAGTTCAGTGGATTCTTAGAGGGACCAGTAGCAGGTGCACATGCTATGCAAGGTTAAGTTATTTTCTACATGGTTTGTAGATGCGGATGTGGCAGGTGATTTAGATGACAGGAGGTGCACCATAAGTTTGTGGTGGTTGGTCTTCAAGGGTGATCTTGAAGAGGGATATAGTGCCAGGGAAAAAACTAGATAGTGTACAAGTATAGGTACAGTTGCAGCTGTTTATCTCCAAGTGGGAGATTGTTAGGTTGTGGAGCTAAAAGCTTCAACTATGCAGACATGGAGGAGAATGCTAAAGTTCTAGAAGTACCAGCATCAGTAGTATGACCGATGTCGATCATGATGAATGTATAAGGCAACCAGCATTGATAGAGAGTCAGCCGATGTCGATCATCACCAGTTAGACAGGGACCGACGTCGGTCGCCTGTGTGTTCCAGAACTGTTCGTTGCACGAACAGTTAGTTTGTTGAACTAATTATTTGCATGTAAAGGCTACTTTGAGTCTTGAGCTACGTGTCTATTATTAGTAAAATAGAAGTCTAAGTTATTGTTTAAGTCTAGGATCTATTTATAGACCCATTGGCATGTATTGTAATGATGAGCTAGAAAGGAAGGCAAGAAAGATCCTTCCATTGTAAGATCATTGAGTTGCAGGTTGTTGCAAGCTCATAGGAGATCTACATGTGTAATTATGGTCTGTTGAATTGCAGGGTGCAGGTTCATGAGAAGATCTACTTGAAGTAATTTTGAGTGCTTGGTGTACTGGCAGGGTTATTATTGACTGGTTGGAGAGGTGAACACCAATTCTGTGTGTGAGTTGTGTGTTGGGACCATTTTTAGTAGGAGAGTGAAATTTTGAAGAATAATTACTATACACTTGAGGTGTGGGAAGCCTCTGTAAGGTGGAAGATCATGGCATCTCTTGATTGTATTCTTTTCTGTACGAGTATTAATATAAGATTGTATATTGTCTCTCATATTCTGTGCTATTTGTGAATTCTAGTTACTTATACTTCCGGATATTTTTGCATGTTTAATTGCTTGTATTTGGTAATCATATTGTGCTCTTTCTAAGGAGAAAGATCCTAACAAGTGGGATCAGAACAGGTGTGTTTGTTCTTGGATTCCCCATCACATAACACATAACACATAAAAGCCTGCACATAAAACACAAAAACCTACCGTCAGTAATTTTAACATAAATTTTAAAATATACATCAGTTTGCCACAAAATTTTGAGAGGTTGTCAAGAACTTCATTTCTCACATAAAAAAAAAATTAGGTCAAAAAAATCATTACCAAAAAATTTATTAACTCTGTTCTAACTATTTTTACCAGAAAAATAAAAAACAAAAAGTGATAGTCACTAAAATAGCCATAACGTCTAAAATATATAGATTTTTTTTTTGAAATTTTTAGATAATATCAATGACATATTTATATATATGAATAAAAAAAATTATATAAAAATATTAATTAAATAAAAATTTATTAATTATTTATTGGCCATTTTTACTCAAAGCAAAAACAATAAAAAAAATTAAAACTATGAAATACGAAAAAGTTTGTGGGTAGCGCTCTCATGAAGATAGTCCCACTGGGGGTGCCATTATGTAGAATAGGAATTGAATCAAGAGATGATGGTTAATATTTTTTTATTTCCAAAAATGAAATCAAAATTGAAATAAATACACTAGCATAACATCTCTAGGCCTAGTTACTAGGGGGAGCTTAGTTAACAAAATATGAATGGAAAACACAACTAAAAAGTAAAAGAAACCTTCATTTCACCTTCTTTGTATGCTAAAAAATGCTTGTTGTAGTGGTTTACTCAGTTTATGCTCATGAAGTTTGCATCAATGGAAGCTTGGCTACCTCCATCTCTCCTTGGCACCTTATGTCTTTGGCTTGGCTTGGCTCAATATTTGGACATTATAACACTAATTTACATGGAGCTTTGGAATCAATTTAGCATTATAAATTTGACATGTGAGAGATTTAAAAATGAAGAGATATATGCTTGCTTTTATAATCTCTCAAATCCCTTGGAATGGGTTAAATCTGACCATGGTTAAGTTCATTAATTTTGGTTAAGTTTGGCATATTCCTAGGATATTCTTTTAAATATTTTCTAAAAGTGACAACTCACAACCATGGTTGAGTTTATTAAATTTGATTGAGTTTGGCATATTCTTAAGATATTATTTTAGATATTTTACAAAAGTGACAACCCACAAAGGTAAGATGCTCTTGAATTTCTTTTTTAATAATTCATTTATTAGCTCATGGGTGAACTCAATTAAGATTTGAAATTGATTTAACTTGCTAATTGATTTTGATTAAGGTGTGCAAGTTAATTAATTATTTTTAGGCATTTAGTCATTTATTTTATTTTGATTAATTCAATGTGTGTATATACTTTGTTTAATTGATTTAATATGCCAAATTAATTTAATGTGAGGTTATGAAGTCAAATTTGAAACTAATAGAAATTCTTGAGCTAGGTATTCAATGATTGGTAAGAATTGATCTAAAGTTAGATATAAATCCATTGGTGGCCAAATTTAGGTGTTTACAGATACAATCATCATTGAGGATGTGGTAGTCTCCATAAATGTGTATCTCCTTAGTATTCTTTGGTTTTACTACCATGGGGATAACTTAATCAACTTTATCAACCGAGAAGATAATGCCTACTTCCAACATATGATCGATTTTAGTTTTCACTTTCATCTTCATGTTTAGTTTCAACCTATATGGTCTCTTATCAATTGGTCATGTGCACTCTTTTAACTCTATGTGCATCTCTCCCAAAGAAGGAGCCACACCTTTTAATTCTATGAAAGTTGTAGAAAATACATATTGATAGTCTCGGAGTAACTATAAAACCTCCAAGATATCTTCTTGCATCCAATAGTCTCCAACATGCACCATTTTGGGTCCATCATTTATGCCAATATTTTCTATGTTTTCCTTTAATACATCCTAATACATCTTATGTTATTATTTAGGAGTGAAGTTGTAGAGTATCTATTCTCCTTTGCATTCTAGGAACTAAATATATCATAGCTTTTCCTCCTTTGTTTCCTCTATAATTGGTTATGGTAGAGGCTCTAACCCTCTCTCTAGTTCAAATAGATCCCCTATATCCATATAATCTTTTTTCCTTCCCAAAGGATTGTTCATCCTCTTCTTGTATCCTATGTCAGGTTTGAATCCATGGTTGGGCCTCACCTTGGCCAATTTTGAGAATTTACAAGATGTCTATTGGGTTTTTCTCTGCGACTTCATGTGAACTAGGTTCTCATGGCCCTGACAAATCTTCAACTCTTTTGTGGCATAGAAAGGTTTTCATCTTTTGTAAAGTGACTTGTACATGTGGATTATCACTTTTAAAAATAAATTTTTGGATGAAATTAGCTTGGATCTATGCCCAGTGCTTTGTTTCTCTTCTTCACTATTGATGGATGTACCATGTTGTATGGAAAACACCCAGAGTATAGATGAAACTATGTGGCCAAAATCTAGGAGTAATATGCTCTAACATCCATACCTCAATACACTAATACACATGTAATTTTGGGAATTCACCATCCTAATAGATAGGTCAGTCTTTAACAATTGAAATTGAGCTACTAGCATCATTCATGTTTCTTCTCATGTTAATTGCACATACCTATGCGTGGCCCACTAGTTTGCAGTATTCCCCTTCATCTCATATTCAAGAGTTTTAACCCTCTAGTTCTCATTTAGTACATGCTATTAAAATCATGTGATGAATCCACCAACATCCTTCATAATAAAATACTACTATATTTGGTGGTCAATCGTAAAGACCATTCATAATGGTCAAAGCTCGTGATCTCTTTTTGCTCAATTGAGTACATGGGTGTTTGAGTCTCCACTAATTGAAGCTCTATCCCATGGGAGAACACACTCTAGATTTGGTTATATATAGTCCTACTCAGTACAACCCTTTTGATATATAAAATCTATATCAGATTGTGTTGGAGATCCTACTATCATTGATCGCACATCCTCATCAACCTTCTAAGGGATCTACAGGGTATTCAACCCCATCTTGTCCAAAATCCATTTTGCACTAATAATATAAGTCTTTGAAATAATATTCTTGAAGAGGAAATTGTACGTAGTTGCTCGTAAAGCCTTTTAATTATCTTCGATTGTGACCTTCATCAAGATGGAATTAGCACCAACGTAAGGTGAGTCTAGCTCTTTTGGGATAATTTAATGCCTAGATTCAGTCTTATTCATAGGAATGACAATGATCTTGTCATCTTGATGAGAATCTATCTAATTCATGACTGTATTAATAGTTATACACCCATCATAGGCCCACTTCTTCCTTATCAGAGTAGGGTAGTGAGTCTCATATGTCTTCATATCAATCACTTCAAAATCACCTTATAGGATAAGTTTTGTGACGTTGATTTCTACATCCTCCAAGCATCCAATAGGTTTAACTCTTCTATAGTTCACAAGTCTGAGCGTGACATGAATATAACTTAACACAGGTCTTCTCAAGGCTTCCCAAGTGGATCTAGGAATCATATTTATAGTGATTCCAAAGTTGAATATAATATTGGGTATGTCATACATAACTAATTATATTTCCATCCTTGCATTAATGTCCCAAGGTTCTTAGTATTTAAAAACCAAACCAACTTATCCATCTATTACTATCCTTTCTACACACATTCCACCATGCTACAAATTAGGTTTTTGATGTTTTGGGAGATATATTTATTGCACAGTGTACTAAGGAGTTTCATTAAATCCATCAGCACAGTGAAAACATTGTCTTATCTTAGTAAACACACTATCTACCCATAAATCTATACATCAAGATCTACATTATCCCCTTCATTCATCCCTTACTACTAGATTGTCTTCAAATTCTACATAACTTCTTACATCAAGCCTTTTTCAATAGTAGATTTCAGATATCATTCTGGGCATGCCTTTTTAATACCCAAGTCTTTAAGCATTTCCAACGAAGGTAACCCATATTCTACATGTTATTGTCAAGTGATTGCCTATAATTTGGCTTCTTCCCTTAGCTATGCATGAATCATGTTAACATTTATAATAGGTCTCTCTCTATTGTCTTTTTAAGACTGGAAATTCTTTTGTATTATGCTACTCTATCACCCTGTAGTATGCATAGTAAGGTTGACTCTAAGAATTTGTAAGATAATTTATTTGCACATGGTTTAGTTCTCTGTAAAGTTAATAATGAATGGGTGGCTTGGTCCCATTATTTCCTCTACTTCCCTGTGTACTACCTTGATATCCTCCTTTATTCCCCTAAAATACCCATCCACCTTGGTGTTATTTTTGCCCAAAATTTCTAGTATTCTAGGACACATTCCATTCTTGCTATTATAGATATTCATTAAAATTTTCCACTTGCAATTGTGGTGGGTTTAGGCCCCATCTTAATTGTTGTGCTTGAGGAATCTAAAGATTCTATAGACCTTGATTTGGGTAGGTCATAGTTAGTTTTGGAAAGTTTTACGAGGTGATATTATAGTTTTGTGTAGAAGGTAGGGGACCCACCAATGTCTAAGGTTGATGTTATGCTTCAGGGACCTAAAGCTTCACTAAGGGATTCTAACCTGGTATGATGCTCCTTGGGTTAAGGGTAGCATGTGGCACATCTATGGCTTTCTGCATAGTAACCACAAACACATTCTTAGTTATATTCTCCTTCAATTCCTAGAGTGCATGATAATCCTTATCATCATGTGTAGGTGACTTATATAATTTGCAATACATGTTTTATGGATTTTTGATGTACTGTTGTAAAAGATGACACAATGAGGTTGCATACCCTACCACTCTACATATCTTGTATAACTCCATCTTGACCCTATGGCATTCATTTATATGATTCCCTTATTGTCTACACTTTATGCATTATATATCTGACTTTAATCTCTCAACCCTTCTATGAAACTAATCCAATCTACTCAAAATAGTTTATAAGGTAATTTCTACCTTGGATTATGGCATAGTTATGTCCCCATATTCTTCAATCTATTCCATTTGAATCATAGTTGCTCTAGCATCTACTTTATCTCCAAACTGAGTTTGGTCCATGGCAAATATGATCCTTATTCATAAGCTTTATACAAACCAAGTAGCTTTAACTTTATCTTCCAAAACAAATTCTACTTTGTTCATGACATCAAATAATATGTGATCGTAGTCACCCATGGTCTCTTGGGGTCCTTGTCAGATCTCCTTCAGATCTTGGATTATTTCGATTAAACTCTTTTTAACCTTAGACTCTATGATGAGTCAGTTCTTAACATCATCTAGGGATGCTCTGGCTATATTTTTCTTAAAGATGAACTCTGGTGCACATCTACCCAAAACACTAATCAATTCAAACTTATTTATATTATCATCAGTGATTGCTTTTGCCTGCCATTTCATGTTATAGGTAAGTAAGTATTGTTCAGGGTCCACTAACCCATCATAGGGGACCAGGTGTATAAAAATACCTAATTAAGTTGTCATAATAGGGTTTCCTATAGGTATCACAATTGATTGTGTTATGACTAGCATTAGGGATGGTTATGATTTTGAAGACTTATATGCACTTTGAGATGGCTCTTGATTTGGTGGAGGTTGTGATGTCTCCTTTGGTTATATGGATGTGGTAGTTGAAAATATATCTCCATCATTTATTTCTTCTTCTAAGATTTGAAGTTGTGTAATGAAATCCTTAGCCTGCACAAGGATTAGAGGATCTATCTCTATAGCTACAAGCAATGTTATTATGTTCTTTTTTTTATTGATCTAAGAAACTCTGCACAACTTCATAATATGCAACCTTTTATACTTCTAGGGTTTTTCTAGGAACTTCTTTAATTGGTCCTTACCAAGTATCATCATCTATTTATTTGTAGGGGAATTAATATTATTTTGAAAAAATATGGACTCAAGGAATGTGTACTTCCTTGGGAAATGATCCTTACCTCCAAAGATGTATCTCTAAAAACTTGAACCTGTACTATGTCTACAACTATAAGGTAATTCTTGATTTTCTTTCTAAAATTACCTTTTTGGAAACTATTAACTTTTACTCATATGTTCTACTTTTATACTACTACCTTCTTCTTTTATCCATACTAAATCCTTATCACTTCCTCTTGCTCTATCTCTACTTGGCCTAGGCTGATCGCTTTGTTTCTCTTTATCATAGGCTTCTCCTTGTCATCTCCTCTCATTCAAATCATCAATGCTAATACTACTCTTATTTGTAGTTTCCTGAAATGCACTCTGTCTATTCCATTTCCTCTATTGTCTCAACTCTCTTTCTAACTCTAGACTTTTTTTCTAATCCTTCTCCTCTATATTCTTCATGTTGGACTCAGGTTTAATCTCTATCATTTCATCTTTGATTCATTCTCCCTTATATCGCACACACCCCCATATGTCTAAAGTGACTACTCCATATTAGCAGGAGTGGGCATCATGGCCTTTTCTATAGCCAAAATTTTGATCAATATTGGGAGTCATTATAAAAAAATTCATATGATTCCTCTCAAAAATAGATCATTCACTATGTCAAAGGAAAAATATCCTTGTAATGTGAACTCAATGATATATCTATCAATAATGGCAGCTATCCAATGATAGATCACAGGAGTCCAATTTATCTCCATATTCTATAACGGTTTTATCTTCCCCTCAGTCCATAGAATGGCATCACTTGCTCATGGTAAAAAATAATGATATTCAATTCAAGCCAACCAATCAACTAATAGGATTGATAATTCACACCAAAATATATCATAAATTTCATTGTAGAGGTGTTCTTGTATAATCTCCCTTAGAGTACACCTAATTCTTTGACCTTATTTCTCTATGATTCAATAATTTTTTGGTCTAACCAAGGCTCCACCTCTTTTTGGGTCAATAACCATCACAACATTTCCATGTTCACCACACCATTGTTAGCACAGGTTCCTAAGTTTCACCATAACATGTTAATTATGAGGATAGGGTGTGTGAAGTAATAGATATCTTGTAGAATGGTTTAATCAATATATATCATAAATAATTATACTTGTTTAAAGGTTCAATGCACAAAGTAAACTACTTACAAATATATAAATTTATGCATAAAAGTATAATAATGAATGAAACATTCATAATAACATAGAAAACTTTGTGATTATACTAATAAAGAACACAAATGTTTAGAATTCATATTAAAGGATCTAGTACTAGGGATTACAACAAAGAAAACCTTATAGATTTATGTCTAGTTCTGTCAATATTATGTGTGAAAGCTTTTTGAGAATAATATTCACCATTCTATTTCTCACATGATTGTCAGAATCAACATAATCATCAACCCTTTTATTACATTTATTACAATTACTTATAGAGATTAATTCCTATAGTTGTAACTTTAGGATTTACCATGCTGAGAATAGGTATTCATATTACCTTCGATGGAATCCTGACCAACATATAGATTCTTTTAACAACTCCTAACAACCTAAAAATAGAATATAGTTGGAATTACCATAGGACATTCTTGTACATATAAATGTTTTTACATTTACCATTTACCACTAACAATCAATCCATGATCTCACTCTCCATGGCTGAAATCAAGCATATAGTAGCAAATTTAGCAGCGTGCCAAGTTAGATGGATCAGAAGAATCATGTAGATTTTTATGAGGAAAAATAAGGACCATCAATAATCTTCTATGACAACCTATCTTCCATTGCCTTGTTAAATAATCCCATTTTTCATTAAAGAAGTAAGCATAAAATAATCATGTATCATTTTATTAGAGAATTAGTTGACAAATGTGAGATAGAACATAAGTTTTACAAGTCAAAACAACATCTCAATGACATATTTACTAAAGCATTGTCAAAATAATTTGTTGAGCATCTAAGAAACAAGTTAGGGGTCATATATGTAGCATTAGCAGATCCAAGATGTTTATTCATGCAACTTCATGCTCATACAAATAACGTTTAACTCACACATACAACTCCAAACTATTTTCACCCACTAAGAAAGGTTTAGTAGAACAAGACAAAAATGTCAATATTAAAGGAGAGTGTTGAAATATATAATATTGACCATTTGGCATTTAATGCCCATCTATTTTTTGTCTGATTAAAATGTCTATTTGGGATCTAAAACACCTCCAATTGTTACATCCACCAACAACCATTAATTTTGACAATAATTTGTAGTTGAGCGGTAAGTTATTGTATATCTATATTTAGAAGTAGAAGATATCCTATGTAGTACATATATAATGAAATGAAATGATAACAATAGTTTGGGTAGAATAGAGATGAGAAATAATAGAGTAGTGTATTAGCATACATAGGGAACATTTATAACAACCAACATTTAGAGATAGAAGATAATAACCATAGCATAACATATTATGAAGAACATATAATAGAATAAAATCCAAAGGATGATAGAGGAACATAGAAATATAGATAACTATGTATAGAGCACCAGTTATTTCAAGAACTTTTTTGTTGTGAAAGTTTGTAAACATATTATTTTTTGGATTGTGATAGCATATTTTGAATCTAAAAAAACATATATATATATATATATATATATATATATGTATGTATACATGCTTTTTATTCTTATTTTTGTGTTTTACATCAAAATATATCTCCCATGTTTCCCATGTTTTTGTATTGTGTTGCCCCTAGTTTGTATTGATTTTCAACATTTTGTTATAGTCACCACAAAGTTTTGGAGATGTGTAATAAAATCATGAGAGGTCACATATGAAAAAATCATTCATTTTAGATTATTGGGTGATTGCAGAGGTCGTGTGAAGCCACCATTGCCTCCAACATATTTTGGAAACTACTTAACTTTGGGTGTGGCCAAAACTACATCCAAAAAATTTTTGAATGAGGAAATTTGCTTCATTGTCAATGTTATCTAGGAGCTTATCAATATATCCACAACAAATGAGCATATTTATAATATGATAGAGTGGTTTGAATCTCATGAGAGGGGTGTTGTGGATTTATTTAGTGAAATCAAATGACTATACTAATAAAGTCATTATGAGAGTGATTATGTATGGGGGAGGTTATTGAATATGTAGGTTATATCCATGAAATAAATTGGATCCATGTTTTTAGATGGAGGAGGAAGCATTTGTGTCTCCATCCGTCTTCCTCACCACCAGATGGTTGTTTTAAATTGACTTCTCTTTCTCAATATTTATTGAATTTAATTTATGTTCAACATCTATTTCTCTTTGATAGTTATTTTTATTATTTTGCAACTTGGGAGTAATTATTGTTTGGATTATGTCTCTTAATATATAGGCTAGTGCAGCAGAGAGAGAAAAGAGTTCAAGTGACTTAAATAATTAGTATAAGTTTGAATTTATTTATTATTATTATTATTATTTATTTCTATTCAATTTTTTATACAGTGATAAACATGCATGTAAAATATGGAACTACCATAGATTTGATGGGAGAACATATAACTATAACATAGAGGTGGTTGTAGAGATTTGTTGTATATTATCCATGCTTAAGGAAGTAATTATTAAATTTTAAATATGGCTAGATTTTTTGGATTACTTTTTTAGTATTGTGATAGTACAATTCTATTAAATAAATTAAGTAATATGTACTTATTTCAGTATGATTGAAATTATATTAACTAAAGAATAATGAATTTTTTTATTAATTGTAGTGTTATTGAAAGTAAACTAATTAAAAAATAAGAAAAATTGATTAAAAGGAATCTATTCAATAAAATTTGTTTAGGATTCAAATCTAGTTTCAAATTTTTAATATTTAATGAGATTTATATATGGTGTGATAATGCTCCTTTATGTTATACGCATCATTTAACTAAACCCCATTTCATAGATTTTGAAATAATTGAAAATATTATCTTTTCTCAAAAAGAATAGAAGAAATATGTATGTTAATGTTTGTTTCTCTATTATCTATTTACCAAATTCATATGGTTGTAAAAATTATATTGAATGGTTAGTCCACATCAAGAGAAGTGTAGGAAAATATGAAATAAGAATTTATAAGGAAAATTATAATATAAAGGTAAGTGATTTTCATGGCTCATCATTTATTGAAACTAACACCAAAATCATATTAGGCAAGTAATTTTCATCATACCTTGTTAGCATAAAAAATCACATTAGTAAGAGGAGACAAACAATTAAATCATATTGGACTCAAGTTAAATACATTTTTCCACCATAAGTAATGATGACAAGGGCATTCCATACAACACTAACATTTAGGGCATGCTATACAAGGACACTTTGTATAGAAATAAGTGTAACAATTTTTATATCGATGTGATAACATTTATTAATGATTGATTTATTTATTCAATTGATGAATTGCTTTGAAAATATAATTGGTTAAATATTTTAAAATGGATGAATTTTAATTCTTAGTATTGCCTTTTGTCACCCATTTTAGAATTTGAGGAAATATGCCATTGTTAAATTAGAATATAAGGCATGTAAAATTATCCATTTTTTAATATATTTTTTTATGTTACAAATAAATCCATCAATTATAATATTAAAAAAGTATTAATAAATATTATCACTCACAATTTATTTATTTTTTAATAAAATCAAAAAAAATGTGGGAATAGGACTCAAAATTATTCATTTCAAAACCTAAACATGAATTAAATAACAAGAAAATAAATTTTATAAATTTCAAAATTATTTAAAATTTGTCATATAAATTTTTAACTTTAAAATTGTACAAAATTAAATAAAAATTTAATGAATTATATTAATAAATAGAATAAAATTAATGTGTCAAGTTGAAGCCTATAATATTATGCTATGAAACCTATAGTATTATGTTATCATAATGACTAATAGTTTTATAGCCACAAATTATTTGGATCCAAAAGTCATTGCCCAAATATGAAGTTATCGTATCTCTAAAAGGGTTTTTCGATATCAATTTCACTTATTAAAATCACATTTTTGAAATTATAGATTGATTCTTTACTTTTATAAGGTTATTTATACATTTTGAATTTATACGTGATTTTAGTTTCTAAGACTTGGAGGATGATTCTTTTTAGATGTTCATGTGAATATTTATATGTAATTTTTCTCTTAGAGTGCATTTTTTCATAGAGAGGGTAATTTACACTTTTAATAGTTGGTATTCCACATAAATATGTTGAGCCCTTTTCTAGTTATATATTTTGTGAAAACCCAAATATAAGATTATGTTGTCAATTTTTAAAGAAAAATCTAATTTAATTGTCTTAAAAAAATATTATCAATAAATTTACAACACATGTTTTTATTCATTAAGAAATGCATAAAAAGGGCACATGTTCCAACAAACTTCTTATCCCTAATTGCAAATCATCATCAAAATTATTCTTTCTAAATTATAATCACTTTTATATTTAATTAAAAAAACAAAAAAATTCATAAATAAATATTTTTATATTTTGTGAGGCTCGATGCACCATAAATAGTAGTGGTCATCCCATACGAAACCACTCATTCATACTATTGAAGGGGAGGTTAGAAAAACCATCTCTTAATAACTCAGATATTTTGAAATGACGTCCCTTCCCAAACTAACCTTAAATACCATGCAAGTAAATAACATAAAACAATTGCACATCAAAAATATAATTAGTTATGACATGACCAATACAATATCACCATAGATACAACTCCATACATCAAGGAGAAGACCGAATCCTCCACACTTTACATAGAAGACCAAAGGGGCAACTCCTTGAGACTAAGGTCAATGATTTCCCTATCACAACCACTCCATAAATATCTACCACTTACATATTTGAAAAGAATCCTTATGCATGAATGTGCTACAAATGTTTTATCAATAAGTAAACCATAATCCATCATATAAAAATGATACAAGTATTTGATTCAATAACAATCCATGTTATGGTACCTATATTGTTAAGATATATGTATGAGTAACACATGCACATCTAAAATCCAAGACAAAATCATTTATAACATCATAAAATAATCAAATTTAATCTCATAAGTGATAATTTTAAATATTGTAAAAAATATAAGTTCGGTGATTCACTTTACATATTGCATACTCATTACATGAGAAACAAATATATATTATAGATATTGAACTCAGTACAAAATTTACTTCAATGTATTCAATAGCGCAAGGGTGTTCATGAGTTCACTTGAGAAATCATCCACATATGGGTTATTCGAGTGCATAAAAGTTATAGAAACCCCACTTTTGATACCCCACTTTTGACACTTTTGATACCCCACTTTCAACACTTTAGATATCCCACTTTCAACACTTTTGACACCTCACTTTTGACACCCTAATCATGTTGCCTTAATTCAGTTTTCATACCAATTTATCATCAAAGCATTGTATTAACATCACCATAATCATAAAATGATCCCCCTCATTTAATATCATTGCATTAATCAAATAATCTTATATAATTCCACCAACAACACCCCATAATAAATTAAATAAATTAATCATTATTAATTAATTTAAATGACTCTTAATTAATCCATGCATATGAAAATAAATAAATAATCAATTATCCAACTTGTCAAGCTACTCAAACTAACCTGTTAATTCATTCAACAAACTCATTTAATTCATTCAAACACCTCATTTACCTCTTCAACCCACTCATTAGTCATTAAACCACCTCATTTAAGTCATTCAACCGAGTCATCAACAAACTCCCTTAACTTCCTCAACCAACTCATTAATTTCCAAATTCCTCGTTGAATGGATTTCACCCATAAACCAAATCACATCTATCCAAAATTAATTATCCAAATTTATCCCAACCATTCATTCTCCAAGCGAGAAATATATATATCAATCTTTCCTCTTCATTCATAAGGGTCATCCATTAGCATCATAATTATAATCATCAATCATTTACAAAGAAATAATCACCAATCATTTAGTTAAAATATGGAGAAATCAAGTCATTAAGCAATCAAATAATTGAAGGCATATGTGGTTAAAATTATCTCATGTCTTTTGAGTAAATTTAATCCACAAAGCATGAGAAAATCTATGTCAACGAATGAGAGTCTTCATTCAGTAAGTGAAGGTAAAAGTTATTGTCTCTATTTCATTGCCCAATCGAAAGTTTATGTGAGACTTAAAGTAGGAACTCATATTTTCTCTTAATTTAAAGTTAAGATTTAAGTTCCAGTATTCATATTTTGACATGCCCTATGTGACTATTCCTCTTTGTCTAGACACTTTCTACTTGTATTGTGCTTGTAGCTTATCTATTTTTTGGGGTGCATATTTGATTCATACAAGTTTTATTTTGAAAAATATAATATATTTTTGTTATTCATGTAAATATAATCAGAAACATTTTTTTTGAAAAATATTGTACGGATTTTCCATAATTTATAACTCTATTTTTAGTATATTTAGCATAAGAGGTGAGAGGTGTCTATTTTTCAAATTAATTTCTTAGTTTTGTCACTTTTATAATTTTTTATAAACATCTCTTTCAGATTTCAAAAATACTTAATGAATACCTCATAATTGTAAACATAATGCATGGATTTCCCAAAATTTACAACTTGCTATTTGATAAATTTAGCATAATTGGCTAGAGATGTCTTATTTTTCAAATCAATTTTTAGGTTTTTTCATTTTTCTAATTTTCTATAAATACTAATTTCAAATTTTAAAAATACCTAATGGATATATTTTAATCACTTGTTCTTATTTGTGCATATATGAGTATTTTTAATCAAGGATTTTTTATTATTACAATTGCTCTTAGAGTGTACCAAAGATAATATGGAGAATACTAAAGATGAAATTATTAATATGTGTCTTTTTAGTATTGCTTGTCAAAGACTTGAATTCAAAACACTTAATCATTAAAATTTGAAAAAAATCATTTTATTTGTTTGTATTTATATTTGTTTGTATTCATTTGTGTATCTAAGTTTGTGTATGTTCTTCTCTTGTGCCAAAAGGTGATATGTAGAATTATAAATGACTTAGTTACTTGTTTCACCCAAGTCGAATCACATATGCTCTTTCCTCATGCTGAATAGTGATCTTCAAAATTAAAAATGACATTGAATTTTTATTTTTATTTTCTTAGGGTGTAGTTAATTGGATTTCATCACCCAACATTAGCCAAAGTCCATGCATCATACTCTAAATATTCAAGGAGGATATATCATTATTGGTTAAGAAAAAATTTAGTTTTACCTAATTTTTCTGAAGTAAAGTGGTTATCCATAAAAACCCAGGCCCCAGACAACACCCTTACATCATAGAGTTTTTCCTCACATACCAAAAGGTATGCAAAATATTGCCTTAGATAAACCAATTCTAACCTATCATAAGAATCATTTGGCCATAATCACATAGTGGTGTTTGGAAAAAAAATCCCCAAGATCACCCATAATGTAACCTTTGAGGTATTATATGTGGGCCACTATTGAATTACACTCCCACTTGACTAGTGTAGGCTTATCATTGTGTGTTTAGTTATTGTCTACTTGTGTGAAATCTATATAAATACCAATCAATCCAAAACAAAATTGGCTACAAAAAAACCAAACAAACTAATGGCATACCAAATGAGATATCAAACCCAACTGAGTTAATATCTTAATAATGTAAACCTTTTTAAATTAGAATCTAGTCTATCCCACTATTCAAAACCAAGAAAATCTCCCATTTATTATTTAAAATCCTAATCATGATATCCCCCATGTCAATTTAAAAATGGAACCAATTATAGCACTCCAATTCCAAAATCAAATCCTCTCTAGCCAACTACAACATCTTAACCACCATGTGGCTAACCTAGTATCTTATATCAGTCCTTCGACATCAATATAATCATCTCATATCAATAAGGATCTATATCCATACAAACCCCACTTTATCCTACCCTTATCGATTAAATCGAATAACCAAAATTCTAACAATCTGTAATCGAACCTCCAACAATCCCATAACAATCAAACCTCTGAGCTGCCAAAACTATATTTTTACCTACCTTGATTCAAAATCCAATCCAATGAAAAATATAAAAATCAACCTAATCAATTATCTAATCATTAACCATCTCATACTAATCAAGCCCTTGAGCTACCAAAACTACACTTTATCCAACTTTAACAAAAATTCAAAGATCAATAATCCAAAAATCAACCATGGCCTAATCCATAAATCAATCAACAATTACACACAAAAATGCCCAATCAATATCCTATTGATTTTTCTCCTAAACCATAATAATCCAACACCAATTTAGCCCCTGAGTTACAACAATCTAACACCAATCTAGCCCCTGAGTTGTAAAAATAAAACACTAATCTAGTCCTTGAGCTGTAGCAATCAAACTATTAGTAATCCAGCACCAATCAAGCCCTTGAGCCACAAAAATCCAATTATGTCCTACCATCATGACTCTAAGGACTATTGTTTACCCAAGAACATAGTGCATCCATATATGATAACCAGTAATTGGGGATATACCAATATCCCCTTCCAAAACATGATCAAACTAATCCACACCTAAATAAGGTAAAAATACCTAAACAAGCCATATAAATTATAAAACAACCTTTCAATTCCAAGCACTCATTGGACACCTATCTTTGAGTCAACAACCCACCTTTGATCGACATGACATATCATATGATGGCCCATCACCAACTATCCCTTCACCTATCGAGGCCTCCAACACTAGGTATAAAGTGAATAAGGTACTTATATACATCAAAATATAAAATTCCTTCCTTGTGAGTACGCTATCTATCTCTCTTACAAGTTGTGGCAGGCTCGACATAAGCAAAAAAATAGAACATGCATCATATTAAAATTAGAAAACCCACATTTTTAAAATTAGGCCTCCTTATAGATGAAAATATTTAAATCACTAATGACATTATCCATGTGAAGATAGCCTCATTTCTTGATTCCAAAGTAATGAATATCCCATCACAAACAAAATGTGCAAAGTCATGACTATAAAGGCAAGGGACTGGGTATTCATGAATAAGGAATCAGGGAACCAATATAAATTCATGCAAATAAATAATATCATGGCATTAGTTATAATCCTCTAAATGATCAATATGAGGAAATTAGTGATACTTCTCTGATTTTTTTGGAAACTTCTCCCAACACCAAAATAAGTTCCTTCCATAGCCTCTATAAGGATCTTGATACCACCAACCCTTTCAATGACACCAATCCATATTGTAAACCTTGACCTCTAATATCCTAAATTCATTGACTAGGACCAACAATATCATGTACATTCTTACCTCTTTTAAAATTATGAAGCCATTGTAGACTTCATGGGACTTCGAGACGACATCCCATTAGGGGATCACAAATAAGGATTTGAAATCAACCTTGACTCATCTACCTATTTTGAGGATTAAGAAGAGTTCATATGTCAAAAAAAATTAAAACTCTATAGAAACAAAAATATTGAAAATAAAATTACCCTAGTGAAAACCTTTTTTAGGCACTATTAGACAAAGAAAATCAAAATCAAGAACTTAAAGATGAGTCTATTAGTGAAAACCTTTTTAAGGAACTAATAGATAAGGAACCTAATCTCCCTACACCATCATAATTGTGAGGCATTTAAACATCACTTTTTGAAGACAATAGCATAGCATAAGAGAATCCCAAAATCATCAAACTTGCACCTACCATTAGTCTTGTGGAATAGATAACTTTCATCTCCTTCTTATTAAAATTTCTATACATCTTCCAATGGCCAAAATCTGAAATGGTGTGTGATATTGTTCGTCTCAATCCTCCTTACTATCATGAAATGTATACTTACCTTCATGATCACACTATCCCTTCAAATATTTCACATAATCAATGACAATCCTTCATCCCACATACATCCAACTTCATCCTCCTTGGTAGCACCACCTATTATAAAGGATATGATGGAACCTTATTAATATATTTGTAAGAAGATAAGTTAGCAATCATGTAAGTCCATTATAGTATCTATGGAGTGTATACCACTAACATGGTCCTAGCAAAGAGCTTACTCAAAATAGGAGTTACTTGAAGGATTTAATGTTGCCATAATAAAATTAAAAATTAAAAAAAAAGTGAAAAAAAAAAAAATCATCCAAAGGTGAAAACCACTTTATGGTGTCTTGGGAAAGTACCATGATGAAAATTAGTTTATAGTATCATGGATAATTCATTGTCTAAAAGTACCCTACACTTAGGGGCAAACTCACTCCATTCCATCCTAAAATATCCCTCCATAAAAATCCTTAAACATCCTAAACTTTCCATATAACTAAGGTATCTCATCTTTGCCATCATGACCATCATTCTCCTTATTTTTTACTTAGATAAGTAAGTGTAAAATATCTTGAAATATGTTTTGGAAAAATATTGGTATATACACATTTCTTCAAAGCACAATATTAGCATGGCATGAAGACAAGTGATCACATGATTACTACGCAACATAATCCTTTGAGGTCCCATCTTGAACCCCTTTAAGCATTACATTCATTACCATCCCCATTCCTAATTCTATAACTAGTTCCCCCATTATTTATAGCTTCCATGTCAAAAATCCTATAAATTTCAAAGTCCAAAAATCATAAATAGTCCAAAACATCCATAAAATCCAAAATAATAGCCAATTACAAAACCCCTAAATAATAATTTGTATTTCCCTTAGTCTATTTAAAACCATTATTCACTTTTCAACCAATCATTACAACTTTATTAGGATATATTGTTCTCACATTAAAGCCTATAGGTTTTTTAGGATATATCATTCCCAATCCAACTCCCTCTCATAAATCATTTCTTGGGGTAAATTAAAGATTTCAACTTTATCATGATAAAACATTCCCAATCCTATCAGTATCATCAATCACCAAATCTTAATCATTTTAACTTGATGAAGGACAAAACATAACTTATTTTTGTGTGTTTTTGTTACTTGCTTGTTTGTTATTCATTATTTGTATGTATTCTATTTTTTTGCATTTATGTTTGTACTACTACAGTTGGCAACAATGTCATCATGGTTTTCCATATCATGGTGTATCTTATCATATCTTATAGAAAACACCATGTTGATAAAACATTCAAAAATCTATGCAAGATTAGTAACATACACCATCACATCATCCATATCCATTTCTAAACATACATTTATTTTATCTAACTATCCATATTTAACATCCATTCTCACTAACTGAGTCTGTGTTTTACAATCCAAGGTTTTATGCTCTCAAATACACTTATTGAGTTAGGTGCACTAAGTGAGTTTGGGAGATAATTAGGGACTTTCATCCTCTCATTTTAGGATATTTACTGAAACAAGCTAGGGCATGAGTTGTATGTATTAGGATCCATAATATAGCCTTATTGAAATATATCTCTAAGAGATGCAGTGTTACCACTGGAGATTCAATTTTTGTTTCCACTTAACACAAAGCCTCTTCACACTATTTAATTCAATCCAATGATTTTATTCTCAAGCATCTTTGTTTCAAAAAAAAGGGAAGAAACATAGGTTAAAAATAAACTTTAGAGAAGAGATAAGGGTAAGGAATAAAATGAAGGTTTATGAGCAATATGAATAACATCAATGCTTGAGACCTAAATATGTGCCAACTATATTTTTACCACTATATGTCAAGTTTCACACAAGCTTAGACTTCAGCCACATAAGGAATTATTTGAGGGAAAAATATATGTGGTGATTTTTAATAACTATTTCTAAGGATAAGAAACTAATGAATTGGGACATAAATGAACTGGAAATAACAAAAAAACTAGCTAGAATAACATGTCATTCATTCTAGCTATCATATATAGTAGATAAACATTTTCTCAAGCTCCTAGCATCAATATCATACATTATAGCATATAAAATTGGAAGGCATTCATGAAATAAAACACAGTGAGATGAAAAAAACTTATGCATTAATCTTTTAGTGTTCTTTTACAAAATTTTCCACCTCTATAATGAGTTGTTCAATAACATGTATTGGAAACAAGATGGGCCCATCTCCAAATAGAATGGGATCCCTCTCTAAGCCATCATGGCCCAAAATAGTTACAAACTCAATCATTATAATGATGTCCATAGAAAAAGACAAGAGATAAAGGGCCCAGGGTATTGACAACATACCCTCCAATTAGTACCATAAGGGTATTCAAGTAGATCCTGGTGGGGGACCACTTCCCAACTACTTATAGACATCTTTCAAGCTTCCAGCACATGTGCCACCAATTTTCCCTCTTGATCCAACTTTGGTCAATTTATAGGTGGCTCTAGAAGAGAACCTAAGCCTAATTGAGTATCCTATCATGAACTTCAAGTGGGACTTCCAATGAGACTTTCACCTCATTGACCTAGCTAATGTTAGTGGTTAATTGTTTGGTGAGCTCCATGATTGATTTGGACCCATATATGTTGGTTTTTGACACATTTCTATTCATTATTGCCTTGAAGTAGCTGATGTGGACCTAAACACATCAAATTTGAGTAATGTGCCATCTGGTAGAAGAGGACTGTGATGTTGATCTCTTTAAAGTATGCAAACATATGGTTCTTGTTCTTCTCTAAGGGTCCAATGGTATCTTTTATGTCCTTGAGCCAATGTTTTGGTGAAGTCCTCATAGTTTTCATGAAGGTTTAATATAAATTAATAACAATGAGGGGCATGAGTATGTGCTCCAATAACATCCCCTTGTTGACAACCACAATCATATTTCTACACTTATTATCCACTATGGTGACTCTTTTTAGATACTATTGTTCTCTTTATAAGAACACCTTGCTCTTTAGAATAACACTCACTGAGGCACTACGAATAATTTTACCAGATCCTCCTCAACTTTTTTGACCAAACTAATAGGAAATGAGCTCCTCACCTAGGACTCTAGATTTTTGACTTGGTCCCTAAGGTCTTCCATTAACATCTCTTTGATATCATTGGTGGCCTTGATCATTGAGATCAGGTTATATATAATTTTATCCTCTCCTATAGTAGTCCTCTTTGTTATGAGAGAGAGTATGTCCTACTCAATCCCCTAGATCATAGGATCCTCATCCTTTGTGAAGGTATGTGTGATCACCCTTTTCATTATACTTATGTCCCTATCAAATTACAACTTGATGTTTGGGTCCTCATGATAGACCATTTCTATTTTGTGAACCTGAAGCTTCAATGGGATCTATCCATCCTTGTCCAACCATGATCCATGAGGTAGCATGGGTGGTGGAAACTAAAGTTCAAGGTAGAGGCATGGTTTTAGGAGGCATGGATGAAGATGAAGGGTATAATATAAGATGAGGAAGCATGGGTGGTAGAAACTAAAGTTCAAGGTAGAGGCATGGGTGAAGATGAAGGGTATAATAGAGTGAAGAGTGTGGGAGGTGGCATGGGAGTGAAGGGAAGAGATACCAAATGGAGAGCCTAGGGGAACATGTGAGACCTTCATTGATCTAGGTTCATGAATACCTAGGGACCAATTTTGCCTGGGAGCTATGTGTTCAACATGAAAGAGACTATTAGTTAGTTAAATATAAATCCTTGAGAGCTTAGTGTGATGGATAGGGGTGCCCAAGGAGTTTCAAATGCAAATAAAGTTACAAGGGTGGATAATGTATAATCATCCTTATCTGCTTAGGATCCTTCTACTTATATCCTGATTATGATGTCGTTGAACTCAAAAGGAAATTTTTAGGTGGATCTTGAGTAGACACTATAGTCATTATTGGAATCATTAAAGCATTGGAAGTTTCAAGTACATAGGAGTTATCATCCTCAAAATCCACTAGTGTAGGAGTAATTGATGGTGATGGGGTGATTGTGATTATAGGGGATATCAATAATATAGGAGCCAAAGGAATTTGAGCTAGACTAAGAGTAGAGATAACCTACAGGGATGAGCTAAGAGTTTCTAATGGTGAAGACCATGCCAGTGGGATTGAATAAGGCCATTTTTGGGTTGTAATAGGCACAAGAAGAACTAAATCATTGGTAATTACAAACATGGTCAAATCCATGGAAAAGGAAGTCAACTAGACACTTTTTACCATAGGGTAAAAGGTAAGCATGACAAGGGTGGGTGGTGCCAAAATGAAGAAACCTAGGGGAACTAAAAAGGGTACCTAGGAGACACTAGTAGTTTGGGATGGAACCTTGGTGGAAGCCACAAGTTGGTCCTTATGGGATTATATTTTGGATAGATTTCAAATTTAAGAGCATGAGTATCTTAGGGCTAGATTACCTAAGGAACTAATGTGGCAGGAACTGATGTAGAGGTTGGTAGAGTAGTGGATGTAGTTAGGAATCCTAAGATGCCATTAGTTGATTTCTATGTTATATATTATTCCATAAGGAAATCTAGAACTATGTAAGGCAAAAAGAGAGGAGTCCCTAGGATATATTACATAATGATTATGGTATGATCTATGTAGTACTAGTGTGATTTCATGGGCTAGAGTGAATCCCATATCTCCTCTGAGAACCTTGGCATTGGCCTCTCATTGATGGCACAATACATAATGGGGTAAAAGTGGTCATAAATTTATTGGATGTGATTCTATAAGTGGTGAATGTAGATTTTTTAAATCACTACATGCACCACATACCCTGGGACCCATGGAGGGAATGTTATGTGTTTGAAGCCTAGGGTAGAATAGACAGCATCCATGATGTACAACATCATGTATAAATTACCTTTGACATGGTATCCATTCAATTTTCATGTGAAACTAAATGTGATGATGCTCTCCAAATCTATGACTTCCTCTCCATTCATAATTATGTTGAGGATGGGAATATATAACTTATTGATGTGCACCATGTCACTTTCCCCATATATTGATTCAACTTTAGCATACCAGTGTGCACTCCTTCATAGAATGTCTTGATCATATATGTGTCAATGTCTTCCTTATTAACCCACTTGATGGTGTCCTTATCCTATTCCTTGTGTATTCTAATAGGTTTTAGTATTCATTGAACATAGTTCTATAGATATCTATGATCTTAAACTTAGTGTTTGATAAGTACACAATATCGAATTTGTACTTGGAATAGAGTAGTAGGTTGCCAAAGAGTTATACACATGGGAAGACTTCAAGTTTACTACTTTGTGTAGGTATAAAACTCTAAGGGATATAAATTCAATGGTAAACTCCACATCATCATCCTTTAGTTCATCATCACTGCTAGAAATATATATATCTTTAATGATTTTAAATATAACATTGTAATGCTTGTACCTTGTGATTCATTATAAGAATGTGGTATCGTAAAACTCTTGATTTTTTTAGGGTTGGAATTTGAGGTGGATATATATAAATTTATTCTTCCTCATGTGGAAAATATGTCAATGGAATACTATGGGCTTTGGATGGAAATCAAGGCAAAGAGCTTGAAATTATTTGGATGTGTAAAAGATAGATAATGGTGTGCTCAGTCCAAATGGGACTTTATAAATATTTATGATATTTTATGTGGGTATGGTACTATAGGCTCACATACTATTAATTAAACTCTAAGTTTATGGGTTTGATCTTAATTTATTCATTTTTCAATTTGTCATTAATTCAAATTTTTGAAAACTAGCCCTATTTAGATTGGTTGAAGGCAATTGGACTCCTCCAGCTATCAAATCATGATTTCTCCATATCAATCTAATAAATGTAAGGATAATGGTAAGAATATGCCTATTTTATCCCTCATTGCATTTTTAATTTCATTAGGGTCAAGCATGTGTCAATAAGAGAGTGATGAGCTCATTGAATACTATGCCAACTAGGCATGATGGAGGGCTCTTTGATTTGACAACTCTAACTATATGAGTCAACACCTTGAGTGTAGATAGTACACATGGAACTTCATTATTAGGTTAGGGCTTAACCTCTAATTTTTTCTAGATTTTGAAAAGCTTCCTTTAGTTATCTACCACCTAGATGTATGAAGGTACATGTATATTTTTCTTACTCATTTAGGCCT
Source organism: Torreya grandis (assembly GCA_037957365.1). NCBI lineage: Eukaryota > Viridiplantae > Streptophyta > Pinopsida > Cupressales > Taxaceae > Torreya > Torreya grandis. The sequence continues at coordinate 5,825,026 of JARHVA010000170.1, read as the reverse complement.
CTAAGGCTCTAACAACTTTCAAATTTATGGGTGCACAAAGATGCTTGGTTACTCCTCATTAGTTTAATCCTCATACGTAGCTGATAATTATGTTTCTTTTAGGTGCATGGAGATATTTGGCACCTCCTAATTGGTTAGGGCCTCTTGAGGTTTTGATAACTCTGACACTTTTAGGTTCAAAGAGATACATGGTGCCTCCTCATTGGTTCAAGCCTCTTGGGGTTATAACACTTTTGGGTGCATGGAGATATATGGCACATCCTCAAGTTTTCATGCCTCTCAAGGATCTAATAGTTCTAACACTTTTGGGTGCCTAGAGACATGTGGTACCTCCTCATTGGTTTGGGCCTCCTAAGGCATTGACAGATTTAACACTTCATGGTGAATGGAGATAAATGACACCTCCTCATTGGTTCAGTCCTCCTAAGGCTATGACAATTATGATAATTCTAGGTGCATAAAGATATGTGGTACCTCCTCATTGGTTTGGGCCTCCAAAGGGATCTTACATATCTATACACTTCTAAGTACATGGAGACATATGACACATCCTATGGCTCTAATATCTTTAACACATCTAGGTGTATTGAGATATATGGTGCCTTTTTATTGGTTTAGGCCTTTCAAGGATCTGAAAGCTATAAATTTTTTGGGTGCATGGATATACATGGCACTTCCTCATTGGTTCAAGCCTCCCAAGGCTTTGACACTTCTAGGTGCACTGAGATATGTATTGCCTCCTCATTGGTTTGGCCCTCCCAGGGCTCCAATAGCTATGACACTTTTGGGAAATTTAAAATCCATAAATTTTTAATTCATTAAAAGGGGACACTTAATCAAATAAACACTTACTTGTTTGCTAAAAGGGATCTAGGAGAGATAGCTAAGACTCCAAGATTAAGCCTCTAGGAAATGCATATGCATTGATTTTTTATAGGAAATTATTAGTGCCCAACAAAACAAAGTATGAAAACACTTACGGCATTTAATGATACCAAATCTTTTGGAGGAAAATAGATGTGAAATATTCTCAAATATTCAAATATAAACAAATTATTTGTTATCAAGGTTGTATAAAATCTTGAGGATTAGATTGGACTTAAAGGAGGGTTGAGATTTTTTTTAATTTTCCACGGTGCATAGGTCCCTTTTTCTTCTACATAAATGGAATGTGTTGGCCACAACAAATGGAGACAATACAAGAAAAATATTGTCTATTGTTTAGAACCTAGAATGTGGACCTCCATTATTGAAAAAGTGGATAAATGGTCAAAAATTATTTAATGGAACCAAAAAAGAAAGCAACACTTAAACCTACTTCATCATATAAAATATTGGGTTCTAAATCCTCTATAAGATCATATTGTGTGAATAGTGATTTATTATTTTATCTTATATCTTTTTAAATCCATGATTAAGTTTAGAGGTGACTTAAGTGTGTAGAACTCATAAAAGGTACTTTCTCTTTTGCATAAATTGGATGATGAAGGGAAGGATCAGGCATTGCTCTACTACCATCCAAACATTTATATTCTTGGAAGAGATACCTTTGGTTCTACTATAGGCCTTACTCCATTTTTATCTTGGTTGGAAGGCCTGTGATGGAGGTTTCCCAAATCACCCTTTCTTAGGAAGAGATTTTGATATTTTCTTAAATGTCTAGAATTCCTTCAGCTATGATTTTTTATTTATTTATAGTCCATGAGGGTTGGGAACTAATGCAACAAAGGTGAATGGTTGACTCAGTCAATTCTTAAGCACTAAAGAGGACCCCTTCCTTATTTAGTGAATTCATAGTGACCTTTTGATTTTATTTTAAGTATGGTGATGATCTCTCATTAGGAATAGAATTTGTTTCATTTCATCTACATAGTTTAGAATCAATAGCCTCTTTCTTACTAGACACTATGAAATTATTTACTCCATATATCTAATTTTTTAATAATATAAGATCACTTTCCATGTCTCTACTCCCTAAACTATATTTACAATGCATGGCCTACCCCTGAAAGGGAAAAATCTAAGGTTACAAAGATCAATGTTTCAAACTACTCTTATCTCTTTTCTATCACTTTCTATTTTTATTAATATTATTTTGGTAATGGGTTTCTACTTTTAGGGTTTTATAGATAGACTATCGTGTGGGGATCAGTAATAAAATTTGAACATTCGGAGGAGCAAAGGAACACAACCAAAGAAAAAATGGGAATGAGCAAGAAATAAACACACAACAAAAGAAAACACACAAAATTAAACTAACTTTAATATATATGTATATTACCAACCTTCACTTAGAATGGATATTATGAGATAGTGTTATATGGTGCAACCAAATTTAGTGCTTCAATAATTATCCATTCACGGGTAATGGAAGGTCCTTTCCTTGGAGGTATTTTAGTCTAAAAGCATTTCATCCTAGTAACCTAGAAATATGGTAAGGGCCAATCTAGATTGGGTTGAGATTTGAATGTTTCCCCTTCTTCTCATGTGTTGTATCCCATAGTAGAACTAGGTCTAATATCTATAATGATTTCACCTTTGCCTTCTTGTTGAACCATATTTTGACAATGTCCTAGTGTCTACTAAACCTCTACATTGATTATTCTCATGATTCTTATATTTAAATAACATCTAACAGCCTTGAGCTTGTATTCACATCATCTTCCATGTATTATTACATGAAATTTTATGTGGGAAGCTTTAGAGACATTGGAAATATTGGATTCATACAAAATACTAGTAGGAAAGGTGAACACTTGAGAGTTTGCTTATATCTAGTTTGACTAGCCCAGAGTGCATATTTCAATAATGAATGCTAGTTCTTAGGCCATTTCTCTATATATTTATTTATTCATTGGTTTAGATAATCTATTACCTTTTGGTTAATATTTTTATGATAATTTTAGGGTGATGCCATTGTCATTAGCCTATTCAGTGAGTTCGACTGACTGAAATGCAGGACCATTGTTACATACTAGTGAGGCTGGGGTACCAACCCTTTTAGTTATGTTATATTCAAGAAACTTGATCACTTATGTATTTTTTCTATTCTTTATCAATATTTCCTCCAACCATCTAGTCAAATAATCAATGGTTGTTAGTATGAACTTGTGGCTCACTGATGAATTCAAGTCGATGACCCCTATGTATTCAAGTTCCCATTGAGAAAAAGGTTGTTATTTTATTACAAGTTGGATGGGAATACATTATTAAAATCCTTATTCACAAAGGTTTGTCACTCATCATAGGTGAGAATGTGAGCATGGGAATCCCTAAAAATGATGGGCCAATAATAAATACCTCACAAGATCTTATGGGTTTTTGGTGTTCCTAAAGGGTGATTGTTAACCAATTTCTCATGAAATCTAGTTGTGACTTATTTTGTATCTTTTTCTAATATGAACCTGAGGTATATACCTTTATAATTATTATAATAGAGCATTAATTTATTGAGCATGTAATGTTATGCCTTTATCCTAAGGGATCTCTTTTACATTTGACTAAATCTTAGAGGAGGATTCCCATGAGGAAGATCATGGATAATTTGATAATATTAATCTAGATAAATTATTTCTAACTAGTCCAACTACACCATAATAATCATTTGATAAATTTTATTAATTATTTGAGTGATACCTTAGCCTCTTATAAACTTGATTAGCTTGACTTCTAGGTCATACTCTTACAACTTGGTCATCCATCAACCTATGCACTCTCCCAAATCATTTTAACCAAGCATAAACTTTATGGCTAGATCTAGAATGATACCATGCATCTTTTTTCTAAGGATGTAATCCCAAAAATTCTTCATAGCATTTACCAAAGCATAAGTGTGTCTTTATAAGGTGGATTAATTCAAATCTTAAGTCCTTAAATTTTGTAATCATAAAGGCTATTGGGTGCTCATCTTCATCTATTTTTTGAGTAAGTACCATGACTATAACATGTTCTAAATTAAATTAGTAAAGTTAAATTTATTTCATATAGTGTCATTCGATCAATACCAGTGATTGCATGATGGCATCCTTGATGTCCTAGAAGGATTTCCTAGCTATAGGGGTCCACTCCACCTTTGCTTCCTATTTCAACATTGCATTCAATGGTTTAATAATATCAATAAAGCCAAATATAAACTTGCACACAAAGTTAATTTTTACAAATATTGACATAATGCTATGTACCTAGGGATATGATTTATTAATGTATATGGGTTGATGGATTTGCCAACATATGTCACACATCCCCTTAGTTAATTATATGGGTACAATATATTAGGATAATGGAGTAACTTGTGGAATTAGTACATTGGGTAATGGTTGGCCTACATTGGGATTAAGAGGTTACCCATATATTGGTTAGATAGATGTCTATACAAAGGAGATGATTATCATGGTAAAGATATCAAGTAAGCATTGAGTCTTCTATTGTAAGAGGATATTGGAGGTTGTCCCCTCAAAGAGATATTGTGGAGGTATTCCTTCCTAAAGGAGTATTATATGGTGTTTCCCTACTTTAAGGGTAATCTGCATATATTGAATATTTGAATCATATCAAGTGGTATCAAAGCTTCAATTTGGGCAATTTGTGTGGAGAGAAACCCTAGTTTTTTTTTAATCATCAATATCCCTAGGTACATAGCATTTTCATTCAAGATCAATACAAATACCTTCCTTGGTGATAACATGATCAAGGAGCTTACCTTTTTTTATTCCAAATACACTCTTCTTCAAGTTAATATAAATACCATACCTTTTACATCTCTCACATATCTTATGTAGGTGGTGAATGTGATTAGATATGTACTTTGACAAAACATTCAAGTCATCCATATAGATAATTATGAATTTATCGATTAGACCTTAAAGGCAAAGTCCATGGCTCTTTGAAAAGTGAACCTTGCATTAATGAAGCTAAATGGGGTCCTCTTATAAGTGAAGGTACCTCACTTTGTTGTGAATGTAGTTTTCACTTTGTCCTCAAGGTTTACCAGGACCTAGTTATATCCTAAGAATCCATCCAAAAAGGACATCACCTAGGATCCACTTACCATCTGAATTAATTCATCTAAATAGGTTAGGTGATAATTGCCTTTATCATAGGCCTGATTTAGGTTCCTAAAATCATCACACAATCAAATCTCTCCACTCTTTTTAATAATAGGCACTAGAGTAGTAACCCATGTATAATGTCAAACTGGGAAGATAATCCCAACCATGATAATCTTCTGAACCGCTTTATGGGTGAGGGGATCTAAAATTAGGTTCCCATGTCACTATCTTTGCATGTATAACTTTTATCCTTGTTTGAGCAGGATAGTGTGTTATCACACTAGGTTAAAATACCTTAAGGTCTTTATACATCTAGGAAATGACATATTTATACCACATAAGTAGTCTCTTGAGTTATTTTATTTAATTTGGGGAACATTTGGGATAAATATAGATGTTTTTAGGTTGGTCAGTTGAACCCAAGTTGATGTTGAGTCATGGTTGGTCAGCTCTAGTTGGTCTCTCTGGTCTATTTGTATATTTATTTAGATCAAACACTCTCTCTAATGACATCTTTCCTTTTTATATGTGATTATCTATCAAGTTCATAACACCATATTCATTGCATTCCTTACTGAGGAGGTTATCTCTATCTTTATCATTTATGATCTAAGAACTAAAGACCTCATATCCATTTAATAAATCCAGTATATGGTGGTCATCATCAAAAACTTGAAAGTTCTCAATGTTGTCTAGGACTGATAAGCATGGTATAATCTTTATGGAAAAGTGTTGAAATTTTAGTCATCCAAAGGAGATAATTTTGTATCCAAAGATTCTAGAGAATATACAACCTGTTTATTTTCTCTAGAGATATGAATAACATTGAATGCATAAAACATCTCTATCAAGTCCCACGATCTATGTTTATATTTTCTTAAGTAATACATCTTACACTAGAACTTACTTCTCATTTAATTGACTACTAATTTAGAATCCACAAATGCCTCTAGTTATTTTATGTTGTGTTTTAGCGCTAACTATAGACCTAGGATCAAGTCTTCATACTCTATGAGGTTATTTGTGTAAGGTAATTATAACCTATAGGTGGATAAATGTCACTTCCCTTGTGAGTCAATTAATAGGATCCCATAACCATAACCTTTTTTGGAACATACCCCATCAAAGTACATAGACCAAAAGCCTAATGACTAAAAATTATTTTCAAATTCATGTTTTTCTCTTTATGTACATAGGGTATAAATGCCTATGTAAGTGGATGTTATGTTTATCTTTTCATTGACAACATTTTATTCCATGATCATATGTCTCATCTTGGGCTCTCTATCCACATGGATTTGATTGGCCATGTCTCTCCAATGAATACACATGTGGGATAAGTATGTAGAACATATCCATTTAGGGTTTTAGATCAATCCATGTTAATTAACATCCTATAATCTTATGGGATTTTCACTGCTTGAATGTCTATAAATTATTAGACTCTTGGTTCAGACTCTAATTGCATGTGGACATTTAGAAGCTCACCTACCACCTTACCCTTAGACTTTTTAATTTAAACCACTATATTATCTAATTTAATAGGTATTATTCATAATCTTTAACAAATTCTAGTTGGAATGACATTTATCGATGTTCCCAAGTTGACTAGACAGTTATGTAAGTTCTTCCTAAACAACCTGAGTATAAGGAAGAAATAAGGAACCTCTACCTTATTTTTATGTATGAGCACATTATTGTGTGTGATCTTGGACTTAGGCTATTATGGTTTATCCATCATTAACTTTAGGAAAAGGTATCTTTGTTCAGTGATCTAGGCAAGCTCATGTAATGTGGCATTTGCATTGATATTATTTATGTCTTCCACTATATTATACGCAATATTTTTGAGAGTGGGTTGGACCTCTTTGGGGATTTTGGGTTTATTAGATTTTGAAGGTGTGGGATCATTTCTTATTTTTTGATCAAGAGGGGTTGCACCATTGTTAGGAGGAGTGGACATGGTAAGGGTTTATTATTGTGTCTAACTGCTAAGGGCACAGTTGTTTCTCTAGTACTAATAAAAATCATGCACTTCATTAATGGTCTCTTTCAGTTCATTATCCTATTAGCTAGGTAACTCCAAGGTCTCTTCCCTTTCCAGTACAAAAGGAAGGCTTTTAAGAAATCTGGATAACATCAATGCTTAAGACTCGAATATGTGCCCAACTATAGTTTTACCATTGTATGTCAAGTTTCACATGATCTCAAACTTTATCCACACATGGAAGTGAATAGAGGGAAAAGGATATATGATGAATTTCAATAACTCTTTCTAAGGATAAGCACCTATTGAAATATTTATAATTACATAGATTTTTAAGGACCTAAATGAAATAGAAAGAACAAAGAAACTAGTTAGAATAATATGTATCTCACTTTATATATCAGATAGACATTTACTCAAGATTTTATCATTGATATCATACATTAAATCACTCAAAATTAGAAGAGATTCATGAAATAAAACATAATGAGATGGAAACAAAACTATGCATTAATATTATAGTGTTCTTTTACAAAATCCCCCACCTTTACAATGAGATACTCAATAGCATATAGGAAATGATATGAGTCCATCTCTAAATATTAAGCATCCCTCTCTAATACATCATGGCCTAAAATAGTTATAAACTCAATCATTACAATGATGCCCATAGAAAAAGACAAGGAAGAAAGAAAGGGCCCAGGGTCTTGACAACACACATCCTAGTTGGGACCATAAGGGTCTTTAAGTAGAGCTCATTGGGGGACCACTTTCCAACTACCTTGGAATGTCTTGATAAGTTTCCACTAATTATAGAACTAATTTTCCATTCTAATCTATCTTTGGTAAATTGACATGTGGATCTCAAAAGATCACCTCTACCTATGTTAGCAACATGTCATGAACTCTAAGGGAGCTTTCAATGAGATTTCCACCTCATTTACTTAGCTAATATTGGTGGTAAATTATGTGGTGAGATCCAAGATTTATTTGTATCCATAAACGTATTTTTCCACCTTTCTCTTCATTATTGCCTTGAAGTGGCTGAGGTAGACCCTAAAATCATCAAAGTTGAGCAATGTGCCATATGGATGGAAGGGGATTATGATGCTGGCCTATTTGAAGTATGGAAGGATCTGGTCCTTACTCTTATTTAAGGGGATTATGGTATCTTTTATGTCCTTGATCCAATCTTTGAGTGAAGTCCTCAAAGTTCCTATAAAGTTTTGATATAAATTCAAACCAATGAGGGGCATGAGTTTGAGCTCTAAGAACATCTCCTTGTTGATAACCACCACCATATTTATACACTAATTATCCACTATAATTATTCTATATAGATACTATTATGTTTTTTAGAAGAAAACATTCATCTTTAAAGATCCTTAGTCACCTTCCTGAGAGCTATGAACAATTTTACTAGAGCCTCATCAACTTTTTTGATCAAACCAACTAGAAATGGGATCCTCATCTGGGGCTCCAGAGTCTTGACTTACTCCCTAAGGTCTTCTATTAACTTCTATGTGAGATCATTGGTGGCATTGATCAAATATACTGAGTCCTCTAAAATATTATCCTCTCCTACACTGATCCTCTTTTTGGTGAGAGAGAAGAGGACCTGATTTATCCTCCATTGGATCTTATGTGAAGGTCTATATGAGTACCCTTTTCATTCTAACTAAGTAGGTATAAAATTTTAATTAACTTGAAGCTTTAATGGGACCCATCAATCCTTGCTTGGCCATGCACCCCAAGGTGGTAGAAACTGAAGTGTAAGGTGGAGGCATGGGTAAAGAAGGTAGGGATGAAGGTGAAGGGTGAAATGGAGTGAAGAGTGTGGGAGGTGGCATGGGAGTGAAGGGAGGAGTTTATAAAAGAGGAAAATGGAATAGGTGAGACCTTAATTGGTTAAACTTCATGAATTCTTAGGATTAATTGTGCCTAGGAGCTATGTGTTCAATGTGAAGGAGGCTCTTTACTAAATAAATTAAAATCATTGAGATCCCAGTGTGATGGATAGAGGGGGATAAGAATGAGATATAAATGAAATTGGAGGTTGTGGGGGTGGATGAGATGCAATCATCCATGGCCATTTAGGATCCTTCTACTTATATCTAACATGTGGTGTCATTGAACTCAAAGGGAGAGTCCCAAATGAAACCTAAGCAGGCATTGTAGTCATATTTATAATAGTTAAAGCACTAGAATTTATAGGAGTAGAGGAGATATCAGTCACATGATCCACTATATTATTATGAATTGATGATGATGGGGTGATTGTGACTATAGAGCTATTGAGAACATAAGAGAAAAATGAATTTGAGCTAGACTAGGAGTTGAGCTAATTTTTAGGGATGGGTTGAGAGTCATGATTGTTTAGACCATGATATTGGGGTCCAATAAGGCCATAATTGGGATTTATTATATACAAAAATAAATTAGGCACTGAGAATACCAAACATGGTAAAATCCATAAAAAAAGAAGGCAATTGGTTACTTATTGCCATAGGGGAAAAAAGGAAGCACAAAAGGGGTGGGTCATGCTAGAATGGAAAATCATGGGGGAGCTAGAAATGGTACCTAGGAGATACCATAAATTTAGGATGGGAATTCAGGGGAATTTATAGGTTGGTCCCTAATGGGACTAGATTCTAGACTACTTTTAAATTAAATGGTATGAGTAACCTAGGGCTTGCTTACCTGAAGAATTGATGCAAGTTGAATTAACACAGAGGCTAGTAGAATATTAGATGTAGGTAGGACTACCTATAGAATTTATTGGTAAAGAATATTTTCCATTATTAGGCCTCAACAATAGGCCTTTTGGATATTTCTATGGAGTGGCTAGCTACATTATAGGTAATTATGGGGTATCCAAACTTTCTTCAAGCATAGGTTGAGCTTGAGTTTGGACCTTTTGATGGGTGGCAGCCTCTAGATTTGAGTTTGGTACTTTATTCTAACTTGAGTTTGAGGTTATCATAAATTTGGACACTTTCAATACCCCACTTTATACTCCCTAGTTTCACCTCCCTAATCACGTTACCTTAATTTGGTTGTCATACTAATTTATCATCAAAAAACCTATAATAACATCATCCTAATCATAATATGACCCTTTAATTTAACATTATCTCATTAATAAAATAATCCTATCTAGTTCCACCAACATCACACATAATTCAACATGAAATTTTTTTTCTACTCACACATATTTCCCTCTTAACCCTTATTGTGACTTACTATTAGTCTTATAGGCTTTTATAAGTTGTTCATACCAAACTCAACTAGGACAAGGCTAAAACTCAAAATTGATATCTAACACCCTTATAGAACTAATTTATAAATGTTTATGTCCTTATATATAAAGGTTGAATGTGTTTTACAATAATATCTTGACATGATGGTTTAAGGTAACATAAATTACCACTTGAACATTAAACATGCACTTGTTTCAAGATTAGTTTAGGAACAATCAACAAGTGGCTTCAAAATTATTTGCATGCCAATCCTTTCTTGTGTAGTTTTATATTGTTTTAAAAATATAAATATTTTTCAATTACTCGTATATTAATTATATACATCTAAATTTTCTCCCTTCATTTATTGTCATTAATATTACTATTAGTTGACACTAATTCCACTTATCTCATTTATCTCTTCTAATTATATCCTAATATCACCCCTTATAGTCATTTATCTATCATCTCCATTCATTATTATTCATCCACTAACCTTATATTATCCCCACTAATATATTAATTATTATAATCATGTCTTATCCACTAACTAATCCCACTTGTCTATTATATTGGAATTTAAAATTTCAATCCCACCTACCCTATGTTAGGTTGTGGAGCTAAAAGCTTCATTGATGCAAACATGGAGGAGGTTGTTGAGTGTCACAGTAACCGACGTCGGTCAGGAGTAGACATGAAGCTATCAACATCGGTCAGGTATCGACTAACATTGGTCATCTCCAAATAGACAGGGACCGACGTCGGTCGCTTGTGCATTCTAGAACTGTTAGTTACATGAACAGTTAGTTTAACGAACCAGTTGTTTGCATGTAAAGACTAATTTTAATCTTGAGTCTATGTTTTTAATTATTGTAATTAGGAATTCTAATTATTGTTTGTATGGGATCTATTTAAGAGACCCATGGGGCTATATTGTAATTTGTATAATCAGAAGGACTTACAAAGGCAAGGACAAGGGTTCTTTCAGGTGTGTAAGATCTAGGTTTGTAGGTGTGCAAGACCAGGTTGATCTGCAGGTGTGCAAGATTAGGTAGAATATCTACATGGTAAGTAAAATCAGTTGATCTGCAGGTGTGTGTGTGTGTGCAAGGTTAAAGAAGATCTGTGGGGTAGCAAGGTCAAAGGAGATTTGCAACACAACAAAGAGAAAGATCAGGGAGATCTACTTAGAGAACTTTGAGTACTTGGTACTAGAAGTAGGCAACAATGGTTGAGTTGATTGTCACTTACTGGTTGGTGTACTGGCAGTATTGTTACTGACTGGTTGAAATAACAACTCTGTGTTTGAGTTGATTGGTTTGTAATTGAGAGAGAGAACTCTTGAGGGAGAATTATTGGTATGCCCAAGAGGTGTGGGAAGAGTGTGATTTCTTCATTGTATTTCCTTTTGGAAGAGTGTTAATACAATATTGTATTGTCTCTCATATTTTGTGCTATTTTTGATTTCTAGTTACATTTTACTTCTAGTTAAATTTTGTGTTTAGTTGCTTATACAAAGGTAATCAAGTGTACCCTTAAGGAGTGGGATCTTGACAATTGGTATCAGAGCTAGGATCACCAAGTGATACCATTGACAATTGATATCAGAGCTAGGATCACTAAGTGATACCACTGACAATTGGTATCAGAGCAGGGTCTTCAAAGCTTAGTTTAGAGCTTGGTTCACTAACACCTTGGTTTTAGAGTGTGTTAATTGTTTGTTGATTACAAGTCATTCTTAGGAGTTTCTAATTGAGTGGGAGTAAAGCAATGGCAGAAGAAAGTACACTAAGAATGGAGGAATTTAATGGCAAAAATTATTAATTTCAATATTATGGAAAGAAAGAGCAGGTAAAGAAAGATTGTTGTTTGGTAGAAGATCAGCATGAAGGAAATGAAGAAGTAGATGTTGTAGGTATTGTTGCACAGGATGCTCTTGTATGTTCCTTGGATAAAGTAGAATCTTGGGTTTTAGATTCTACTACCTCTTTCCATGCAACCCCAAATAGAATATTTTTCCATGATTATGTCCATGGAGACTTTGGAAAGATTTATTTAGGGGTTAGTGAGCCTTGTCAAATTATTGGCAAAGGGGAAGTGCAGCTGAAATTGCAGATGGGAAACACATGGGTGTTGAAGGAGGTCATGCATGTCCCAGTCCTAAAGAGGAGTCTAATTTCTATAGGAAAGTTGGGTGATGAGGGTTGCACAGTTACTCTCACAGTAGAATCTTGGAAAGTTTCCAAGGGTGTACTTGAATTAGCATGTGGTAAGAAAGTAGGTACTCTTTATCTATCTACTTGTATTATTGATTCTCCTTCTATTTTATCTACTTCAGATGTAGATGCAAAGATGTGGCTCTGTAGGCTTGGTCACATGAATAAGAAGGGGATGCATGTTATTAAGAGGAAGTCTGATGTCTTTGACAAACTTAAGAACTGGAAAGCCTTGGTTTTCATGGAGGAGATGATGGACAGAGATTAGCTCAAGGGGCTAAATAATTTTGAGCAGGGTAGTTTGGATAAGGTTATGATCCAAAGTGAGTTTGCGGGTAAAATTTATCACTCACAGGAAAACACAGTTACCGACGTCGGTCAGGTGAGAACTGACATCAAACAGGTAGGTATCGACATCAGTCATGTGCAGACTAGAGTCAGTGGTATCAGGTAGGTGGAGACTGATGTTGGTCAGGGAACTGATGTCGGTGATGAGGTGGACATTAACGTTGGTTAGGGAATCAGCATCAGTGATCAGGTGGAATCGACATCAGTCGGGTGTAGACCAGGGTCGACCAGAGAATGGATTTTGGATGGACAACAAGTTGTCAAGGAGTCTTAAACACCCATATGGAGGATTGAAAGGGTAAGTAAGCCTCAAATTTGTTATTCCCTTTCTTTATACTACTTAAACTTGTTGCTCACTAATGGTCAAGAACCAAGAAGTTTTAAAGAGGTAATGCAGGTAGAATCTAGGAAATAGTGGGAGCATGGCATGAATGAGGAGATTGATTCCTTAGGAAAGAACCAAATGGGAGATTTGGTAGAGTTGCCAACCGGGATAAAAGCACTAAAAGACGAATGGATTCCTAGGTTAAAGAAAGGAGAGAATGGACATGTGAGATAGAAGTCTAGGGTATATGGTCTTGAGCAAGCTCCAGGATAGTGGTACAGGTTTGACAAGGGTATGACAAAGCATGACTTTAGTCAATGTCAATGTAATCATTGTGTTTATTTTATCAGGTTAGATAATGGTCACGACATTATTATATTACTGTATGTGGATGATATGTTTGATGTAGGTTCATACATGTAGGGATTTGCTAAGCTAAGGGTAAAATTAGGTCAAAGGTATGCCAAGAAGGATTTAGGAGGAGCAAAAATCTTTGGCATGAGTATTTCTAGAGATAGGGAAGATCACATGTTGATGTTGTCTCAGATGATTATGTGAATAAGGTAGTGGAGAGGTTCAATATGTAGGATGCAGAACTGGTTAGCACACTTATGGATGGACAATTCACAGAACAGTGTCCCAAATCACATGATGAGATTGAGTACATGTGTACTAGACCTGATATTACCCAAGCAGTGGGAGTTGTCAGCAAGTTTATGGCCAATTCAGGAAAGGAGCATTGGAAAGTATTTTAATGGATTCTTAGGTATCTGAGAGGGACCAGCAGTAGGGATTCATGCTATGCACGGTTAGGCACTTCTCTACATGGGTATGTAGATTTGGATATGGCAGGTTACTTGGATGATAGGAGAAGCACCACAGGATTTGTGATGGTTGGTCTTCAAGATTGAACTTGAAGAGGGATACAAGCCAAGAAACAAAATTAGATGATGTACAGGTATAGGTATAGGTGCAGCTATTTATCTCCAAGTGGGAGATTGTTAGGTTGTGGAGCTAAAATCTTCATTGATGCAAACATGGAGGAAGTTGCTAAGTGTCACAGTAATCGACGTCAGTCAGGCCAACTGATGTCAGTCAAGAGTAGACAAGAAGCTACTAACATCGGTCAGGTATTGACTGACGTCGGTCATCTCTAGATAGACAGGGACTGACATCGATTGCCTTTATATTCCAAAACTATTAGTTACATGAATAGTTAGTTTAACGAACTGGTTGTTTGCATATAAAGACTAATTTTAGTCTTGAGTCTACATTTCTAATTATTGTAATTAGGAAGTCTAATTATTATTTGTATGGGATCTATTTAAGAGACCCATGGGGCTGTATTGTAATTTGTAGAATCATAAGGACTTGCAAAGGCAAGGATAAGGGTTCTTCCAGGTGTGTAAGATCTAGGTTTGTAGGTGTGTAAGACCAGGTTGATCTGCAGGTGTGCAAGATCAGGTAGAAGATCTACATGGTAAGTAAGATCAGTTGATCTACAGGTGTGTGTGTGTGCGAGGTCAAAGGAGATCTGTGGGGTAGCAAGGTCAAAGGAGATCTGCAACACAACAAGGAGCAAGATCAGGGAGATCTACTTGGAGTACTTTGAGTACTTGGTACTGGAAGTAGGCAACAACGGTTGAGTTGATTGTCACTTACTGGTTGGTGTACTGGAAAAATTGTTACTGACTGGTTGAAACAACAACTCTATGTTTGAATTTATTGGTTTGTAATTGAGAGAGAGAACTCTTGAGGGAGAATTACTGATACGCCCAAGAGGTGTGAGAAGAGTGTGACTTCTTCATTGTATTTCCTTCTGGAAGAGTGTTAATACAAGATTGTATTGTCTCTCATATTCTGTGTTATTTTTGATTTCTAGTTACATTTTACTTCTGGTTAAATTCTGTGTTTAGTTGCTTATACAAAGGTAATCAAGTGTACTCTTAAGGAGTAGGGATCCTGACACCCTAGCCTATTCCTAAGATGTCATAGATCCTTAGTCCCTAATCACCTATCTAATCACCTATCTAAACACCTACTAATCTTGATTATCCCCCCTAATAGATTATATAATTGTCCAATTCTATAATCCTCTCTATCTTATCCCTTGTTCTCTAGAATCTTCTATTCTAGAGATTTCCAAGGAATTTTTAATTCCTTGGATAACCTACACCATTGATCCTTTTGATCCCAACTTTGAATATTGGCCATTGATCCTCCCTTAATGTCCTATTTAAATCTACCTCCTCTCCATTTCTAAAAAAATCAATCTCATAAGATCTCTAAGTCTTCATACTAACTATGAATCCATAAAACCTCCATGTAAATATTATGCTATCAAAAACATTGATCAAGTCAACATCATGCTAAAAATATAAATCTTTGATAAGCAATCCATAATCCATAGTCAATTAATCTTTCTTTGTTTGAACCTTGATTGGGAACACTTAGATTTAGGTTAGAATGTTGCTTTAGATGTTCATTTTATGGCATTTTGATCTAATGGTTCTTAATTTTAATGGTAGATTGTAGATTTGGGAATTTTGGTTAAATTTCATAATGAAAAATCTATTTTCTCAAATTTATCATATTACACTAACTAACCCATAAATCATGATTACTCACAATTATTCCTTAGCATAGGCGTTATTACAATCTTGTTCCTACCTAACAATCATTTAGGATTCAAACTGTGCACATAATTATTAATCATGTTGCATTACACAATTGAATGCTCCATTTATACATGATTTTTAGCCTTAAAATGGTTGAAAAATAAGCATCGAAATTGTTATACATTATGCAAATTTGAATCTAGAAGTTGTAAATTTGACTAGTGGGTGATTTAACTTAATATATGACATGAAAACACAAAGTTGTGAAACAACTTGAAATAACATAATAAATTACACAACTTGTGAATTAAGTAGTACATAAAGTAATTTTTATTTAATTATACAAAAAGGATCTAGGTGTAAAAATGATTATGCATTAAAAACCTCTATTCCACCAACCTAATATGATAGTTTTATCGCAAACACTATGAAACAGTTGAAAATGGAAACCAGAGATAAATTTAACACTCAAAACACACCCAAATCTAACATTAATTAGATATCCATTCATATTATTACTTCAAACTCCCTCATAATTTTATTTCAAACATGTTTCTCATTATTAAAGTTCATACAATGATGAAAACGGCTTATTAACCTGACCAAGTTCTACCTCTAAAACCCATGAATAATATTATTTTCCTTTTACTTTACATCAAACCATATACCATTTAAACTCTTGTTACCTCATGTCTTCTTTATAATTTCCTACTCCAAGCCTTCTTCAATGTCCTCATGTCCGTTCTTAAGAATATGATCTTGCCAAACTATAAGTTTTATTTTGTATTCTTCAACTATACAAGTCTAAAACATTGAATATGGGTGAAATATCCAATCTTGTTGGCCACTTTATCTTGTATGATTTATTTGAAAATATTCATAATAGATTACTGCATAACTCAATGTTTTACACTTTATATTTTTATATGTTCCTCTTGAAAACCATTTTATCTAAATCTAGATTAAAAGGTGAATTAACCCTAATTTAAATAAATTAAATGGATTAAAGTATAATGTTGTAAATTGACTTGTGCTTATATAAATGAAATCAAATATTGAATTTGATAAAGTACAATCAAAATAAGTAAGTCTAACTATTAAATGAAATGATAAACTTGGTTGTTTGTGTCCTTGATCTAACTGTGTTGATTGACAGATGACTGAAATAGTAAAACATGAGTATATTATGCAAGTTCCCAAAAGTGGGAAATAAAACTAAAAATGGTTAGATCATCTAGCTAGGTCAGGACTAACTACCATTATGGACTTGAACTATTTGATCTTAACCTCTCCTAAAAAATAGGAAACTTATGTGATGATTTTTTATGACATCTTGAATTAGGTTTGCATTCAAATATTTAAACTTCAGAGGTGTGCGGGAAGACTTGAAGTATTTTCTCCAAGGTTGAAACCCTAATAGGGCTTGCAATGATTGAAAACATGAAAATATGAAAAAATGGATTAAAATGGATTGACTTTACCCCAATCACTCCAATTATGATTTAATGATACCTATGTATCCAATACTCTAAGGGAGGGAATTAAACCCACTAGTTATCCTACATAGAATGCATCGTGTAATTATGCTCTTTCAACTGTATGAATGTATCTATAAATGGCTTGAGGATTTGATCATGATTTACTTTGGCTTGGATAAAATCGGATTTTGACTTGGCTAAGGACTAATTTTAGTTATTAGAATTAAAATTGGAAATAATAGGGAAGATTTACTTAATGTACAATAGTGTAAGTATGACTATATATTTAAATTTCCAAGTGCTAAAATAGATTACTCAAGTGTGTCTTTATAGCATTCCAAAATGGGAAAACCTCATGCTACGTGTCCTAAAAATATGGATTAAATCATAAGGGTTAAAATTTTAAAAGTTATGGTTAGAAAGGCAAAGGTCAGAATCGACCCATAATGGTTAAGATCAACTGCCACTATAGGTCCAACTGGTTGATCCTATCCTCCAAAGAAACATGTGAATTTCTAGATCTGGAATGTCCATACATATGCTTATAGGAATTTTTATTCATTAAAACATTTATGTGGGTGTTGGATAAAATTTTATAACATAAAAAGTTTAATATAGATGTTTAGGATTAAGTGAGGTGACAAAATATATTTAGATTAAGTATCAAGTTAAATAATGTAAATTAGGGTCAAAACTACCACAATCAAGTATTTGTGACTAAATATAGTTTATTTCATTTTCCCTCCATTTATTCTAAAAATGAAATTACTAGAGTAAGTGAAAGATATACCTAAGTGTGTATTACACTCTTTTCATTCAGGAGAAGCTCCAAAATCATGCAAGGTGTTCAATAGAAATATTGAAATGATGTAAACGTAGTTTAAGAGTGTATTTGAAACTAAAATTTGAAATGTAACTTCAATTTTAAATTTTGAAAATAAAAAGGGAGTACACCTATGTGTGTAAAACTAATGTTTTTCTTATGATTTTTCTTGGAGATGATGCTTCCTTGAAGCATTAGAGAGTTGGTGATTCCCATGAATCACTTAGATAAGTTGGTTCCTTAGCTGAACCAATGGAGAATTTGAGGGTGATCAAGCCCCAAATTCTAATTTACATTTGTATATAAAATAACACCCATTGAAGGATGCAAAGACCTAAATTTAAATTAATTGGTATTTGTAACCCTAAGATGTGGAAGAAGTTGAAATCCAAAATGGATTTATAGAAATAATACTAAATTTTGATGAACCTATAAGTTATGCATTGTGCTCTTAATTGAATCAACCACTTCATATGATTTTTAGATTCAATTTCAACTTTTTTCCTCTATTCCTAAATGCATTATTAAAATAGAATTGATAATATCAATGATCCTACCATGTCTACATATATTAATTAATATTGAAATCATGGCATGAATCTATATCATGGCCCTTAAATTTTGAAAAATAGCATAGTGTGCATGAATTTGTATCAAGCCCTTATTAATAAATGTAAAATTTGTAATTTTATGTACATGAAACTTTGTAAAATAATATTTGAAACTTGTTCATGAACCTTTATCATGCACTCAAGACTATATGAATTTTTAATTTGTTCCTAAAATGAGAGTGCATATGTATGGAATATGCCCCCATAATTTGTGCCAATAATTGAGTAATTAGTTTGATTAGTGATAAAATTGGTGCCAATTGAAATATGTATGGCATATGCCCCCATAATTTGTGCCAATAATTGAGTAATTGGTTTGATTAGTGATGAAATTGGTGTTAATTGAGCCCCAAATCACATAATATAATTGAAATTAGGTTTATGAGGCTCAATTGGCCCTAAATTAATATTTCACACACTAATTAATATTTCATTATGTGGAGTACTAACCTAACTAGCCTATGCACCCATATGATAACTAATTCCTAACATTCCCCTTTAGTAGTCACATGGGAAAAAACATCATAAAAACATCTTTATGGAGCAAAATCCCAACCATTCCTCATTATTTATTCATCTTGGTTGTTTATGTCATTTGATAATCCTCTGGTATGAAAACCCCCCTTCAATGTGAAAGACTTGTTGGATTTTGATTTCCACCGAGAATCGATCCATTTATAAATGAAGGTGACCCATTTAAAATTTGTCAAAGAGAAACACTTATTTCTCCTTTACAAAATAAAATTGACAATATCCATTTACAATATTTGTCAAAAAAAACCTTCTTATATCTCATTTACAAATTTATTTAAACAAAACATCACCACTTTACACAAATTTTGAGAAAAAAATATCTTCTAAAAAGATATTTTCTTAATGAACATCCCCAACCTTAATTTCATAAAAAAAAAAAAATTTATGATAAAAAAATTACTTTATAGTGTTGGTGGGTCTTGAACCCTCAACCACCTTCCAACTCTAAACATTTACACAATATTTTATCCACACAAGCTATCAAACCCATTAAATAAACAAATGAACAATTTTCCTTTTATCTTTAACAATCATGACTTTTGATTTAAAATGAAATAAAAGAATTATTTACCTAATCGGGTTAAGGTTTTGCATAGGGATGAAATGGATGGGCAATAGGAGATGCACAAGCCAAGTTTGAGAGTACAAGTCTAGTGTGGGCTCATCATTCTCCTTTAATGTAATATTGAAACCAACAATCCAATTAATGACAATAAGAGATAAGAACAGAATGGAAGGTTCACTTTAATGGTTTGAAATTAGTAAACTAGACAATTTTTAAAGCCATAAAAAAAATTCAATCTTTAATTATATTTGAAAACATTATAATAAGAATTGTGTCCAGGTTTAGCCTAATATTACACTCCAAACCTTGATTTTCCTTCACTATTTTTTTGTTATAAATATAATCACAAACCCCTATTTTATTTTTAATGTCTCTCCAACAACAAACTAGATTGTACTAAAATTTTGACAAGTTATTTAAAAAGCATAGATCTTCAAACCCTTTAAATTTTACATAAACCTAGATCATAAAAATGGAAATATGACTTATTCTTTAAATAGGTTTAGTAAAAAAAAATATGGATTTATTTGTAAAAACCCAAAACATATAAAAATTACCAAAACATAAATATGGCATGTTTAAAATTGATCCAAATATTTTTGGACATTTTGAATTCAACTATGAGGTCATACTTTCTTCAAAATGCTTCAAGAAAAACTTGACTCTCACAAGTGTTTATTCAAACACACCTAAACTAGGCTAAACACACAAATCTAGGCGTGAATATAATGGACAAAAATGGAGTGAGTTATTACGTAAAGAGTGAATAGAATGAATAAATGAGATGCATATGTATGATGCATGTCAAGCAGTTTCACACATGGTCCACATTGTTTGACCATTGACAAAGTGCAAGAATGGTGAACAGATAAAGCAATGATGTTCACAAGTGGTTTGCACTGCTTAGTCATTATTTAAATTTGAAATAAACTATAAGTATAAGACAAACAATAAGAAGAGAGGCCTCTAATGAAACCCTCTCTGATACCAAATGTAGGTTTTACCGCATATCTAGGTAGAGTCGAAGCTCAAGTGTGAAAATGCACAACCATACTTTTTGTCAATCACGTAACTTGTTTATTCATTAGCAAAGTAGTTACATTTATAGGAAATAATCTCCTATAAATAGAGATATATTCCTCATCTCAAATCACTCAAATATCTCCCTAACTATCTCACACACTTTATCTCCTACTATCACTCATCATATCCCATAAAATTCTCTCAAATCATAGTTATTTTCACAACTTCACTTACATTATTGAATAAACCTCTCAAAATATTTATTTAATCCACTCACTAATTAATATTTAATCATATGGAGTACTAAACTAACTAACTTATGCACCTATGTGAGGACTAATTCCTAACATTAAGTCTGTAATTGAACTTAAAAATCCCTATTTAAATGAATTGATTAACTAGTTCAATCATATACTTAATTTTTGAAAAGAGATCCCCAAATCACATTGTATAGTTTCAAATAGGTTTGCATGGCTCAATTGGCCCATTCTAACCATGAGTATGAGGAGGGTACAATAGTGTGAGATGTCAATAAAAATTATTTTTTATTTATTTTAAATTTTAATTATTATTTTCATAATTATAATATTTTTATAAATTTTAATTCAATATTACATTACTTGTATTTTTCAATCAATTAAATTGAATAGTTATATTTGGCAACCCTTACTTATATATCTGAAATGTTATCTTCAGGAGAAGGTCCAATCAGTACCATTTGGTAAATGATGGCAAGAGCTACATCATTTCAGCTTACAAAGGTGATTCTTAAATCTCTTTGGTATGTTCTTCTTAGGATAAAAGGCTTATTAATATAAAATTTATGGAAGGCAAAAGTCATCATAAAATTTGGTGAGGAGTTTTGAATCTAGATTCACATTACAATCTACAAGAAAAATATTCCTTTAAATTAATATATTTTCAAAAATTGAATTATAAAATTATGCAATTTATAAACAAATGATGTAATATCCCCTACAACATTTATGAATATTGAATCTATTCCAAAGAATAATTGTGACATCTATGAACAATAAATAAAATTGAAATAGGTGAAAATTAGCAGTGTGAGTCAAAGTCACATTGGTAGTGGAATCAAAATATCATTACAAAAAAATCAAGTTGAGGAAAGAGGTAAAGAGGGAGGCCACACATTAATCTCCATGTGCAATCTGGATAACAAGGTTGAAAAAGGTTCAGTTGTTGTTTTCAAACTCTCTAACAAAGTAACAACCATTCCCTCTTTCTCTCTTTATTTTTTATACTAACTTTATAGTTTCACTTGTTTTATTCCTTCCATGGTATCAACATATGTATAATATACTATAAATATTACAAGTGTTTAATGCCCCTTCACACTCATATAGATTGACCTCCAAACAAATTACTAATTAGAGACATTATATTGGAATATCTTATGCCAAACTATTGGAGTTTTTGGAGTGTTACTTGTATTATTTATTGTTTATAGATGTCATATAATTAAATATATGCAAGGGATTAAATTTTATTGGTATATGCTCAAATGGTTAATGACAATAATTTATTTCAAATCCCTATTAAACTCTAGGCTTGATTACTATGTGATAAACCCTGTATTTAAATCATTTTACTTGTGAATTTAAATCAACACCAAACTGGGTATTATATGAGATATGATTCACTGGATAATGAAATGAAATTTATTCAAATAGATATGATACAATTTATTAGACTAACATTTTGGTTATATATGTGTATGAAATGGTTAGAGATACGTATGTACCATTCCATTATGGTTGATGCACTTCAATCATGTTATGTTTATGCTCCTAATTTTGCATATGTTTTTCCATGGGTATGAGATATGTGCGAATCATTCCATTAATTATGTTTATGCTCATAAATTTGCATACCATTTTCCATGTGTAAGAAAGAAGATCATTGGGTAGACTCATTTTTTAGAGTGCTATTTGTAATTTTATTCAATAAATTATTTGTTTTTCATAGATGCAATATCCTATCTATGTTCCAAATTTTCTCGTTGTTATCTTAAAACCCTATAATTCTATATATGCAAGGGGTTTTATGTATAATGTTAGTATTTTATAAATAATACATTCACATTATCTATGAGAAAGAAAGAACCTTATTTTCCACAAGTATTTTTAGACTACACAAGGTTTTATAGACATTATTTTATGTTATTTACCACATCAAAATATTAACCAATTATATTATAGGTTTATCACACCTATAACAATTTCAAAATATTTTTAAGGCATCAACCATGGATATGAAAACATCTCACAACTATCTCATACCAATTCTAGTAGTCTAAGGTTTA
Organism: Torreya grandis; assembly: GCA_037957365.1. Taxonomy (NCBI): domain Eukaryota; kingdom Viridiplantae; phylum Streptophyta; class Pinopsida; order Cupressales; family Taxaceae; genus Torreya; species Torreya grandis. The sequence continues at coordinate 5,801,885 of JARHVA010000170.1, read as the reverse complement.
CCTTTTTATTGATTACCTTATTATTTTTTCCATATTTATGATGAATAACCTAGAAGGAAAGGATGTATTGCAAGAGATCATAGCTGAGGTGGATCTCATCATATGCAATTTTATCTATTACCCATGAATGAGAATTTTTTACTTTAGTTTAAGTAGTTTGATACTAATGGATTGTTATATTATTTGTTTTAGGAGAAATAATTTATCATCCAATCATCATTGCATTCATGTCTTGAGTATAGATGTTTATCTCAAGTTTCCAAAGTTAATAACATGGTTTCATAGAATCGATACCAATTTATATATAATGTTATGCATCTATTGCTAAAAATTGAGAACCAGTATCTAAAATGCATATGCATGTGAAAAGCTATAATTTATTTTCTTGTAAAATGTGTGCACCTACATAACATATGCACTCAATTATATTTGAATATGTATTTATTATCTCATGTCTCTATGAATTTCATGCATATGCATGTCATATGCTCCAATTATTTGTATCATTTTTGAATATTTGTCTCATATTTTAAATCATTTGATATCTAAACCATTATGATCCCTATGAGTCTTATAATATGTTCCCAATTTTTTTTTTCTTATGGAGGATTATGTCTCTATGACAAGCCTATTAATATGCCCCCCTTTTAAGGTGATGGATGTATCCCATAAGTCACTCATCTCAAAATAAAGGGTTAACTGTATCATGTCATGTATAAATATTTAATAATGTATAATGGTGTCAACATGTAGAGAATATGTCATCATGGTAATGTTTATGTCATCAGAGCATCTATGTAACATATGTAATGCATGACATATAAATTTCATGTCAAGATAGATGTATCAGTTATGCACATAGTATTAATCATCATTGATATAATATTTGAATAATACTATGTAATAAAAAGGTGCATAGAATAATATTATTGATGTAAGAACTCCATCCGACACTTTTTTCTAGAATTCAAATTTGGTTATGTGAATATGTGTGTCAAGATCAGATAGTGAGTTATAAATACAAACTTTAGTCCAATGAGATATAGCCTCCACATTTTCAAATCATGCCCCACTACAACAAGTTCTAAATCATGAGTCCTATAATTAAGTTCATGGTCTTTGAGCTTCCTTGACTCATAGGCAATAACTCAGCCTTCTTGAATTAACAATCCATAGAAACCTTTGAGAAATGCATCTATGCAAATAAGGAAATCATTATCCATATTTGACACTATTGGAATAAGGATTGTTGTCAAAAACACCTTTATATTTTGAAACGTTACTTCACATTACTTGATCCATATAAACTTATTTCTTTTTCTCTGTAGGGATGTGATTGGGGCTCAAATTCATGATAGGTTCTCAATGAATCTCTTGTAATACCTTGAAATTCTGATAAAATTGTGAACTTCAAAGACATTTTTATGTGTTTGCCATTCCATTATGGTGTTAATTTTATTTGGATCAACATCAATGCCTTTCCTATAGATGATGTTCCCTAATTATTATATTTTTTAGAAGAATGTGCACTTAGAAAATATCCTAGGGATTTTTTTTCCCTTAATCACTAAAAAAATTATCTTAAATGCATCTAATTATCTTCCTTAGACTGATAATATATCAAAATATCATTAAGCAAAATGAGTATAAGTATATCTAGGTGCTTCCAGAAGACATTGTTCATGAGACTGATGAACATTGTTGGTGCATTTTTAATCCCAAATGGCACACCACAAACTCATTGTGAATATATCAAGTGTGAAATGTTGTATTTGATATGTCACTCTATTTTATTCTAAGATGATGGTATCATGAGTGAAAATATATCTTAGAGAATACTTGCACTCCTCTCATTTTATTAAACAAATCAATGATCCTAGGTAGGGGGTATCTATTTTTAATGATAGCTTTGTTCAATTTCCTAAAATCAATGCATAGTCTCAACAACCCATCCTTATTATTTAAAAATATGAATGGTGCTCCCCATGGGGACATACTAAGTCTCATTAATCCCTTGTTAATCATTTTTTTTAGATACACTCTTAATTCAAATAATTCAAGGGTTCTCATTATGTATGGAGCCTTAGAAATAAGATCAATCCCAGAAGCTAACTCAATGAATAAATCAATTTCTCTCTTAGGTGTTAATCCTTGCAACTCCTTATGAACCACAACACAAGGCCCAGGACCAAGTGTGTAGGGAAAAATTGATTTTGGTTGTGCAGATTGAATTCATGTAGAATATTCAAAAATAACAATCAACAAACATCCAATGGAATATAATTATTATTCTTTTAAAAGATGCAACTTCTATTCAATATGAAATAATTAGGAAAATGTTAAAATGTGTTGCACATGGTGTGTTATAGAGTATTTGCACATGGTGTGTTATAGATTATATGCACAGAACATGTTATCTTTGTTATAAATATGTAAGGCATCAACCCTTGGTTAGATGCATATGTCACATATTTATATAATAAGCATACATGAGAAGTTACAACTGCTATCAGTTATAAATAATATAATTACAAGTCATTTCATTTTCTTTGTTGGTAATGGTTGAACTTCTAGGTTGGTGGTGACTAATAGTTCAATTGACAGGTTCCTAGTTATAAAGTGCCACCTAATAAGACTCATGGTCAAATTAGGGTGACACATTAATGTACTAGAGTGAATACAGGTGTGGGCATGTGAGTCTATGAACATGTGTTAGTAAATACACATTGTTGGGAGCTAAAGAGTGCATGGTAGAGTACACAAGCTATAATTTGAAGTGTTATTGACATGTAAGTGTAATATTAAGTGTAATAATTATGTGGAGTGTGAGCAAGTTTAATTTAGAGGAGTGCAAAGGATTTCATATGAGGTGCAAGCTATGTGTATGAAAATAAGTGACAAGCATATTTTATTGTACAAGAGTTATGCATGGATCATTCACCATTTATTGAAGAGCAATGGACTTTATTATTTTAGTGTACAACTAAGGGAACTACATGTGAATTTGTTGATATTTATATTACTTAGTTGGTCATTGTATTTTCAAACCTTAACCACATGAAAAATTTTATGTGTGCCATGTTGGGTGTGTATACACAATATTTTCAAACTTTATCAATTATTGATGTTTTCTATCTTGCAAGAACCCATTGATTTTCAATTTCTCTAAGTGCACACCTTAATAGGTGCACCAAGAAAGGAATGAGCAGACCATTGGTGCTTCGCAATATTTTGGTCCCTTAATACCACTTATTATCAATCCAATCAGCTCCTAAAAACATTCCCCTAAGCTTGGCCTCCTATTTCATATCCTCCTCTAGTCATTTACCACCTTCATTAGCCCTTTCCTAACCTAAAACCCCTTTTTGATAGTTTATATTACATAATCAGCCATATCAACCTTGTATTATTATTTGACAAATCTTATTAGGGACTAGGTCAGCCCATGGCTAACTTAGTCCATGACCTAGTTTATTTTTGTCAATTACAATACTAGGTCGACTGGGTCGACTTTGTCAGCCTAAACTTTTGAACGGGTTTAGGGTTATATATGACTATATAAACACATCCATTTTTCCATTATTAGAGATAAATCAAGATTTAATTATTCATTTGTGCTTCTTTACAATCTACTCTTTTTCCATCCTACTTAAGGAGTCTTAGCTTAAGGTTTCTACTTGGAGGAGAATCTTATTTTGTGGATAAGTCTTGGATGCTTTGGCATTTCTTATTGATCTTTATAAACTACTACAACCTCTTGTGAATCACCTTTAGTTAAGGGATATATTGAGTCTTGATGGGTTAATCTTCAAGGTAAGTATCTCTAAATTTACTCCTCTCTTTAGTAGATAGAAGTAGCATAAGTAATGGCTTTTGGATATATGGCTCTCTCCATGCATTAGGGTTTTACCTATACATAGCTTAAATAGGATTATATTATGCATGTTTAATTTTAGTGTTTATTTCCCCCACTTTATGCCATTATATTTGGCGAGCACTAGATTAGACCTTTTTTTTTACTTATTATTAGTTTAGTGAATATGAAAACATATGACCTAGTTAGGGTTACTGTGTAGTTTTGCTTGACTAGAGGATTTAGAACCCTCCCTAGTGATATTATTTGTGGTAATATATCCCTTGGATAGGTCTAGTGGATCCATATTTGTCATGACCTTTATTATCTAATGTATTCCCAATCAAAAGTGTAAGTAGGATTTATATTCTTTGATCTAAGATTAATTTGTAGATCTGTTGCATTTCCCATTGCATACATTCTGGTGAACCTGACATGAATCTAACCCTTGTAGGTTTTATTTCATGCTTTCATTTCTATCATCTTATTATTTTTCTATATTTATGATACTGTATCTAACCAGTTGATATAGTCCTAATTTTTTGTGCACAGGCTTAACACATAGTTGCATCAAAATGACTATGTTCTCCTATGTAGGTCTTCATCAGATACGGGTTATTGGATTGAATAGGTCAACACAATACTCTTATTCAATCCCAAATAATAATACAAGGTCAAATAGGTTGACTCTATCATCTTATTCACTCTACCAGCATCTAGATCAATAAATAAGGTCATAAAGGTTGACTTAGTCTTTTAGTCAACATTCAAATCAACAAACTAGGTCAAACAAGTTGACCTAGTCATCTTATACTTATTCAGCACATACAGTTTTTATTAATTGGGTCAAACCAGTCAACTTAGTTTGTAATGTTTTAAATAGCATTCAAGGTACTTCAACATAAAATTTGCAATCCTAATAATCTTGCAACCCACTAATGTTCCTCTTTTTATCTCTCTATCATTTTAGTACTCCATTTTAGTTTTATTTTGTTCAAGTTAACACTCTTCAAATCTAAACCCCTATAGAAAACTAAGTTGACCTGGTCGACTTAGTTTTGTAGCCTATTTTTTGTATAAAAGACTGAGTTGACCCGTTCAACTCTATTCTTAAAGGCTTTTGCTTCTGCAGAATAGTAACAACCTAGTTAACTCTATTATGTATTGTTTGCATATATTGTCATCTGAACTAACTTTGTACCATTCTAAATTTGGGAATTAATAATTATTTAATAGTAATTAATTCACACTTTCATTTTTAGTTGTTTGTATTCTTAGAGTAGTTTACATAGTCTAATTAGGTGGTTTTTAAAATTATCATTTAGTTACACTATTTTCTCTTTTTGTATACACTACCAAATCACACAATATTCAAAATGCATTTAAACACTTGTCATCCCAAAGCCTACCTACTTGATTTTCATTACTAAGGGGGAAGTGAACTTGGTTTTCTATCCAAATATAAATATGTTGTTAATGGTATATATTGGCAAAGCACCCAACACCCTTATCATTATAGGACTATGAGGTGAGGGAGTATGCCCCAATACCAAGCTAGTACCATTTCCAACATAGATTCCTTTCAACCTAAATGTTTTGAAACCATCCATAGGTTGCTTTCTAGTTCCCTATTTTCAGCCAACTTTCTCATCACACTTAACTTAATACTTTCTAATAATATAATAACACACATAGGATGGCCACTTAGTAATTACTTTTCAATTGACTGCTTGTTCTTTGATCATTGTGTGTTGTATTGAAAAAACTTGTATTAGCTAGTATTGATGCAAGATTTTGTGTTGTGTGACCCAATTTGATCACTCACATTGATCAAATTATTTATGTGTTTGCTTTCACTTCTTGCATCATTTATATGGAAAAAATTTACCCTATTTTAGAACACTATCATTGTGGTCGATATAGTCTCTTATAGACTCTATCTTTCCTCCTATAAATAGTACACAGTTGACCATCATGATTGTGTCTTTTATCTATCTATTTTGCCTTCTATCCAAAAGTACACAGTTGACTCTATACTCTTCTCATCCCCTTTTCATCAATACTCTATCGAACTAGTCGACCTTGTACCTAATTGCTTCCCTTGCTCTTATATATAGATGATATAGTTTTTTATCTAATTAAATTCTTTCTCTATCTAGATAACTTAGTCCTTTATCCTTGATTCCTCTTCTTTATTGATTAAAATTTTATTCCTTTCCTCTGTGAGACATAAGTGTTTAAGATTTAAATAATAAGGATGTTTTGTCATTGTTGGCTCAAGAAGTGGTGAAGTGTAAAGATTGATAAGTTCCATGTTCAAGATTTGGTGCATGCCTAAATAAAAATTTATATCAACAATGAATGTGTTCTCACTAGTTACATGCAGAGTGGTGTAATGACCATAATGTAGAGGCTTGATATTCTTGTGTGGAGATTTGAAGAGCTCCTTCTAAAGATGTAACCAGATTTTATCACCAACTAAAAATGCATGAGGTGTATGATGTGTGTCATGGTAGTTTTTATACTTTTATTATGTGTTATAAATAATCTATTATACCTATTAATGAAAAAATTATGTGGAACAAAAACTTCTTTGCTTTGTCTACTTCTCATTCATGTGTGTATGGCTTATTAATGATTGGTGTGTGGTAGGAGATATTTATAGGTGTCAAAAGTTGAAACCTAAGGCATGTTTATAATGGACTATGCCCCCATAGAGATGTGAATCACCATATTTTGGGCATGTTAAATGTATATAATATGTTATTCCAAGATGCAATCATGCACATGATTGTACATTCATAGAAGATGAACAAGTGTGTGATTGATAACTTATATATGTCCATTTATATTTATATGAAAGGTTGTCAATTGATCCATATTTGTACCCATCAAGTCCCATAATACTTTCCAAAAGTGACTCATAAATCATGGATCTCAATCAAATATGATGGATGTTGGAAGTCCAAAGTGAACGCAAACATGGTTAATTAAGGCTTGCAAAGTGCCATAAAAATTAATGTATTTATTACAAGTGACCATGATAACCATCTTTGAAAACTATCCACTATGACAAACACAACTTTATGTTGACATTTCGTTATAGAAACCCAATCATGAAATCCATGCTAATATATTCTCATGGTCTATATGGAACTAACAGAGGAGTGTTGAGTCATTTCTTCATGTTTGTCAACTTGGTGATGCAACAAGGAATCCAAGACTTGATGTGGCACTCCACATCTATGCACATGTGTGTTTATTAAAAGTGTGACAGTAATGAAACTAGAGTCTTTATCAAATCAAAGTGTCCTAAGGTCTTGGTGTAGTGCAACTCCAAAATAAGTCATTAGAAAGGTTCACCATTAGGAACATAGATATGCTCAAAATTATATATAATTTGGGAAGACAAGTAGAACTCTAGAACTTTGTTAACATTCATAAAGATGATGTAAGTGTATGAAAATTCATGATAAATTGAGTAGAGGGATACCCAATCTATGAAGTTTTGGTCATGTATGTCCAACACTGTGATGAAAACGTGAATTGGTGGTCATTTAAGGTAATATAATACCTTATTGTCTTTCCCTTTGTTGTGCTTGATCACAAAATGGAATTGCTACCTATAATTCATCCATTTTATGTGGTGTGGGTTCTCCATTTTACTATGTTCTTACATGAATATAAGTGGCTTATGATCGAAATGACCAACTATCTCCTTCCTTAGAATGTAGTGGCACTATTGATTGATTTATTGACTAGTAGTGTATAGTTATTTCTCATAGGTGGACTATCTTTTCATCATGTCACTAAATGTCTTTGATTTATAGGTGACTGGATGTCCATATTGCATGAGTACTCTATTGAGACATAGTCAGATGAATTGGTGTGATTTTTAAAATAATGTGCAATGTCAAACATTGTGTGAATATGCATTTTGAAAAAGTATTTCTTAAGTGCTTCAAAATCATGTTGTTGTGCATGATTTCAATCAAAATTGGATTTTACATGTGTTATCTGGCTAGGAGCCCAAGAGAGGTCAAAAAAACCAAGCATGAACATATGGTATAAGTTAACAAGCCCAAGAAAACTCCTCAATTATGTGAGATCACATAAATTAAGCCAATATTTGATCACTTTGATCTTCTCTGGATTTACACAAATTCATATGTAGTCAATGATGTAGCCTAGGTATTGAATTTACATAGTGTTAAATATACACTTTGCTAAGTTGGCATGCAATTTATGTTAATGTAAGGTGTCTAAGATGTGTGTGATATGTTCTATGTGTTCCTCCCAAGTCTTGTTTAATATGAGGATGTCATCCAATTAGATGATGATGAAGGAGTTGAGAAAGGACCTAACTAGATCATCCATCAAATGCAAGAATTTGGTTGTCACATTGGTTAAGCTAAAGGGCATGATGAACCATTTGTATATTATGTGTTTTATCCTTTTAGGGTTTTACAAATGTAAATCTTGAGTTAGATTAAAGGGTTGGGTTGTCTAAATTAATGAAATAATATGCAATGAATAACCACTAATTTGTTACATATTTTGAATTTTTTTACTTTTTAAAAATAGTAATAAATATATGTAAATATAAAATTATCTATAAAATGACTATCGTGGAAGATCTTGGTTCTCAAAATTGGTTTGCAGATAGGTCTGAGTGTCATTAACAGGGTCCCTAGGTCTGATTCTTCACTAGATAGTAGCACTGTATTGCTTTAGTGTCCTCAAAATGGTTCTAGTGTCCTCTTTGTAGGACTATTCCTATTTTTTAGGAGAACTTGTACCTATGTTTATGGGTTTTGTTCATGTATACACAAAATATAGAACTCGATATTATGCCTATAATATCTGATTTAGTGTGCAAACCCTAATCCTCTTTGAAAGTATGGTATGAGATAAAAATGTATGTTTGTTATTAATATAGGCTCGATATCCCCAACATCCCACTATGAAGAGAGTTACCTACATACCAATACTCTAAGGAGGGATTAAGCCTGATGTATTTCTCCCACCTAGTGCTTAGTGCAAGTGTAAGTGAATGCTAGAATGAGAGCGGTCTTGAATTTATTAAGTGTGCTTGAGATTAGAAATATTTTAAATCTAGTCTTAGGTAAGTTATAGATGGTAATATATATAATTAAAGTATAATAAGGATTAATAACCTTGATTTTTATCAACTTGTTTCTTATTTAAATAGGCTTTTTGCATATATTTTCCATTTAGTCAATAGATGTCTAATAGTCTTCTCTTTAGAGTGATTTGTAGCTTGTACAGATAATAAAATGTACTTAGGTTGACCTTAAGAGGATCACATGTTTGAAAATATATTTTTTCAAGAGAGTTAGGTCAAGGTACACTAGCACTAATTTGAGTACACTAGCACCATATGGCTCTAGTGTCCTTAATGTGGTGTTATGTCCATCTAGCAGACTATTAGGCATAATGGATTGGGATCTGGGAATGCTATTTTGGGACTATGTTTGAGATGATAAAGGATGTATGTGGTTAGGAAAATGGATGAAAAGTGTGATAAAGGCTCTAGGATTTGCCTAGGCATAATCTAGGAATAGGTTGTCTCAAGTAACACTCTTAGCATCCAAATACCACTTTTAGGTGATTACATTTGTCCCCTCTTTATGCTAAAAATGTAGCAAAGTGAAATGACTAGTATAAAGGAAAAATAAGCATATCTATACTTACCTATGAAGTGAAGCCTGTGTATCTAAGTTTGATTATGTGAAGTTGGGTCTATGTATGTGAAATATGATCCAAAGCAATGACCTATAATGAAACATGAAAAAAATAGTCCTTACCTAAGATAAAATCAAAAGTAAAAGACTATGCTAAATAAAGTAACTGAGTAAAAATGAGTAGATAAATACGAAAGAGAAAATGAATGAATACACCTCATTGGGTACATGATCCAATACATGAACATGGTGATAACCTATGTGTTTGAGTGTACATAGTGATAAAATCATTGAATAGCTTGGATTGAGATAATAGATTTCTCAATCATCATGTGGGTGGCTTAAGAACTCAATCTAGTTTTAACTCCATCATTTCCCACCCCTACTTGGTGGATCATGATCTATGAATAACTTGGATAAGACTGTAAGTGTGTCTAACCCTCTCATGTGGGTGGCTCAAGAAATCAAGTAGGTTATGACTCCATCACTACCCACCCATGTGAAGTATATGCATCTAAAACTACATTATGAAATGTGATAAAAGTATCTAACTGGGTATATCTAACTGTGTATATAGCCTCTATGAATAGTCAAGTATATTAAGCAGATCTAGGACACTTGGGGATTCCAACCACTATAGATGGAGTAAGGCATGAAATTGGTGACAACCTAGAATATGATAGCAAATGTATACAACATAAAAAATACATGGATTTTTCCATTAAATTTGATCAACCTATGTATAATTGAGCATATGGAAACTATATGTTGTGCACATGCCCCCATTCTGATATCTAAATTTACTAGTTATGAACTAAGTATGTAATAATTGTATCTATGTATCTGAACTAAATGTGGGAGTAATCATTCCATGCATTTTGCCTCTAATCTGAGAAAATGGTATAAATTTGAGCTAAAATGAATGTATTTGAGCAAAATCTAAACATAATTGTCAAACATGTGATTGTATTTATGTAAATCTATACTATACTTAGTGTATTGTTCTAGATAATTTGTAATGCCCAAGCTGAGGCTACTAGACAATAGCACCATGTAGTGGAAATTAATGCCATGTAATTCTAGTGTCCCTTCTAGGCACTAATGTCTACTTGGTCTAAAATATGGGTGACTAAATTACTTTTTGAGTCCCTACTTTTTCTTGTGTCTGATTTCTAAAATTGAGCCTATGTGGTGAAAATAATTTGTGAATAGAAATGTAGGTGCCTAATCTCTATGACAAACCCTTGTGAATGCCCCCATTTTTTAGGGTAGCTATGGAACCTATCTAACAATTATCCTCAAAATAAAATAGCTTTATAAAATGTGTTAACTAGATCGTACATGATAACTGCATGATATTCCAATACAATGTGAAAACATAACATCAAAATGTAAAATAATATGAGCATACGTATGTAATATAAGATGTATGTTGTATCTAACATTTCACAAGAGTATCAATATAGATGTAATCAATGTATAACAACAAATTTGAGTATCTAACTAGGGGGATGGGGCATGATGTCCATCATGGCACCCAAGTAGGATGGGTAGATGCATGAGGTCCCTCATGGCATTGAAAACCGGTGTTTGTAACAAGTAAATACAAGTGTCATGGTGAAGACACATACAATAAATCATACATATAAAACACATGAAGCATGCAAAATTAGGCCAAGGGGACACAATATAAGGTACAAGTGCACATGTCACTAAATCTAAGCATAGAAGACATACAATGACATGTTCAAATGTCTACATATGCAAGAAACAAGTAATTTGGCTTAGAACCACATCAAAGGATATGTTCAAATGTATGCATATATAATTAGGAAAACACACACAAGGGACATGGGCACATGTCCAAGGCATACATACATAGAAGTGGCGTAGAGACAAATAATAATGGCATATTCAAATGCCCTTGAAATGGAAGAAGCATAGGAAACACAATCAAGTCTAAACTAGGAAATCAAGAAATGAAAGCATGTATAACTGTGTATTACAAATCTATGTAAATTCTAGGATGTACATATGCTAATTCTAAACTAGTGATAGTTGGTAAAAAATTTGGGCATGAGTAGCAATGATCAATATCAAGATATATCCCTGTGTAAACTAGAATGTATAAAATGTAACGATAGAACATGGGAGTAAAAACTATGTATGAGATGCCCCTAAGTGGGTGTATGTATCAAATGAATAAACATGGATCATTGTATATGCCCCTAGTGGGTAGATGATAGTAGGTTTGGATTAGTATAATGGACTGAAGTCCTATATGTAATCTACAAGCACTTGATAAGAACAAATGAAGCATCTATGTATCACAAAATTGACTATACTAAGATAAGTAGCATATGTAATATCTGGAAAGTAGAAGAAATGTAAACATAATAATGCATACAATCTATAAATTTTGTGTTTTTGAAATATTTGAATGTTTCAACGTTTTGACATTTTATATTATTTTTTTATTTTCTAAGTATAAGTTATGTACAAACAAATGAAGATAAACTATCTACAAGGAGAAATAGAGAAGAAAGTATGTACAAGAGGGTAGGAACCATACTAACCAATGAGTCTCATGGGAGACTCACTATCAACGTGACCTATGTTGAATAAGGGAACTATGATTATGCATGTTGTGTGAAAGGGAAACTTTGATCCCATAATTTTTTATGTAAATTAATCTTTGTCTAAATTTACCTATGTAGTGATGTTATGAATCTATGGCACTAATTGTGATGCCTTGTGAACTATAAGGGTCTTAGGAACCCATCTGGTAGAAGGAGTTGTAGGTTATGTAGGTACCATGTGCTAAGAACCCATAGAACCCAATAGTATTGATCTCAGCATAAACTAAGTAGATGAAGGTTCTCTATAATCTATGGCATATCTTTGATACAGGGGTCTCTCTAGTATGGTCTCCATAGCAGAGTATGCAAACATGTCGATGTCATAGGAGTAGACCTCACCTAAATTGGTGACTTTATTAAAATTTATGATTTATGCATAGGAATTATACTCTCAGATGTAATTGATAACCATGCAATATTTGGTAATGGTATTGAAACTATAAATGGTGTCTGTGTTGAAACTATAACTAGAAATTGCAATAAAACTACATGTGGGATGGGTAGAGGATACTCATATGGGAAACCCTCAATTTTAACAACCTAATTTGAAAATATGTACTTTAGGGATAAGTTTAGTATTAATGGGATGACTCATAGATACTATAACCATGGCCTACCTAATAATATATCAAAAACACCTACACTAAGTAATACTAGGAACCGATTGGTAATGTGTGTTGGTCTAACCTATAATAAAAGCATAATTTCCCTAATAGAGATCTAAAAATGGCCACTAAAACCACTAATTATTGTATATGTGTGGAATATATCCCACTCTATTTATACCAAATGTTTTAAGAGTGTCATGTTACACATGCTTGTGCTTGACCCGTTGTCAACCATAACACTTTTGGATAAGATGGTGGTATATATATATGCTCATTTAAAGAATACATGTAAATATATATAATCATCCAAAATATCAAGATCTAATTATGTGATAAGTGGTCCAGGTGTCACTATAGTATGATACATGACAATAATGTTATGTAATAGATGTGCCTTCTTTGTAACTATGTGATATGAAGCTAGTGGTAGATGTGTCTGATATGTATAGTGAACACTTGATGTGTTCCTTACCTCATTAATTATATGCTTTGGGAATGGGTTTGAAAATATTTTTAGTGCCTTAGCCTCTATTTTTTGTGGTTTTGGTGCCTCTTTGGGTGTACCCACATCAATAATATTAGCCTTAATGAGATCTTGTATCTTGTGCTTTAAGCTGATGCATATGTTTGTTGTGTGGCCTGGTGCCCTATGATACTCATATAATGCCTTTAAGTCATAGTTATTTGGAAGAGTTTTTTTCATATCAACCTCTTTATTGGGAGGGAGAGATATGACATTGTATTCCAAGATCTATTTTATAACCTATGCTGGTGACTCTAGAAGGTTAGTGAAGACTCTAAACTAAGGAGCAGATAAAACCAATCTAGGAGATGGCTTAGAAGTTGCATTGATTATGACCTTTTGATCACTTTTATTATTTTTAGCCTTTACCTTGCATGGAGGTTTTTTTTAACTCTTAATAGTTGATTTGAATTCATTTGTATACTTGAGTTTTCCCATTGATAAGAGCTTAACCTCTCTTTCCTTGACTATCTGGTATAAATCGATAAATGTAGGAAACTTCTTGAACAAGATAACTTCATGTAATGTTGGTAAGAGACTTTGCTTAAATATATGTTGAATCTCTCTATCTACCATATGGCTAGTCAATTTGGATAATATTATCTTGTATCATAAGATATAATCTATGATAGGTTCATTCAACTTTTGCTTTAACTATGCCACTTATGCATATGATATCTTATCACTGATGTTGATAGATAAGTGTGATAGAAAGACGTTGGCTAAAGGATTGAATTTTGTGATAGATTGATTTCGTAAATCATAGATTGATTTTTGGGCATAGAAATAACTTTGTAACAATCTAATCATTGGACACATAGTCTAAGCATGCTATGTGAAAAGATCTGAGATAATGTTTTGGGTCACCCTTGCCATCATATAATGTAATCTTGGGTGCCATGAAATTGGATGGAAAGGGATTTTCTGATGTGTGATGTGCCAAAAGTGTATGTAAGAAAATTTTAGAATCCAAGGCATGTGATGGCTTAGTGACTCCCTTATTAAGATGTAACACCTTAGACTGTAGAGTATGAATCTCGTACATAATGGATTATACATCTAGAGTGGAAAAACTATCCAAAAGTGGTGTATTTGTAATTGATGGTTGTTGAATTAAAATTTTAGTTTATGCTACCTGAGTTAGTTGAGTTGGCCCCAATAGAGGTTTAATAACATTATTAACTGGGGGAGTTGAAGATTGACCATTTTTTGTTTTGTTCTTGATTTCTAATATGCGTTGTAGGATTTGTACATGATCTAGGGGTTGTTCTTAAATTTCATTCTAAATCTATATAATACCTCATCTTTGTCTATGTTATGTTATCATTGTTAAGTAGAGGGAGAGCATCTCGATTCTCCATGTGTATATCATCTTGACTTTGGTTGTATTGTTCATCTTTGGATGCATTATCATTGAAATCCCCATAATCAGGGTGTACAAGATGCATAGCTAGAGTTATAATAGGTTTCTTATCCATGTTATAGGCTTGGATAATAATAATTTGAATATGCTCTAAAGGATTTGTTGATGTAGTAGATTGCACCCTCTGAAGGGAGGCTCAGCTCTCTTCCTCCATGTGGCATAATGGAGACATTCCTCTTATTGTGGGTTGAAAACATGAGGAATGAATCTCTAGATTAGGGGCTAGCTCCCCTTGATGCACCTTGAGGCCCTAGATTTCCTACTGCTAACAATCGAGGGGATAAAAAGGGAGAGAAATATTGAAATCAAAACCTAAATTAATGTGGTGATGCACCAAAATGGTTGGTCTACTCAGCTTTGACATACACTTTACACCAAAGAGAAGAAAGCATACATTTCATTCAAATGAGAACCTTTCCTACATCAGTGTTTCAATAGGGGATCTTGTGGAGATACACGGAGGAAGAAATACTAGAGGTGTTCTAAGACACACTATGGATAGCCTATTCACATGTGCCTATACTCTGAGATGGACACTTCTTGTTGACTTGCAAGAAAAGAACTCACAATACACTAGATATGTTGGCATAAACTTATGAAAGTATGAAAAGGAAATGACTTAACATAAGATAAAACCATATACATATGCAAAAGTGCAAGCTCAAATAGAGCTAAAAATTCATCTTTTTATTCAAGGTAAATTCCTTCAGGGCTTCGCCATACAAGTTGAAATCATTTTTCTCAAATGAGAAGTTACAAATATATAGAGAACTTGGAAATAGATAGTTGACAAATCAAGGAATGGAAACCCATGCTAAGTTAAACACTTCTACAGAGACCACAAGCCCATGTTGATGTATTATTCCAATTATGTATGGGAGAGCCATGTTGTAGATGTCCAAGTCATTACCCTTACTATCATGGGCCTAGAAAAGCATGGGATACTCCTAGCAACTGACAAATTCATCCCCAAGTTGTGTTGACTGGACCATGCTCTCTTCAATGCTAGGTGAAATTGGTTGTACATTAATGGCAAAGCATGAAAATAGGGGTTGTTCTCCTCTATCATTCAAAAACCAATCTATTTCATTGGTTTTTAGTAGATATATTTCACCAAATGTATTAATTCTCCTTGTTGAGTCATCTATGCCACTTGTCTTGGTCTAAGTGGTAATTGATTCTATCCTTTGTCTTTGTCAATAGCTCGAACTATTCCTTATTTTGTCTTTTTTACTTTGTCTTTGCCCATGTTTTATCCCCTTCCTTCGACTTCTCCTTTGCCTTGGCCTTTTATTTGCTTTCTCTTTAACTTATTGGGACTTTTTTCATGCTTTCCTTCAGACATTCTATCTGAAGGAATTCTTTCTTTTGATTGCTTATTTTCCTAAAGGGCACGCACCCTTTGGGGCTTTTCAGTTTGTCTCTTTCAAATGGTTTCCCTTCACAAGGGTTTTTTTCCTCCAAAATTCCCCTTTAGGATTTCTAAAATGGTCTTCACCTTTCTCAAGGAGCCCTCCACAAGGGTACTTTGTGCCTTAAAATGCCCCTTCAAAACTTTTGATTTGGTCCTGCCACCGACCAAGGTGCCCTTTGCAAGGGTACTTACCCTTCAAACTTTTTTCAAACATCCTTCAAGCCATCAAAATGCCCTTCAAGAGAAATTTGTTTCCTTTTTCAAACTACTTTAGACCATTTCAGGTCCTTCAATCGCTTTTACTTATAAAAGTAAACAAGTAATGCACTTGCACAAACCTGATTTGCACTAGACTAAGCAAAATGACAAAACACTTGGATTTTTTATTGGAAAGGTCTAGTAGAGAACATTTTTTTTGCATAAGGTAGCATAGGGATGATCTAGACAAAATATGGATTGGATGACCTTTGTAAATAAAAAGGAGGGGGTGCTTAATTTTGGTTTACAAGACCAAAAATTGGTCAACATAATTGGTGACTCACAGGGGAAGCATGCCTATTGTGTTTGGGAAGAACAGTAGCCACAAAGTCCATTGGGCATGGAGTCAAGATGCATCTTAGAAAAGTCAACAATATCTTTGTAAGGACCTATGAACCAACAAATATTTTACCCCAAAAAACAAAGAAAAAACACACACAAAGGCTAAAAACACTACACACATGTGTAACAGTACTTAGGGAAAATGAGGAAAAATAAGAAAAACTATGTACATGATAAAAGAAACCTAGTAACAATGCTTAAGATATATCCCATTGACTGGGATATGCAGCTCTTCACCATCCAACTTGGAGAGTTGGAAAGCATTATGTTTCTTACATTGGGTGATGACATATGGCATTATCTTGGCTCAGTTCTCATCCCATTTCAAGATAATGTCACCTTCTGAGAAGCTCCTTGGTGTAGATATTTTGTTAAAATGCTTCTTTGTTAGCTATTGGTGACTGGTCATGGCATCTATGGCTTGGTCTCTCACTTTTTGAATCTCCATTAGCTCACAATACCTGACTTCCAGGGTGTCACTCTCCACCAATTATAGCTGATGGGCAAGATCCAAGGTGGGTAACTCAAGTGAGATAGGAAGTATAATTTCCCTTCCATACACAAGTGTTTATGGTGAATTCATGATTAACCACTTTGGAGTGATCCTATCTTCCCAAAGAGTTATCTTCAACTTGGCATGCCAAGTCCTTTGATTTTCCTCCATTATCATTTTTATGATCCGAATCAAATTCTTGTTTATGGACTTGGCTAGCCCATTTCCTTGTGGATAGTAGTTGGAAGAAGTGTTGAGATAGATGCCATAATTTAATTCCCACTCACTTGTATTTGTTCCCAAGAAATCCAATGCATTGTCTAAAATGATTATGGTCGGGACCCTAAATCTTATCAGTATGCCTTCATAGAAGTCTAAGACTGTACTCTCATTGGCCTCTTTCAAAGATACGGCCTCTACCCACCTTGTGAAATAATCCATGGTAGTCAAAACCCACTTATGGCTAGCAATATAAGGAGGATTAATCAACCCTATGAAGTCCAACCCCCATTACATGAATGGTTGTTCCACCTAAATAGGATGAAGAGGCATGGTAGCCAGTCGTTGCTTCCCATCAAAGAATACACATTTTTGACATTTCCTCACCCAAGCATGAGTGTCTTTAAACAAATTGGGCCAAAAGTGACCATCCCTCATAATCCTTAAAGTTTTGACCTTGGGAGCAAAGTGGCCACCAGCTGGTCCATCATGGAACTCGAATAGTACCTTGTTGACTTGGTCTAAATCAATGCATCTCAAGAGCACCCATGAAAAGTATTTTATAAATATCACTCAATCAACTAGGACATAAGAAAAATATTAGAGTCTAAAATACCTCCTCTTGGTCCTATCAAGACCTTGTGGACACTCACCATTTTGAAGGAAATGAACCATGTCTTGTGCCTAGCTCTTCATAACTATAGGTATAACTACTATAGGTTCATCATGGAGTACTAGAATGTCTTCCTTTGGCTCTTTCAAGTCTGTATCAAGCTATTCACATAGCCCTCTTTCTCTTACCATCTTGGTGGTCTTGATCTTTACATCATACTCCATTACTTTGGTGATCTAACCTGCCCTTTTCTCATTCAAGTCTTCATTCAGCAAGAAGTCTTTTACACTAGGATGTGGCACCATGATGTGAATTTTGCTACTAGACAACATGTGTTTGAACTTATTCATACTTCATATGAATGCAAGCACCTTCTTCTCAACATATGTGTATCTAACCTCATAGCCTTATAATCCTTGGCTAAATAAATCAAGAGGCTATTCTAAATTCTCACCATTTTCTTGAGCGAGCATAGCAAAGATTACCTCTTCATTCCCAAAGGTGTATAGATTGAAGTCCTTAGAGAAGTCTAGACTAACCAGGGTAGGAGCTTAGGTGATAGCTTGCTTGATGCCTTCAAATCTTTCTCTTCTTATTGTTTAAGTGAATGTCTTGTCCTTCCTTAGCCTGGAAGTTAGTGGTTTGACAAGCTTAGCAAAGCTAGGAATGAATCTCCTAATGAAATTTATCTTACCAAATAAATTTTTCAAGCCCTTCTTGTGCTTAGGTAAGGACAATGATAATATGGTGTGCACCCTCTCTAGATCAATGGATAGGCCTTCCTTCAAAATGACATGGCCCAAGAGCTTGCCTTCATGGATGGAAAACATGCATTTCTTTGGGTTGAGAGAGATGCCAAACTCTCTACATCTTTCAAAGATTTACCTCAGGTATTTCAAGTATTCACTTGCCCCCTTAGAAAAGACTATCACATCATCAAGATATACCAGCACAATGTCATTGATCAAACCTTGGAAAGCCATATCCATAGCATGTTGGAAGGTAGCTATAGCATTTGAAAATTTGAATGGCATCTTCTTGTAGGCATATGTTCTCTACTTGGTGGTGAAGGTTGTCTTGTAATGGTCACATTCTTATACCAAGATTTTATTGTACCTAGAGTAGCCATCTAGGAGAGAGAATATTTCACTACCTGTCACCATCTAAAGAATTTGCTCCATACTTGGAAGGGGATAGTGATCTCTTCGTGAGAGTATATTTAGGTTTTTTAAATCCACACACAATCTAACCTCTCCATTCTTCTTCCTAATAGGGACTAAATTGGCTAGCCAAGAAGAGTGTTTGATAGGGAAAATGATCTTGGACTCGATCAGTTTGGTGAGTTCCTTCCTCATGAGAGGCTCAATCTTTGGATTGATTGGCCTTTGCTTTTGTTTGATTAGTTTGGCACCTTCCTCCAGTTCAATGGTGTGTCGGGCCAAGCTTGGATCAAATCCCTTCAAATCACCATACTCCAAAGTGAAGACATCATTAAACTCTTGACATAACATAATGAAAGCATGATTTTCTTCATTGGTACACACCTTCCCAAGTGCAAAAAGCTTATCCTTGTAGATATTTACCCTTTCATAATTTTCCTTCTTGGTTGACATGCTTGATTTGTCTCTCTTGAGTTGGTCATCTTTGTTGAAAATGCTCTCAATAATTACCAAACCTTTGGAAAGCTTGTTACTCTTTAGTTGAACAATTTACCCATCATACTGTTATTGTATCTTGGAAAAAAAATTGGAAGTAAACTCAACTTCTTCCTACAAGAAAAGTGTTATTTGTTGGTCACTTTCAAACACCTACCAATTGGTGACATTGTATGGTATGGAGGGCCTCATAATAACCTTTAAATAATGTTGATTCTTGCTTTGCCTCATCCCCTTTGGGATGTCAAATTGAGCACCAAATGTTGCTAGTCTATCCGCATGCTTATGCTCTTCTCTTGGAATGGAAGTGATGTTGAAAGTAGCAAAGTTCTCTACAAGGTCCCACACTCTGTGCTTGTAAGACGTGAGTAAGGATTTCTTGGTCAATATTTGACCTCTCACTTGGTTCATAATTAACTCATTGTCTCCAAACACCTGAAATTCTTTGATTCCTCTCTTCCTTGCCCATTCTAGGCCATGAACAAGGGCCTCATACTCTACTACATTTCAAGTGCAGGAGAATTAAAACCTAAAAATTAAGAAGTATTTATCCTTTGAAGGTGAAACTAGCATTTCTCCACCACTATCTCCCAACTTGCTTCTATATATATCAAAGAATAGCTACCATAAACCACAATCCTCTTGGTCTATCTTCATCAATTTCAGCATAAAAGAATCTTTCTTATGCATGCAGTTGACTCCAAGACTAGCTTCTTTAATGAACTTGTAGGGATCATGCTCAAAGTTATCATTTCCCCATTCATCTAGGAGTAGGTCAGCAACTCCTATAAGGGAAGATGATGGAGATTGGTCTACCTAGATCTCTTCTTCATTAATGATTGCATAGTTCACATTCATCACTTTGGGCGAGTATGGCTCCAGGTGATCCTTATGGATGGGCTCTAACTCGATCTTTACTTTAGTTACATACTTTGTCCTAAAACCCATGTAAGACCAGTTGGCTACCAAGTATCCACCTATCTTGGATGTGAAATCCCTTGACAAGCAAAAAAATTTCACCAACTGTAACATCTTCCACTACCACATCATGGGGAATTAAGAAACTTGGACAAGTTTGGAGAGTCATATTCAAGCCTCTTGACACTCCCAAGGTCTTAGCTGGTGATCCATCCAACTGTAGAACTCCTTTGGTCATTTACTGATACTTGAGGCCTAGCTTATCAGATATGCATTTGGGCATAACTAAAGTTCTTGATCCACTATTAATGATGTAATTGTGGACTAAGAAATCACCAATAATTAGGGACAAATAGAAGGGAGGGACCTTCTCATCTTTCTTTGCTTGACCAGCCATGGGAGGATCCCAATTTACTATCAACACATTATCATTTCTTATTGGGATAGCTTGTTCACCCAACCCATACAATTCCTTTTGGAGTATATCCTTTTGTTCTAGCAGTGCTAAAGAATCCAACAAGAGATGTTCATGTGCAGCTTCTTCATTTGGTCCACTATATTGATTGAAGGATTTCCCCTTTTAGAGTTTTCCTTGGGAACATTCGTAACCTATGGTGCAACTTGAGGAGATAAAGTTATAATCATTGGCCTATAATCGGGAAAATTTTGATTTGATTGTGGTAAAGGAGATGTTGTAGGTGCTTGAGTGGCTACTTGAGCTTCATCAATGGCTCTCATTTTGGACTTAGTGTTGGATGCAACAACAACATTCTGATTACTAATGCTCCCCAGATAGTTGACTACGTATAACTATCCTTCTAAGTGATTTATAAGAGTGGAATTAAATTGAGCCTACCTATTGTCCATCCCAAGTTGTGTTGACATCTCAAAATTTGAGAATTGGGTTCCTTGATCACCTTGTGCAGTCATGCTTTGATTTGGTAGCTCACTGACAGAAGCAACCTATTCTTGGCCATGCTTCAAGGGTGGATAGTTGGGTTGCTCCTGCACCAAAATATTTTTAGTGGGGACAAGAGCCTTATAAGATGAAGGGGAATTTGGATTATAGATTTGATAAGGCTTGACATGTGTAATTTAACCTTGCCCTTGATTATAATTCTAGAAGGGAGGCCTATTTATTTGCCCAAACTACTGGTAGCCTTGATTTGGCCTATAACTCTAAGCTTATTATCTCTTGAGGGCAACTAACTCATTGGTAACACTCTACAGCAAGCTCTTAACTTCATGGATGTCATTTATAAGGGTAGCGGCTAGCTTCTCTTGATTAGGCAAAGGAGCTAGAGTGGGCATAATAAGCTAGACTGAGCACTATAAATCAGGAAAGAGTGGCTTAGGAGGTCTAGGAGCTATCTTTCTTGCTTGAACAAGGCAATTTTCAATAACTATGGCTATCCCATAAGTAGCGGGCAAAGTGTTTCCACCCATAGACTGTATCATGATACCAATGTCACTATTCATGGCATTCAAGTAGTAAAGAAAAGCATAGCTTGGGGTTGGCCTCACAAGAATTGGGATTCTATCCCAAGTCTTTTGGAACCTAGTGTTAAAATCTTGCATAAACTCATGTGGGGCTCTCTTCATGGTGTTTAACTATTTATCTAGAGAAAAATGGTCACTTTTTTCCCAAACCTATTGGTCAAGAGGGTCCCTAACTCATTCCATGAGCCAACTAAGTTCATAGGCAAGGTCCCATACCAGTCCAAAACTTTCCCTTTGAAGGACAAGGCTAGCAATCTAATGGCTACATTTTCTTCATTGATATTATGGATGTTGCAGAGGTTTGTTATGTTTCTAATATGATCGATAGTAGTGATTGGGCCCTCTCCACTAAAGGGAGGAACACTTTTAAGAGCTATCCCTGGAATTGGTTTATACTATTAAATGTTCAAGGGACTTTGACCATTAAAGGCCACAAAATGGAAAGCCCTAAGGGTTGCCATGGCTATGAAAGGATTCCACCAAGGTCTCCTTGAGTAGGTATATTTTATGGCTGGTTTAGGAAAATGGCTTGCTATGTAAGGGTGGGTATTTGCAAGCCTCAACCTTTTTGTTAAGTTCAAAGGCAACTCAACAAATTCAAAAGGGATACCCCTAGAATAAGATCTTGTAGTGACCTTTAGCATGGGATGCTAGGTTGATCTTTAACCAGATACTGAGATCCTAAATGGAGACACCAGGTGTTGAATATAGCTCCTTTTTTTGGATTTTTTAACAATATCAAGACCAGCACCAATCCTAAAACTTGTAGGACATAAAAATTTGTCCCACTAGGTGTTTCAAAAATTATTGATGTAGTGGATTGCACCCTCTGAAGGGAGGCTCATATCTCTTCCTCTACGCAGCACAATGGAGACATTCCTCTTGTTGTGGGCTACAAACATGAGGGATGAATCTCTAGATTAGGGGCTAACTCCCCTTGATGCACCTTGAGGCCCTGGATTTCTTACTACTAACAATGGGGGGGATGAAAAGGGAGAGAAATATTGAAATCAGAACCTAAACTAATATGGTGATACACCAAAATGGTTGGTCTACTAAGCTTTGACATACACTTTACACCAAATAGAAGAAAGCATACACTTTATTCAAATGAGAACCTTTCTTGAATCAGTGTTTCAATAGGGGATCCTGTGGAGATATAGGGAGGAAGAACTACCAAAGGTGTTCTAAGACACACTATGGACAGGCTGTTCACATGCACCTATACTTTGAGTTGGACACTTCTTGTTGACCTACAAGAGAAGAACACATAATACACTAGATATGTTGGCATAAACTTATGAAAGTATGAAAATGAAATGACTTAATATAAGATAAAACCATAGACATGCAAAATTTCAAGCTTAAATAGAGGTAAAAATACTTCTTTTGATTCAAGGTAAATTCCTTCAAGGCTTCGCCATACAATCTGAGATCATTTTTCTCAAATGAGAAGTTAAAAATATATAGAGAACTTGGAAAAAGATAGCTGACAAATCAAGGGATGGAAACCCATTCTATAGATGTCCAAGTCACTGCCCTTGCTATCCTGGGCCTGAAAAACAATGGGATACTCTTTCTAGCAACTGACAAATCCATCCCCAAGTTGTGTTGACTGGACCATGCTCTCTTCAATGATGGGTTTAACTGGTTGTGCATTAATGGTGAAGCATGAAAACATGGGCTGCTCTCCTCTATAGTTTTAAAAACAATCTATTTTATTGGTTTTTGATAGATGTATTTCACCAAATATATTAATTCTACTTGTTGATTCATCTATGCCACTTGTCTTGGTCTGAGTGGTCATTGATTTTGTCCTTTGTCTTTGTCAATAGCTAGAATTGTTCCTTGTTTTATCTTTTTTGCTTGGTATTTGCCCATGTTTTGTCTCCTTCCTTTGAATTTTCCTTTACCTTGGCCTTTTTTTGCTTGCTCTTTGAATTATCAGGCCTTTTGCCACACTTTCCTTTAGATAAAATGTCTGAAGGAATTCCTTCAGACATTTTGTTCAAAGGAATTCTTTATTTTTATTTCTTCTTTTCTTGAAGGGCACATGCCCTTCGAGACTTTGCAATTTGTTTCCTTTAGCCGGTTGCCCTCCGCAAGGGTTTCTTTCCTCCAAAATTTCCCTTTGGGCTTTCTAAAATGGTCTTCACCTTTCTCAAGGTGCCCTCCACAAGGGCACTTTGTGCCTCAAAATGCCCCTTCAAAACTTTTGATTTAGTCCTACCACTGACCAAAGTGCCCTCCATAAGGGCACTTACCCTTCACACTTTTTGCAAACATCCTTCAATCCATCAAAATTCCATTCAAAATAAATATATTACCTTTTGTGAACTGCTTTAGACTATTTCAAGTCCTTTAATCACTTTTACTTATAATAGACAAGTAATGCACCTGCACAAACCCGATTTGCACTAGACTAAGCAAAATAACAAAACACTTGGCTTTTTCATTAGAAAGGTCTAGCAGAGAACTTTTTTTTTTGCACAAGATAGCCAAGTGATGATCTAGCCAAAACATGGATTGGATGACCTTTGCAAAGAAAAAGGAGGGGGGTGCCCAATTTTGGTTTGCTGGACCAAAAATTGGTCGATAGGATTACCACCTACTCTAGCACTTTTTAATGGAAGATAAATAACTTTTTTAGATGTCATATAGTAAACAAATTGTAATAGAGCTATTAAAATAGAATATATAAACTCTAAAAAAATGAAACCAACTAATGAAAATAGGAAAAAAAAGATACAAACCCTAATAGCATCTAAGGTTAGGGTGTTTTTTTTTAATCTAGGGTTTATTTGCAAATATTTAAATTATATTTAAATAAATTGAAACCCTAATATGAAATTGATTTAATTATCTAGGTTATGCCAAAAAATTACAAAAATAGAAGTATATAGCCCTAATTTATTGCACAAAAATTTAGAAAATGCAAACTAGGGTCTGAAGTAATATTCAAAGTAAGTCGGGTTCACCAAATGTTCTATCCTTTTAGAGTCTTAAAAATATATATCCTAAGTTAGATTAAAGTGATGAGTTGTCTAAATCAATGAAATAATATGCAATGAATAACCACTAATGTTTTACATATTTTGACTTATTTTAACTTTAGTAATAAATATGTGTAAATAGAATTATATCTAAAAAATGATTATCATGGAAGATATGGGTTTTAAAAATTGGGTTACAGATAGGTCTAAGTGTCCTCAATAGGGTCATGTTGGTTTTTCTTTGATAATTATAGCTTTGGCACTAAAGTCTAACCTAATAAGCTAGTGCATTGGCCCATTCACGCAAGATTTAGGTCTTGCACACTCACGCAAAGTGCATAGTGAAATACTAGTTCTCTTAGGTTTTGTTCCATAGGGTTAATAACTTGTTCATATCATTCTCTTTATACAAATTAAATACATATTATATAAATGCATAGATAGGCTACCTTGATCCTTTGAGTTCTAGGTTCGATTAATAACACTATGCAAAATATTATCATCTTAAATTAGCATCAATTACTTAGAAAAGAAAAGAAAGATAGGGAAAAAATCATATGTAAGTCTAATCACCCTACTAAACTCGCACACCACCATTCATCATAAACATAATAAGTTGATAAAACTAGCTATTTCCTATACTAAGCTTAATCATCAGAAAGGTAAAAGTTTATATTAATTTCTATCTCAAAATCCCCCTCCGTAATACTTTATAATAGGGGTATTTATACTTGTTTTTTTCTAAACAAGTGTTTACAATCATTAATGGCATGAAAAATTAGCCAATGAACTCTCAACAAATTGAGAGTCATGGTGCCCAATAATTAATTCTTCCTAAGGACTCGAGCCTCTACGCCCCTTATATCCTCACTCTATGTTATATCTTTGCTACCATGTGTTCCTCTCCTTTTGAGCTAGTCCAAAACTTCCTATCAATAGGTTTGGTTTGACCCATACGAACCATTATTTTAAATTCTCTTACGTCCCATGTGCTCCCCTAATCTTCTACTTTTGTTCTGAGTCCTATGTCCTCAAGTTTCTTATGACTCATTCACCTCTAACTAGATCCTCTCACACTGGTTTCTCTATGCCATTATCCTCTTACACCCTATATGTTCCACACCATGATTCTTATATGCCTATCAACTACATGCCATGGTATTTTTGTGTTATGGTCCTTCATTGTTGTCTTGGTTCTATGCCAAAATTGGATAACACTTAGCCAAAATTTTGGGGCCAACAGGTCCTTGGTTCTGATTCTTCACTAAATAGTAACACCCCACATGGATAATAGCACCATGTTTCTCTAGTGTCTTCAAAATAGCTCTAGTTTCTTCTTTACAGGACTAATATTATTTTATAGGAGTACCTACACTTGTTGTTTTTGGGTTATGTTCCTACACACACAAAATCTAGAACTCGATATTGTGTTTAGAAAATTTGAATTAATGTGTAAACTCTAATCCTACTTGCAAGTATAGAATGAGATGAAAATGTGTGTTCATTATTAGGATAGGTTGGACATACTCAACACCCAATTGTGAAGAGAGTTACGTTCATAATAATACTTTGAGGAGGGATCAAACCTCTTGTAGTTATGCCACCTAGTACTTGGTAAAAGTGAAAGTGAATGTTATAATGAGAGTGGTCTTGAATGCCTTGGGTGTGATTTATATTGGAAATATTTGAAATATAGGCTTAGGTCAGCCATCAATGGTAGTATGCAAAATTAAGGTAGAATAAGGATTAATAACCTTGATTTTGCTTAACTTATTTCTTATTTGAATAGGCTTTTGCATCTATTTTCCATCTAGTCAATCGAGGTATAATAGTCTTGTATTTATAGTGATCTATAACTTGAGTATATAATAAAATATAATTAAGCTAGCCTTAATAGGGGCACACATTTAAAAATATATCCTTTTAGGAGAGTTAGGACAAGGGACACTAGTGCCATGTGGCTCTAGTGTCCTTAATTTGGTACTAGTGTTTAGTTGGCATAACACTGGGTATGATGGGTTGGGATCTAAGAATGTTCTAAGATTGTGTTTGAGCTAAGAAATGATGTTTGTGGTTTGCATAATTGATATAAAAGTGTGATAAAGTCTCTCAGATAGGCCTAGGGCTAATCTAAGAATACGTTGTCTCAAGTAACACTCTTAATGAATTCAAGTCAATCTTGGTGAAGTATTGTGTGCCTCAGAGCTGATTCCTTAATGCATGACATGAGATACCAATTCTTCACGATAATTTTTTTGAGTGCATGTTCTTCTATGTAGAGACATCAGGGCCCATCCTTCTTGGGTGTGAGGACTATCAAAACCCCACAAAGATAATATTTAGGCCTGATCTTTTCATGATCAAGGAGCTCTTGTATTTGTTGTTAGACTTCATCATTATCCCACACTAATATGTGATACAGTGGATTATTTGAAAGAGGGAATCCAGGAACTAAATTGATGTGGTTCTTTACTATGTAGTGTATTGGAAGGCATTTAGGCTCTGTGAACACTTCACCATATTAGTTTAGTAACTTGTTGATTTATATTTTCAATGTTGATCGGGTGGTACGTATTACCATAACTTACTTTTTATTTTACATGGGTGTGTCAGGATAGACCATGAGCAACATGAACTTCTACATAAATGAGGCATTTTTTTGGCATTTTTTGGCAAACACTAAGGTGACTTTAGTCTAGGCACTAACTCAAATAGGTTGTAGGAACAATCTTGCACATGAATAGTCTAATGTTTTGCTTTGTCTTAATATGTAGCTTCATGGTGGTCTTCTTATCAAGATGTCATAGACCTCTAAAGGTACAATGTCACAAGTGATTGTGTCCTCCATATTCTTGACTTTTTACTTGAAAGTACATTTTTGTTGGACATGAGTATCCTTACCCTATTAAAACCACCCTAATGAATATGGCTTAGAATGCAAAATAGTGGAAAGACCAAGGTATTGTGATATGGATAACACAATGATGTTTTTTATATTGCCACTGTCAATTATGACATGAATAGGATGACCCTTCACCTATAACTTGGTGTGGAAGAGATGTTTACACTCCTTAGATATGTTGACCGTAATGGTGTTGGTGCTTAGATAAGAGGCATTTGGATCAGTGTTTTCTATTGGTGTAGGTCATAATGTTGATTGTGTAAGCAAGTATTATTTTGCATAACATTAAAATTCATAATGAGTGGATGAGCGATGGTGATGACACCAATTATCACCAGACTAATTCTTTCCTTTGTCTGAAGTATAAGGCACAGGATCCTTATAGGTCTATGTAGTATTTTGAGGATTCTCTCCTTTTTGAGAAGTGCTTTGCTTTTGTGTAGAAGGTTGTGATGAGGAATTTTATGAGTTTTGGCCCTTGCATGTGGTATTAGGTGAATAGGTGAGATGTTGCTTCATATTTTCCTTGGATTTGATCTTAGTAGTTTTATGATAGGCTTTCCCTAGAGTGTTATAATTCAATAAGTCCATTTTCACAAAGATATATGGTGAGAGTCTGTTGATGTACTTCATCACTTTATGTTACTTGCTCAAGTTCTCTTGAAGGCATGTAGAGTAGTCATGGAATGTGTTGGTGTAGTCTTCTACTAGTTGATCCTTGTGATGGCATAACTATTATAACTTGATGTATTCATACTCAAAGTGATGGAGAGAGTAGTATTCATTATTCAACATGTCAAAAAATTATTCCTTGGAATGTATTATTGTTCACACTACATACTAAATGTCTCCCGCTAGTGAACTAAAATGGACATCTTTAACACTACGAAGTGATCTTCTTGACATAGATGAAATGATTGATTGATATGTACACCTAAATTTATTAAATCTAGGCATCTAATAATTAAGCATCGATCTTGCCTTTAAATAGAAGGATGTCAATATTTACTTGTACTTTAAAGGGGGTTTGTTGTTGAAACTATTGTTAAGCATACTTTAGAGGTGTAGTGGAAGGTGTTGGATTGCGTTGTCTCATCCACTCATATAATTGGCCAATTTTTTTGGTGAAATGTGCCTCCATTGAATTATAAATAATCCTTTTAACTTATAAGGATGCCTTAGGTTACTTCTGGGTGTTATCCATCTTATTTTTTCTATGTCACTCTTTAAAATATTCTAAAATAAAACCAATCAATAATCCTTCTCTCTAGTTTTGCTCTCTTATTTATAGGAATATAAAGGTAGATACTTATTCTTATACCATTGATTTCCACCATGGGGACTAGGACCAAGTGTGTAAGGAATAAACAAATTTGGTTGTGCAGAGTGAATGCATGTAAATTATTCAGAAATAAAAATCAATAAAAAATTAATGGAGTGTAAGTATTATTCTTGCAAGAATTGCAACTTTTATTCAATATGAAAGAATAGGGAAAATGATACAATGTGTTACAATGTATGTGTTATAGAGTAGATAAGTGGGGAATGATATATGTGTTACAATTGTATGTGGCATCAACCCTTGGCCAGATGCATATCTTACATCTTTATATAATAATAATAATACATGAGTAGTTACAACCATTATCAGTTACAAATAATATGGTTATAAGTCATTTATCTTCCTTGTTGGCAATTGTTAAACTTTTAGGTATGGTGACTAATGGTTCAACTGATAGGTTCTTAGCTATAAGTGCCACCTGATAAGCCACACAATTTATTTAGGATGACATGTGGATGTACTAGAGTGAAGATAGGTGTGGGCACATAATTTTATGAATAAATTCTAGTGAGGAATGTAAGGCTATGAGGTGAGGATTGCAAGGTGGAATGTGTAGGTTATGGTCTAGGGAGATCTAGGTGTGAAGGTCTATGAATAAGTGGGATTTATGCATAATATTTTGAGCAAGATTTGTGCAGAGGAATGTGCATGATTATGAAAGAGGTGTGATCTATGTGTAAGAAAATAAGTGAGATGCATATTTTGTTGTGTAGGAGTTGCACATGGATCACCTTAGAAAAATCATCGACATACACTTGAACGATTGAAATTCATTAAAATATGTTCCATCACCATCCTCTAGGATGCTAATGGCATATAATTTATAATCATTTGTAATTATTGTTTAAGTTGTATTGTTTTGATAAACCTTAAAGATATGGGTCTTCCAATCCCTTAGATTTTTGTGGTTTGACCATTGTCATCCAAGCACTTCACATGCTTCTCAAATAAATTCATCTCCACCTTATGGGTCTATAACAAATCATTCCAAGTACTATATCATATGATTTGAGAGTGGTGCAATAAAGGTTTACTTTGGTGATGAAGTTTGTAAAACTTAGGTAAAAATTCCTAGGATGTGTATATGATGCATAATAATGAATAAGACATGTATAGTGGATAGATTTAACCCCATGAGAGACAATATCCTCCAAATATACCAATATGGTACTTATCCACTTCTCCCACACCCTATCGAATTACTATATACTATTTAACTAATAATACCAATGAATCTAAAAAAACTAACGAACGTAGAGCAATATTTTTTTTCTTCTTCAATCCACCCAAAGAAATCATAGAGGATGGAAAATAAAAATAAAAGAAGAAGAATCACATAATTTAAAAAAAAATCTAGTCATTATTTTATAAAGTTCACAATTCCACAAATGATGCTAGCAATAATGAAAATAGATCGAAGTATCACAAACTAAAATTCATCCTTCAACAAAGGAATTAAATAAAATGTTGTCATAAGTAAGAGTCATTGTTATAATTCACAAATTTTATGTAGCCAAGACATCAAGAAGGAAAATCTAATTTAAAAAACACTTTTAGGATGCTACCTTCTACACAACAGTATATTGTTACATTTTATTCCTTCTAATCTACTCTTATTTTCTAATTATTTTCCTCTTGTAGATTGATTTCTACCCACTTTTGAATGATTACTTTTTTTTCCATAATCCACTAATAAGATCATTAAGTTTTGTTCCCCTTCTTCCCAAGGATCTGGTCGTATTTAATCATGTGTGTGTAATTTCTCTTTATGATTTTATTTTATTTGTTTGTCCCAGAGTTGAGTCTACTTGTGTTGATCTAAGTATAAGAATAGTAAAGGACATTCTAAATTTCCTGACACACTTAGATCCTAGTTATTCTTTTTAGATCTCTAACTCTTCTCCTTTATTATTCTAACCATTAATCATGGCCTTTTTGCCTACCGAAATATAGTTTATATTTTACATTGGGATCAAGGTCTATTCCATTTTCATTTGTATTTAATGTGGCTACTTTCTCTGATTTACCACATTCACATATTCATGATCATAAAAAATATGTCATTTTTTATTTCATTATTCATCATTTATTTTTCATGGCTATGAGCTCATACAACTAATTCATGTCAAAGCAATATATATATATATATATATATATATATATATATATATATATATATATATATATATACACACTTTCATCCAATTGAAAATTACCAATTGTCCAAGGGATCAAAGTGTTGTGTACCCTATTATATACAAGGTTGTTATCCA
The DNA here is from genome assembly GCA_037957365.1 of Torreya grandis. NCBI lineage: Eukaryota > Viridiplantae > Streptophyta > Pinopsida > Cupressales > Taxaceae > Torreya > Torreya grandis. The sequence goes on along the minus strand of JARHVA010000170.1, from coordinate 5,770,212 downwards.
CTATTGGATCTCCCATTACATTGAATTGACTAAAATATCATCCCCATGAACAATGTGCAAATCCCATACCAATTCATGTCAACATCAATATATGTTTCTACTATTCCTATCGTCTACATAAAAACTAGATTCATCATGATACCTCTATGGTATAATAAGGTGAATCCATCATACAGATAATCAATAGCATTGAAAAATAAAATCATAATCCATCATGACATAGTCATTTCAATTTATAATTAAATACCACATCATCATGCAAAAGACAAACATAAGATCTTATAATACAATAAGGTGTTCATACAAAACTATGATATTATAATTACATTAAATATGTGTGTATCCACATGTGTGTCCTAACATACAATAATCCATGGTTCGGTGTGTATGTGTGTGTTCAAAAGATAAAAAATTGCATAAGTCCATAAAATAATAGTAATTATGAGGGTGACTTCCATGATCAAAAAATAGGGGTCTCAAGGTAATGTATTACAAATCTAATTGATTAGAAGATTTATTAACACTTTAAACTTAATATCAAGATTTTCATTTGCAATAATTTTAATTACCATCTCTAAAAATAAACCACATATAATCATGAGCTATATATGAATAGTCCTTAATGAAAGTAATAGATTTTTCACTCATTATCAAGAAAATAAGAATTACAACGGGTATTTTTATTAAGAGAAAACATTGAACCAATTAAAATCACATCAACAATTTGTTAGTATAAAAACATGTTCCAATATACCTTCTTTCTTCATCTAATACAATTTTATATACATCTATACCACATTGATATAAAAGAATGATAAATTGATCCCAAGTATAATGTAATTAATCTTGGAGACAATGGAAATAAAAGAAAATGATGAAACTTTTATGGGAGAGGACCCAATATTTGGGAGGGTGCCAATATTTACGAGAAAAAGAGTCAATAATTATTTATATTTCATTGAAAATTAGGTGTATAATTTACATTTGAGTATACAACTTTGACCAAATAGTAGTACAAAGCATCCAATCATATAATGACACATCACCCTTATAAATATAGGATACTCAATACATAAATTTTGATCACACGTATTTGCTAATGTATTTTAAATTTATAATCTTAAATCAATCAAAAATATAACTTTCCCTCCATTTAAATATGCCAAACAAAAGAGGTGACTTTCCCTCCACTTGAATTTTCAAATAGACATTATTTGTACATCAATTGATTCTAGTACAAGGAATTTATTATATGGAAATATTAGGGTGCATGGATATTGGATCCTCTCCCCTAATAATAGATAAAATCATTTGAAAACTAGTAACCATGTTTTCCTCCTATTTCAATCAGACTAATTATAAGTCTTCTATTGAGTTTCCACAACATGGTAAAGGGTGAAATATCCTTCTTCAGAGAGACCCCAAAGTTGGTCCTAATGTATTTCATTACATTTAAAACATCCAATCATATCTAGATTACTATATCTAATTATTAAAGATACTAGGAATCCATTTTAATCCTTTATATATATATATATATATATATATATATATATATATATATATATATATATATATATATATATATATATATATATATATATATATATATATACATACAATGCCTAATGTATTTCATTACAATTAAAACATCCAATCATATGAGTAAGGCATTGTAAATATTAAATAATTTTTTTTTTAAGGATTAAAATGGATTCCTAGTATCTTTAATAATTAGATATAGTAATCTAGGCTTCTCACCCTCTAGTTTCTTTCTTTATTGGCAAAGTTTTTAGAGCATATTATGTCTTATACATTTGGATTGATAATAATCATAAGGAAGGGAACACACTTAACACACAAGCACAATAAATATAATTTTTTTACAAATTTTTAAGAAAAATAAAAAATAAAAAAAGAATAATTATTTATTTTTATTGAGAAAACACTAATATACCTAGGTTGTAGTTAGTGGAGGAGAGTTGAGGGTTTACTTTGGAAATATCAACACATAGCGAAACCTTAAATGTGATTGAGGGAAAATATTTTTAAGGGTTGTCTAATATTTGAGATTTAATTTATTACTTCGTTCTTTACAATATTAGTTTCATTATAGTAGGTCATTTACTTGAATAAAACCTTTTTTTAATATTGATTTAAATAATTGAAATATAAAATTAGAAATGCAAATGGAGCAATAGTACTAATATATCTCATGTATAATATATAATATTATTCTTTTATCACCACTAACCACTTCAATATGTATAACTACAACCAAATTTCAGTCATGAATGGACTCTAAAAGAATGGGTTTCCTAGAAAACTTTCACTTAGTTTAATTTTACCTATATTAAATCAAATTGCTTGTGTTAACAAAATTAACTTGGCATAATACCATGTAGGTTTATAAGGCCATATTTTATAAAAATAGTTGGAAATTTTGTCATTTAACTCTTGTGATATTGTATGTTAAATTAGTATCCAGCTTACCACACATATTAGCATGTCTTGTTAAGTTGTGTTACACAAATATGAAAAAAGTGTATCTTACATCTTCTATTATTTAAGTTTTTAATTATTTTAGATAAATATTTCATAATGAAATGCAAAAAATCTAACATGTTTTGAGTTGGTCTTCCAATTGATTGAGTTCTCTGTATAGTGGTTATTGTTTATTGTCTTAATTTAACATTTTACTGGCTGAAATTAGAGTTGAAAATGAAATTTGGTTCTTTCCTTCTAGTGGCCTGAAAACAAAGTCAAAATTTAAATTTGGTTTTTTGCTTCTGATTGTTGTAATAATAGAAAGGCACACATGACTAATATCAATATCATTATGACATTATTTGTGTGTTTTTCTTACATAAATTTCCCATCACATCACATAAATGGAAATGTCAATATGAATGGATTCTTCAAGTGGCATCTAGCCATCACACTCTATAGTGATTAAAACATGTGATAAGGGAATGAAAGAAGAAAGAAAGAAAGAAATATGAGTGGTCTATCCAAGCCAAGGGAAATAGAGTAAGAGAGTTAATGATCAGAGGAAGAGTAATAGCCCGAGGGGATATAGAGATGAATATGAATATGAAGATATGGATATCACTTACCCATAATTAATTTGTCAAGGAATTGTGATCCCTACACTCAAGGTAGTTGTAGTGGGCTGAGTAGTGATATAAAGCCATGTTAAAGCATAGGATTGAAGGTGTTTCTATCACTTGAAAGAGAAACAAGTACCTACTACTTGACAAGTGCCACATATTCATAGAACATGGCATCATATTTATGGGATAGCTATCTAGGAGGCCATTCTGATTTCAAGCCCCTAGGAGATGCCATTCCAAATGGATCAACCCAGATATTGAGGGAGGCACCACATAGCACAAATCCTCATTTCCCAAAAATGAAAAGCTGATATTCTTGATGTGAGTAGAATCCAATTCATTTTTTATATTAATGATAGATGGAAGGATAAGTTTCAAGTAGTAGAGATGTATTAATAGCCTTGATGAATCTATTAGCCTTTTTGTAAGCTCATTTCTATTTTATTTTCCATGAGACCACTTTATTTTAGTGAAATTAATTTAATATTAATATTCAAAAATCAAAATGGTCAAAAATAACTATGAAAATGTTATATTTCAAATGAGAACATCTGAAAAAGGATATAAAACATAAAACAAGAGTTACATCACAAATATTTGTTTCTTGACAATTCATGAATGTTAAATCAGGTTCTTGAAGTTGAACAATAAAACAATGCATCATGTCACATAATATTGATAAAGTTATCTTTGTGATGAATTCAGGTACATATATTTGATTATCACATTGATTATAACCTCAAGACATTGAAACTATCCTCATATATCATGATACACTAGATATCTAAATGTAAAAAAAAATTGAGTTTGGTTCATTTCTGTAAAGTTTGCATAAGTGTTGATGTTGCTGAAGAAACTCCTATGACTTTATGTGATATTGATGGAATCACGTCTATAAATTGTGTTTTTAAACTCAAAGGATATTTTTTAAATTCTATAGATTTGAGTCTCCCTTCACCCATAAGACATTTCTTATGTTGTGATAATGTGTCCATTTTCTCTCGCTTATTGTCTCAACAATTAATATAATATAGATCATTACCTCAAGATGTGTGTCGTTCATGCTTGAATTTATTCTTGTATTCAAAAATACTTGTGATGATTTTTTTTAAATTAATCAAGCAATGCAACTCTCTCACTCCTAGTACTGAACTTACCATGATCCAAAAAAAAATTGTAATGAATCAAAAGGTCCCATTAGATTGTAAATTTTTGACATTATTCAAACCCTTTGAAAAATGCCTCTAAATTCCTTCCAAAATTTGAATCTAAAGTATAAGTAATTTGTTTTTAATTTTTTAGATTTCAATCCAATTTTTTTTTGTGTTATTAAGTATTTTGCATTGTTTCAGTTGTATCTTCCACATCTTGAGTCTGTTTTGACTCAGGTTCATAGCATTGGAAATCTCTTTCATCTAGATACCATGCAATATGAAATGTTTACCCACCAAAGGTTAGGATTGAAAAAAATATTTTAGTATGCCTCCTCAAAAATATAAGTATGTAGGGTTATCAAAGTAAGTTATTTGGCTCAACAACACATGTTTACTTCTCATATGATTAAGATAGGCAAACTAGATGTTATTTGATTAGATCAAGAAATATGACTGTATGATACACATTATTTTTAGGGATTCACAAAATTAAGGCACCAATAACCAAAGAATTTGGATTTATCTCACATTATTCCATATAATGTGGTCCGACACTTAGATCCAATTGTTATCATAATTGATTCCAGTTTGTGATAACACCCCTATTGCACTCCTAATAAGAAATTAGAGGTAAATAAAGAAAATGGATGATCAAAAATTTGCAGAATGAGGATGTTGACTCCATGTCCCAATGGATAAAGATTAACAAACCCATTGAGTTTCATACCAAAAAAATATAAGGGGGAAATTGAGCATGCTAAAAATTTAGGAACTAACGTTTGTGGGTTAAAAATAAGAATTCAATGACTTTGTGATATGAAATCATTTATTTTATTCAATAACATAACAAGAAGTATAAGACATGTAAAGGGATCATAAAATATATTAGTTACATATGTTTTTGAATTTGACATCATGAAAATGAATTCAAAATTCAGTATCATTTGGCACATATTTCCATTTTGAATTTGTTGACATGTGGCACTCATTGTATTTTGCATCCATCATATATGGAACTTGTGTGATTTGGTGTTTGTTTGATTTAATGTTTTTTTGTGTTTAACCCTTTTTTGGATTTATGGTTAGGGGAAAGTATCCTAGTCAAATAGGAATAAACTAATTGAAAATTGGGTCAGTTAATGAATTTAGGTTCTATTGATATTTTAATAAAAAATATTGAATATAAGCATATGCAAAATTTTGAAAGCATAACATTCAATATTCTGAGAATAGAAATAGGAGAAATTTTAATTATCTTATACATAGATGTGAAGGCATGTCTAAGAAATATAGGTGTATAAATAGACTATATAAAGATTCTAATCCAATCGTCAAATTCTAAAAATTAGTTTTTTTGTCATCATGGACCCTTATGTCACCCTATGGACACCTGCATCTATGCTATTATTTATGATTCAATGTATATGTCATATACAAAGTAGTGAAATAGGACTAAAACTTTCACCTGGGTCTTTCTATGTTTTATATCACCTTTTAAATTGTGTGTTCAGATCGCATAAATAGGCTCTCGATATCAAAATATAGCTCAAACCTTAGATCCTCCTCTTAGGTCTTGCCACCTTGCCAAAAATAGGTTAGTGGGATCATGAAGTCAAGATGGCCTCAAATACCCCTTTATCAATGACTAATACCTACATATCCAATAATACAAAGAGGGCCTCTGACATATGTAGTTCTCCCATATGTGTTGGCTTGTGTCTAAACAATGGTGTAAAATGATATATGCAAGTGCATGTAGTGTTATAGATAATAACTTGATAAATATGGCTCATGGGATGTTCTTTGAATGCTTTAGACCTATAATATGGTTGCTCTTATGAGTAATATAAAAATAAGAAATAATAGGCTGGAATAACTTCGTTGTGCAATTTATTTTCAATAGTTTAGTGTAAGATTGTGAGGTGTTTACTATATGAATAATGAGTTGGCTTTAACTTGTACCTATAACACCTATTTTGAAAAATTACTCATAGAATGGTTATAATGAAACATAATAGTTTGACCCATAAATATTCTAATATTTTCAAATTTGAGTGTTTCTAAGGCATAGACACTTGCGTTGGAGAAAGGACAATAGCATTGACGTTATTGTCTAAGTCTAAATGCAATTGTCTAAGAAAATAGAAGGTTACTAGAGATCTGTAGATAATAGTGAAGGATATATATCAGAGTTTAAGTGTATTTTGGAATATAGGTGATTTGGGAAATCATAATAATAGGGTCAGACTATAAGATAAGTATTTGGTCCTAGTGAGATGGTGAACGTGAGGCTATTAGTTGCAAGGAAGGTCAATAACTGAAGGGTAGAACCCTTAGTAATATTTTTCAAGTGTACAAGACTAGTTTAGAATATAAATCTAGATTTAATCATCTACATTCCCCCCAACCCCATTTTAATCTATCAATTCATAAGGATGAAATTACTTATTTAAAGGAAATAAATGTGTATCATAGTGTGTACAACACACCTTGCTTTGCATGAGCCCTATTTGATTTTTTGGTATGTGTATGACCTATAACCAAGAACATGTTATAGGTGTAATTAGTGTATATAATTTGAAAATAGATAATTGAAATTTGTTTGAAATAAAATAGAGAAAGGAAGGATTACACGTGTGTCGATGCAACCATGTTTCCCCTTGATAGTTTACTTTGGTAATGATGTTTCCTAGCTGAAGAATTAGAGATAGGTTCACAACTAAACCTTGGAGATGTGAATATGGTCATTGGATGGTGATTATTCCCATAATTTTGATAAGGTTGAGTTATTCCAAGTCCATTGAGAGATTAGATATCAGTTTTACCACTCTAGTGTATCATAATCTAACCAATATCACTCAATTCAAATGGAATAACCAAAATAACTCACAACAATAGAAAATAGTGCCAATTCCATTGAGGGAACTAAATATCAATTGTAACAATCAAATAAGCTAACTATTACATCACATAAAATCTTAAATGTTATATCTTGGTAGGCTCGGTACATGAATATTATGTATAATCTAAAAATGTATTTGTGATTTAGTGTATTTACATGGTATATGCACTCAAATGTGTCTCAAGCTAAAGTATCTATCAAAATGTAACCTCTACTCTGTAAAATATGTATCATAAATCTAAAAAAATATATCTCAAAGTTGTGCCAAATGTATATAATTTTATCCCATGTGTATATTTAAATCATGTAAATTGAATCAATTTTTTCCAATTTTGTCGACTGTATGTATGTAGAATCATGTCTTTATGACATACCCCCCTACCTTTTTTTGAGGTGAGGGGAATGAAAATTAATAGTCACCTAATTTTAAAAGGATAATGAAACTATGATGTATCTATGTAAATCATTTATTAAATAACATATAATGGTATATGAAGCTTGTAGTATACATACATAACAAGCCCTAAAATGCATGATGTGAATTATGGAAAAATCTATAATTTAACAAGATCAGCAAACAATCAATCACACATGCAAGAGTACGTAGATGTCACATAAAGAGGGATCTAAGGAGACCATAAATAATGGGTGTGTTAAATTGCTACACACTCAAATTGAGGACATATGAAAATGTCCACACACCAAAGAAATAAACAATACTTAGGGTATTGTGTCCAACAATCAAGGAACAGGTTCAAAATTTTCACAAGCAAAACAAATAAGCAAATAATAAGTACACTCAAGTAAGTCTTGTGAAGAGATGAAGTAAATGAAATAAAATCAACTAGCATAAGCATGCCATACTAGTCCCTACATACATATGTTAGAAAAATGTCTTTTAGAATAGTATAACAAGTACATTGTGTAAGATAGCAACATTAATATTGGTATGTGTAAATGTCAGTATATAAGATCAATGTGATAATGTAAATTATCATAAAATAATAGAACCTATGCCAATCATGATCATAGAAGCAAGATGCCCCCAACGTAGTGTGTCATGAGAAAAAAGGAAAAGTCCAACATCTGCATGCTCATGTATCATGGATCTAATATATGCCTATAACACACTCAAGTACCTATGAAACACATGTGTGTATAAAAATAATATGTTATCTACTAACATAAAGGTAATAACATATGTCAAAGCTAGTAAACATGTGAAATGTTAAATATTTTATCATTTTTATTTTAGTTGAATGTTTTTGTATTTTGGCTTTATTTGAATGTTTTTATATTTTCTTGAATCTTTTATTTTTTTGAATTTTTGAATTTTTTATGTCTAATATTTGTGCAAATGCATAATGTTCATTGGGTTCCTGAGGGGTTTTCCCTCAAGTGTATCCAGGTGGTATATAACTTTGCCTAACCTTTTTGTAACTGTAAATGGGCCTAACTAATTTGGTTTGAACTTCCTTTTTTTTTTCCTTTTTCACATTAGTATCATTTTAATTTTCTTTTAGTACCAAGTCACAAATGTTAAACTTGTGTGGTCAAACATTCTTGTTATAATCATGCTTAACAGGATTTTGATAAACTTTTAGATACTCAATAGCATGTGGGTGCTTTGCATGTTTTGCACTTAATTATTTCAACTAATATAATCATTTTTCATAGTATTAATTGTCTTGAATAATATCCTTGAGAGAAACTCATAAAGATGGGATTTCAATCTCAACTAGTAAAATTGCCTCTGTACCATAAACCAAAGAATAAGGTGTGGCTCGAGTAGGGGTATGAACACTAGTATGGTATGCCCATAAGGTGTAAACCATCTGTTGATGTCAATTTGTATTATATCTTTCAACTTCCCATTATATTAATAATAGTCTTGTTTTTTACTTTCGTATACCCATTACCATGTGGTTAATATGGTGTAGAGAAGGTATGTTTGATTATATATTTATTTCAAAAATGTTTCATTATTTTATTATGAAATGATGACCCATTATTTTTAATAATAGTGGAAGGTAAACTAAACTTGGAAATAATATTTGTCATCAATAATTTGCATATGTCATCTCCAGTGGTAAACTTAGAATTGTCTCTACCCATTTGGTAAATTATCAAATTACTGTAGCAATGAATTTGTAGCCTCATACCATATTTATTTTTCCAATCAAATCAAATCTCGAAAGGGAAAATGACCATGGTGAAATAATTGGTTGTAACTCATGAGATGATGCATGATTTAAATTATTGTATTTTTAAAATTGGACACATAATTTAGCATGTTCGATAAATTCATGTTCCATTGTGGGCCAATAGTAACCTTGTCATAATAAGTAATGGGACTACTTTTCCATTGATATGCCCCCATACTCATTGTTTTGCATCTCTAAAAGAATGGTTTGTGCTTCTTCTTTGTTTAGACGTCATAGCAATTTCCCATAAAAAGCTTTTTTAAATAAGGCAATCTTAATAATAACATAATGAAGTGTTTCTTGTTTTATTCTACATTTTTCATTTTGAGTAAAATGATTTGGTGTAAATGCTTGGTATAGGAAATTGTAGACATCATTATGCCATTCTATATTTACTCCAGTACGTGTGATTGCAAGAACTGCTATAATAACTATTTATATGGCATAATTTAATGTTGATGTAACTATCATATTATAAAATTTATGTAATCATCATTAATATCTAAGGGAATTAATGATGTTGCATTGGCCATTGCATCAACATGATGATTATCATTACATGGGATACTGTCACAATCAAATGTGTTAAATGTTTATTTCAATTTGTCTACCATTTCTTTCTATGGAATCAAATGTTATTCTTTTATTTGATACTAATTTATAATTTTATTAAGAACTAATTAGAAGTCACCATAAACCTGAATATGCCTGACATGAGATTTTTATGTGATATACAAACCAATGATCAAGGCTTCATATTCTATTATATTATTAGTTCATGGAAAAGCTAGTCTATAAGAACATGGCATATATTTTCCCTTGTGAGTATGAAAAATGATACCTATACCAGCACCTATCATACATCTAGATATGTCAAAAAACATAATCCATGTGATATGTGATACATGATAAGTTGATACCTAATCACGAAAAGCCTCAGTTATTTGAATGTGATCAGATAATGAATTTGTTAGTTGATCAACAATATATGAATTTTAGATCATATTTTGTGAGTTGCATTACCCATTTTTTTATTCTTCTTACAAGATGAGTTTTATTCATGATAAAATTTAATGGGTCTTCTTTTATGATCACATGAATCTCATTATTTAGCATGTAATGTCATACTTTTTCCATTGTAATGACATGACAAACATAATTTATACATTATAATATATTTACATTCATAACCAATCATTTGATGGCTAATATAATGAATTTTTCATTCCTTGTGATTATCATCATATTGTGCTAATAAGGCCCCCAAGGCCTCGAGTTGATAAAATATAAAGAAGCAATGGTCTATTTGGTATTGGTGGCATAATCAATAGTGGATTTTCCAAATATTCTATGATTTCATTAAAACTCTATTGGCACAATTCATCCCAACAAAATTTGGTATCTTTCTTTAGTAAACATGTAAAAGCTATGGTTCTATTAACCAATTGAGCAATAAAACATTGAATTGTTAAAATTTTACCTTGTAAACATTGTAACTAATTTAAATTAGTTAGTGGAGGCATCTCATCAATGGCTTTTAATTTTTTTGGATCAACCTCAATACCACGTTGAGAATAATATAGCCCAAAAAAATTATAGAAGATACCCAAAAAACATACTTTTGGGAATTTAATTGCACTTTAAACACTCTCAAATATTCAAATATATGTCTTAAATTTGTAGCATGATCTTGTTAGTGCTTTGATTTTACTAAAATATCATTGACATAATATTCAAAAGTATTATAAATAAAATCATTAAAAATGTGTCATTGCCCTTTGTTAAGTACCTCCACCATTCTCAATTCCAAAAGGCATAATAGTATAATAAAATGCTACCTAGTGTGTGGTGAATGTCATCTTTTATTGGTTTTTGGGATTCAACTTTATTTGATTATAACCAGCAAAACCATCCATGAATGAAAATGTCTCATATACAGTTATAGAATCAATGATCATGTTTATATTAGGGAATGTAAAATCATCTTTTGGAGATGCTTTATTTAAATCATGAACATTTATGCAACATTGAATGTCACCATTAGCTTTGGTGACAAGCACCATATTATAAACCCAATCAAAATGTGAAATTTATCGAATAAAACATGCACTTAGAAGAATTTTTATCTCATCTTTTACCAGTAATGTTTTAGATTAAGGTAAAAATAGGTTTTGAAGGGACCCCGAAACCCTGAAATAAAGAAATAAAGATGAAGCATTTACAACCACGGGCAAAACCTAAAACCTACTACAAAGAAGTATCATAAACAGGTTTTATATGGACCTGAAACCACCGAAAAGACCACAAGTCATAACCCAGGTTTTACAAAGACCTGGCTACTCCATAGTCAAAAGATTACAAAAAACCAGGAAACAAGACCAGATAACACAACCAACTAAAAGAACCAGGCTATTCTTCTAGTTCCAAAATCATTTTCACTGCTTCCTTACATTTCACAGCAGTGTCCTGAATGGCAGTAGCTGCCGACATGGCTCCCTCTTGCATAGCTTTCTTTCTTGAGCTCTGTCTAGTCCTCTTGCTAGGCCCCTCCAAGGATTTGATCTCCTCATTAGCTCTTTTTCCAATATTAACAGTTGCAGCACAAATGTTGGATGTAACCTTCTCCATTTTCATTTTTCTTTCCTTGATGAGTTCCCTTAGGTTGTTCTCATAGTCTTTGAGTTTGATGGGAATGTCTCTCATCTTTTTTTCGATGTTATTGATTTTGTTCTAAATTGCCTTCTGGTTGTCTTCCATTATTTCCATTTTCCTTTTGAGATCCATTATCTCCTTATACATCCATGAATCGAGTTGGAGGATAGCCTCTGCTTTGTAATTAACCCATCTCGTAGGTGTGTGCCTTCCATCGTTCTGCCTTTTATCACTCCACTCTTCTGTGTTCTTATTAGGACTGTTCTCGCCTTCTTCAATGTGGTCCTCTCTTCCCCTTTGATTCTGCTCCTTAGTTTTAGCTTGAGCCCCCAAGTCCATTTCTTGGTTGTCAGCCTGAACTGTAGTTTCCCTCTCATTTATCAAAATAGGGTCCTCAACAGGGTCATCTAGGACTTTATCATCCTCAAACACTTGCTAGTTTTCCTCAGAGTCATGTTCACTATTTTCAGACTTCTCCTCTATGTTGACTCCTTCGTTCTCATTATTCTCTTGAACTTCTTCTTCCTCACTGGAACCTGAATTCCTGCTTTCTGTTCCTCCCTCTTCCTCCAAGCTTTCCTCCCCAGACTTATCAGTTCTCTCCCACTCTATATCCTCGTCAACATTCTGCTTCTTGACACTGGGGAGCTTGATTTTATCTTTCCCTTTAACAATTTCCCTCTTGTTACTCCGTGAATCCTTGCTTTTCCCCAAATAAGGGTTCATAACCATGGCCTTGTTCTTGCAATAGCCTTCAATTATCAGAATTAATCCTTCATACAGAATAGGACGCGTTTCCTTCTTCCTGTGAGCGAATAAACTTTGGATCAAAGAGAAACGCAGATAAAAGGGAAAGGAAATTCTTACTTTGTGTCTAAAATGATTTAGGAATACAAAGTGGAATTTGTGAACTCTCTTGCTTCTTCCATCGAGTATGAAGTACTCCCGAATATAGCATAAGACATCCCTCCAAATGCCCTTAATCTGCTCTAGTTCAAAGAAATCCCCATCCTTTTCCAACTTTTGCTCCTCAACATCTGTCTTAGGGAATTTGAAAAAGGCCTCATTTGAAATGCTAGTTTGCTTGGAGAATTGTATTCCTTCCGTAGGCAGCCCCGTAACCTCTGCTATAAATTCCTCTGTTAGATTCACTGTGATGCCATGCAGAGTGACCCTATCATCAATCCAGTTTTTGAAAAAAATCGTTGTAATATGAGGTTTTGAACCATGGAGCCTTTCCATGTAGTTCACAACCTTCCCTCTCTGCAGGATCTTCCAAACATCTTGTTTCTCTTTCCATTCTTCGCAATTTTTGGGTTCCTGCTTCCTTGGTTCTCCTTTCCTTACGCGAGCCATGTAGATTTCCTTTGATACCCAATCACTGTAAGCTATACAATGATCCCACTTGTTACCAATTTGGTTCAAAGCACGCCTTTTTTTAGGCACGTTCAGGGTCCGCTTCTCATTCTCGAGGACATTCCTTTTTAATGATTGTAAACCTTTCTCCATGAAGCCACTCCTCCTAATCATTAGATTTCTTTTCCAAGCTGATCTTTCCCTCCTTTGCATGAATTGTGTCATGATGAATGAGCACTCTAAGATCCACATTCTTATTTAATGTTTCCTGCCACCTCACTTTGTGTCCTATTCGGACTGCATAATTTGCTATCTAGTCTGCAACTCCATTAGCTTCACGGTAGGTGTGGGTAATAGTTACTTTTTCAAAAAAATTGATTAAAGTTTTCATCTCCATCACCATAGCCTCTATAGTCCATGACACAGAATATTTATTATATTCAAGGAGTCCCCTTCCAGCCATAATTTAGAATATCCCGACTCCACAGCTAGTTTGATGGTTTGAAGGGCAGCAGAAGCTTCAGCAATATGACAATTCGACTTTCCAATGGGGATTGCAACAGCATCGATTACATTTCCCATATGGTTTCTCAAGACTCCTCCACATCCTGCATTCCCTGGATTCCCTTTAGCAGCTCCATCAAAGTTTCCTTTAATCCACCCTTGAGGGGGGACATTCCAAGTAACACCTAGTCTAAGATTTTCAGGTTTACCATTAGAATTTTCCATTCTTAAGGGATTATCCACTTGAAAGGTTGGATTTGGATTCCTTTGCGATGAGAAATTCTCTTTAATAGCTCTAATGATGTTCTGCCCCACCACCCATCCAGGAAGTTCTTTACTTCTAAAAGTTCGGTTATTTCTTTCCTTCCATATTCCCCACCAAATATGGGGAAGAGTTAGTTTCCATAAAAATATAACTTCAGGATTCTTAGAAGGGCAATACCAAATTTTAAAAGATAGTTCCACATTTTTGTGGTGAATCCAAGCAATACCCCATAGATTGAGGATTTCTTTCCAAACTTACTGCGTAAAAGAACAGTTCACAAACAAGTGATCTCTATCTTCAAAGCCCTTCTTACAAAGAGTACACTTGTTCACAACATATATTCCTCTTTTCTATAAATTGTCTAGAGTCAAGATTTTATTTTGGAGGAGGGTCCAGAAGAAGATTTTGATTTTAGGGATGAGCCCCTTTATCCAGGCATTCGTCCATAAAGGTTTGTTTCCATTTCCCTTTGAAGTAAAAATGGAAGAAACTTTAAATTGTCCACTAGGCTCATTATGCCAAACAATCTTATCTTCAAGATTAGGGTAGAGAGATATAGCATTTAGGGATAGTTGTATATTCTTGAAATCTTGACCAAGATCAGTAAGGTTCACCCAAGAATTGTTCTACCAGTATTGGTTAACCATTATTCCCAATCTTTGCTTACATCGGTCTATTGCTTCTTTATCTTGGATTTCATCTATCAAAGGTTTTCCTTTTAACCAAACATCCTCCCAAAATTTCACCTTTTTTCCATTGCCAACTTTCCAAGAGCTTCCTTCTTCTAAAACTTGTTTAGTACCCTGAACTGCCCCCCATATGGAAGATGGATGGGAAACGTCAGGGTAAGAAAAGAAATCAGAGGGGGACTTTGCCTTGAATAAATACTTATGCTTCCATATATTGCTCCATTCTTTGTTTTCCTGATAAACCCTCCATCCCTGCTTGGCTAAGAGAGCTATGTTCATACTTCTAATTTTCCTTATTCCTAGTCCTCCTTCCCTGACAGGTTTACAAATGTTATCCCAAGCAATTAAAGGCATTCTCCTTTTCTCCTCAGTACCTGTCCAAAGAAAGTTTCTCTGAATTTTTTCAATAGCTTCTGCAAATTTGGTAGGAATTCTGAAAAGACTTAAAGCATAAGTGGGTATGCTTTGAAGACTTGCTTTGAGGAGGGTAAGCTTTCCTGCCTGACTTAGAAAATTTCCTTTCCATCCCGCAAGTTTCTTGGTAAATTTGTTAATAAGTTCTTCCCAAAAAGCTTCAGGAACTTTCATCCCAAAAGGGAGACCCAGGTAAGAGGAGGGGAGAGATCCTATGGAGCATTCAAGGATTTTAGCTATTTTGTTCTATCTATGACTTGGGGTGTTAGTGAAGAACAATGTGCTTTTATTCCAGTTAATCAATTGTCCTGAGGCAGCTGAATATAAATTTATAGCTTGCTTCAAAGTTCTTGCTTCTGTGACTTCAGATTGCCCCATGAAAATAGTATCATCAACAAATTGACCATGGGAGCATATTAAAGGATGAGAAGAGGGTTTCAGACCCTTAAATAAACCTTTACGGACTAAGTCCCCTATATATCTTCCCATACTATCAGCCATAATAACAAATAGAATAGGGGATATAGGATCCCCTTGTCTCAATCCCCTTGACGGTTTAAAGAAGTGGGAAGAACTCCCATTTACCAGCACTGCAATAGAAGTAGTAGATATCAACTGCTTAATAATATCGACCACTCTTTGTTCAAAGCCAAAGGCAATAAGACTATTTGAAAGGAATAACCAATCCACCCTGTCATATGCTTTAGCAATATCAACTTTCATTATGAACCCCTCATTGTTAGAGCTGAACAACGAATGAATATTCTCAAGAGCAGTAATTATTGAATTGAGGATTTGTCTTCCTGGGATGAATCCATTTTTTTGGTCAGCAATAATCGAAGGGATCACTTGAATTAGTCTGGATGTAAAAACTTTGGATATAATCTTATAGAAAGAATTGCACAGACTAATCGGTCTAAACTGATCGGGAGAGTCAGCTCCAATCTTTTTTGGAATTAGACACAGAAAAGTGTCATTAACTTCCTTAAGCATCTGTTTGGCTCCAAATAATTCCTTCACCGCATTACTTACATCTTTGCCAACAAGTTTCCATAGCTTTTGAAAAAAGAACATGGGAAATCCATCTGGTCCAAGTGCTTTATCTCCTCCTAAAGAACTAATAGCTTTGAAGATTTCCTCCTCCTTAGGTATTGAGCATAACATTTTATTCTGCTCCTTCGAGACCAAAGGAGGAACCACACGTAGGATATCAGCCTGACTATCCAAATTGATATTTATATCAGCCTTCATCAGGGAGGAGAAAAAGGAAAGCATTTCCTCCTTTATTTCCTTTTCCTCTGACATCTTCTGATCTCCTTTTTTCAAGTATTGTATATGAGTTTTAGCTCTATGTTTCAGAGTGGAGAGATGGAAGAACTTTGTATTTTTATCTCCTTCTTTCAACCATAACACCCTATATCTTTGTCTCCAATAGATTTCTTCCTTAGTTATAAGATCTTGATATTGAACCAATTGTTCCCTTTCTTCTGTTAGGAGGTCTGAGGTGTATCCGTTTTGCTGAATTTTTTCCTGTATTTTGCTCATTTCCTCCTTGATAGTATTCTTTTTCTCAAAGATATTTCCAAAACAATCCTTATTCCATTTCTTAACTTCCTTTTTAACATTTTTAAGCTTGGATGCAACTCTAAAGAAGGCAGTCCCCTCAATAGGTATATTCCACCACTCTTCCATTTTACTTCAAACTATGGGTTCTGCATCCACATCTTTTCAAATCTGAAAGGATGATTCTTTTTTTGGTTCATTTTGACCACTGTGAAGAGAATAGGATAATGATCCGAGCCTATTCTATGGCACGCTTCCAACTTACATATATATTCTTTTGTCCAGTCTGGAGAGATGAGGGCCCTATCAAGCTTGGCCTATATACAATCATTACCAATTCTCTTATTGCTCCATGTAAACTGAATTCCCTAAAGCTCCATATCCATAAGTCCTTCTTTATTTATAAACTCCATGAGATCAAGTCTCCCTTCCAGTTGAATAGTATTACCCCCCTTTTTCTCATGTTCATAGAGGGTAACATTAAAATCTCCTATTATAATCCATCGTCTGCAATAATCTTTGCTTTTGAAATTTGAGATAGTCTCCCAGACCTTTTTTCTTTGGATCTTGACATTAGGAGCATAGATATTTACAACATACCAACTTTCCTTTTGATCAACACTAGTAATTTTAACAACCATAAGGTTTTTACTTTCCGTCAAAATAGAACCAGAATAATGATTCTTCTTCCATAGCATCATGGTGCCCCCTGAAGCACCTTCAGAACTACTAGCCTTGATAGAATAATTTTTAAAGTCTTTGATATGTTCTGCTTTCTCTTTACTCATCTTAGTTTCTTGGAGCAAAAGGAAATTTGGCTTTTGATCTCTGACAAAATTCCTAACTATATCTACTTTGTTTATGTTGTTTTACCAGTAATGTTATTTTGGGATGCATCTTACAAATATTTTGCTTGACAGGTTTTACATCTGGATATAGTAGTGTGTTGTGCATTGCCATAACTAGATCAATGCCAGGCATATCGGAATAAGCCCTAGCAAATAACTTAAGATAATCATGTAAAAATTATCAATAAGTTTTGTCTTCAACTTCATGCATCATTATAGCTAATAATATTGGTTGAGGATCATGTTTTGTTCCATGGTTATATTTTATTGTTATTCATTAATCAAGGTGGATCTATCTACAATAAATGGTGTAGTATGAATGGTATCATGCATATCATGTGGAATATTGGAATCATCATTCTCACTGAAGTAATCATGAATAGAGGTGGCATGAGGAAACCTATTCTTATGATATAAGAAATGGAGATCCTCATATGCCCCCAAGTAATTAAGTAATCACTCATCATTAGAGAACTCATCTAGTGTTTAAATCTCTAGTCAAGCACTCTCGTTAATCAAATCAGGATTAATAATTTTTAGATCAAAATTAGGAGGAACATGCATTCATTCTAAGTTAGCTTTTATAAAACATGGTTTGGTATTATTTTATTATTTGATAACTGCATATCTTGTTGAAAACCCCAAGTTGTGTTGATTTGTATTATTTAATATGCAAAGAGGTTGTGTTATACGCTACTCATTTTTGCCTAATCTTTGACTTTTGTATCCATGTTTTAACAAATATCTGGATCCAAAATCATAATTGTGTGATTGTGGTATGTAAGTATTCATTTGAATGGAGCATCACATAATTTTTAAAGGTATTTGCATCCATGGGACGTGTAAATAAACCCTTGATGATTTAATTTTAAACATGCATGTAATGACATAAATCTCATGTATCCAAGCATGTCCCAAAAGTATGTTGTAATTTAAATCATTTGGCATAACTTGAAATAGAGTAGGTAAGGTACAAGGTTCCATAGTAACATGCAATGTAATTTGTACCATGACCTTTCATGAGATATTACCAATTCCATTAATACTCATACTAGAGGATTCTAAATCTTTGGCTTCAATTCCAAGTAATGAAAGGAAATATATATTGCTAATATTAATTCATGAACCATTTTCCATGAGTATCCTCTTAACTATCTTATTATGAACACATTATTGAATATATAAGGGCAAACAATAATCAATAATATGTTGGGATGGTAAATCTTCTTTTTCAAAAGAAATATTATGTTCTATTCATTCGATATAATTTAACACAAAGGCCATTTATGATGGCTACACATTTCTTGGCAAGATTTTCATGTGTAATGCTTCCAATAAAATATCTTTATATTGGGAAGACTTATGTAATAAGTTGAAGAGTGAAATCTTATTAATAACCTCATTGGAGTTGTCTTCACTACTATATGTAGTTGATACCTATTTCATGCACTCCTTTTGGTGCTTAGTAGTAACAAGTAATAATTCATGATAAACATTATGATAATGAGGGGTATGCAAAAAAAAACTTGTATTAGATCTATCATGTTTTTTACCCCATTTAATTATGGTTTGGATTAATGTAGCAATGCATGAAATAAGAAAAAACAATGATTATCATGATGTATTGGATAAAGTATAAATTACAATAGATATTGATTTTGTTAAACATAATTTATTTCTTTGAACTTTGAAAGATTATTTTTTTCTGTTTTTTGTTTTATTAATATTTTAATAACTAATAGATCAAAAAACCATAGGGTAAATAAGGATTGAAATTATAAAGACTCAGAGGTTAGGTTCACCAAATGTTTAACCCTTTTGGGGATTTAGGGTTAGGGGAGAGTATCCTAATCAAATAAGAATAAGCTACTCTAAAAACAAGCCAATTAATGAATTTATATTCTACTAATATTCTTATAATAAATATTGAATCTAAGTAAATGCAAAATATATAAAGTAAAACATTCAATATTATGATAATAGCAATTCGAAGGAAAAATTGTACTTAGCTTATACACTAATGCGGAGATAGGTCTAAGTAAGGTAGGTGTAGAAATAGATTCTATGAATATTCTAATCTAGTCATTAGATTATGAAAACTAAGTTTTTCTATCAGTCCAAAGACTTGCATCACCCTATGGACACTTGTATAATGTTATTTTTTGTACTTCAACACATTTATTCTACATTGAGTATTGAGTGTCAACTGAAACTTCCACATGGATATTTATGGGTTTTCTATCACCTTTTGGATTATTTATTCAAATCACACACATAGGATCTTGATATCAAAATATAGATCAAATAATATATCCTCCTTTTAGGTCTTGTAACCTTACCAAAAATGGGTCAGTGGGATCATTAAATTGATTCATCTTTAAGAACCCCTCTATCAGTGAGTGTTGCCTACATATCTAATACTTTGAAGAGGGCCTCTGACATATGTAGTTATCCTCTATGTGTTGGCTTGCGTGTGAATAATGGTGTAAAATGCTATATGTAAGTGCATGTAGTAATCTAATTTATAACTTGACAAATATGGCTCATGGGTTGTTCTTTGAATGTTTCATACCTACAATATGATTGATATGAATATGGCTCATGGGTTGTGCAATTGGTTTTTAGTAGTGTAGTGTAATCTTGAGACATATTTTCTAGATGAATAATGATTTGGTTTTAACTTGTATTTATACCACCTATTTTGAAAATTTCCTCATGGAAGGGTTAATGGAACATAATAGGCTGACGCGTATATATCAAAATATTTTAAAACTTGAGAGTTTAAAAGGTATGAACACTTGCTTTGGAAAATGGAAAGTAGTGTCGATGTTATTTTATAAGTTTGAACATAATTTTCTAGGAAAATAAAAGGTTGTTGGAGCCATGTAACTAACAGGGAAGGATATATAATATATTTCTAAGCATAAGATGGGCTACATGTGATCTAGGTAATCAAACTAACAGGGTCAGACTACTACAAGATAAGTATGTGATCCCAATGTGATGGTGAACATGAGCCTATCATATGCAAGGATGGTCAAGAACTAAATGGTAGAGCCTTAGGTGATATTTTTCAAGTGTATAAGGCTAGTTTAACATATAAATCTAAATTAAATCATCTACAGTTTGCATCTAACACTTAGTGGTATTCATCACTTATCAATTCAATGTATATTCAACTTGGTGCTTATTATAATTGGCTCTCATGGAATTTTTCATTCAAGTATAATTCATCATTCTTCAATTTTACATTCATTGTATTTAACATTTATTGGGTTTTAGTGATTATTTCATCTAGCACTTATTTAAAATTGATTCATATCTTGTTTCATCTAGTGCTCATTTGATCTGATTATGCCCTTATTTCATTTGGTGTTAAAATGATATGTAGGAAAAAATAATTATAAGTGACAATGATGAATTGGCATTAATATTTAACGTCAAGGTGGAATTATTGATGTTTGAAATAAATCAAGTGGGTAGATATTATTGATCCAGTTTGAATGCCAAATGACTTATTGGTATTAAATCATACTTATCCATTTTGGATTAATATATTTTTACACTTAAGTCATTTTATATATTTTTCATTTGCAAAAAGTTCCTATGTATAAAACCTCTGAAATGGAAATAATCAAATGTGTTAAAGTGGATAATGATTTAGGAGCATCCAACGTGTACGTGCAATTTTCATCACCAAAAATAGATAGATAATTTTTCAATTTCAATAAAGTGTCTCAAGATATAATTTTCACAATTCAATTTTAGTTCATGGAATTGTAATAGTCTCAATAGATTCACAGGGTTGCATGGTCACATTTTATGTTTTCAGATCTAATTTGCTAAGATTTGGATGTCACATGTATATTCTATTCATAACCTAAATTTCAAAGGTCATGGATGCTATACAAGTCCCAAGTATGACAATTCTATAGAATAAATTGTAAATTTTAATATGTCCATGGGTCTCTTGGAATTATCACAGAAGTTCACAGATTTTATGGAGGGTAGATGTCATGTTTCAATTATTCATGGAGATCACAAATTTGTTAAGTATTTTATAATACTAACAGATCCATGTATTTCACTTCTTGGGATTCACGCATGTTCATGGGTGACGTTCTAGTGAACATCAAATCCAATTTATGTTCATAGATTATACAAATTCATGGAGTCCACAAGATGAAAAATTGAGGAGCAGTGGTAGATGTAAAATTTAATTAAGTATTCACAAGGTTCATAGCCTCTAGATTAACCCATGGAATATTCAAGGAGTCACACAAGTTAGGGAACTAAGGAATGTGACACCTATCACAATCATGAGGTGGTCACAGATATAAGCCAGGGCCATAGATTTGGCAGACCCATTGAGAATTATGAAATAGAATTAATATTTCCATGAATCCATAGAGGACCAAGAAATAATGAAGAAAATTTACATCCCAATAAGAAAAGGATTCAAGATCATGTCACATGGTTTGATCGCATGTGATCATTGTTCACAATTAGGTCACAATTCACTACTCATTCATAGCAAGGGAAAGTGACAAAGAGATCTTTGAAAGGCCACAAGTTTCATGTTAAATAACCAATCAAGGAATGCAAGGTGTTGTTAGAAAACTCTCAAAGCAAGCTTTCAATTAGTGGTCACCATGTAGCAAATAATGCAATCATGTAGTCATTGTTTCCAAATAAAAGTTTAAGAAAATGCATAATGTCATTAAATAAAGGAAAAGCAAGGAAATGGATTTCATGTAGGTGTTAAAGGGGATTTATTGGAAGGATATAAAATGAAAAATAAATATCAAAAAAGGTTGTCGACAAGGAAATTTTTTAGGGCAGTCAATAGATCAAGAGAAGAGTGCCAATAGCATGAAGAGAAGGCATGGCCACAATCAACATAAATATTAGAGAGAGATCTTAAAGAGAAGGTTGTAGAGTCTACAACAAGAATATATTGATTGATATTGTAAATCTTTTAGAGGCTTAGAGTTAGAGTATTAGAGATATAGTAGAGGTAGAGAGTCAATGTGAACGTAGATTCCATAAATGCTTATTTCATTGAATAAGTAAATAATGTATTATTATTTTTATGTGACTCTTATTACACAGACAAGGGCATCCCTTCACTAGGAACCCCTATCGTGAACTAAACCAAGTGGTATAAGTTTTAAATCCTATTGAGAATTATTTTCCACATTTTTATGGGTGGAAAAAAGAGGGTGTCTTCCAATGGAGAAGAGGTTTTGGATACAAGGTTTCAAGAGATGCCTTGCAATCACAATTAGCTTTAGGTGTGAAAAAATCTTGCAAGGGAAGAAGATTTGTGTAATAAAGTGGGAGACTCTTTTTTAAGTCAATAGTAAGTTATGAAAAAGAAGCTTGAATTTATTGCAAGTAAAAGGAAGTCCTAAAAGAAGGAAGTTGTGTGAAAGATAGAGAGATAATAATTTCTTGAGTTTAGTACAAGTTGTGAAAACTAATCCTACTTATGTTGGAGCAATTTTTGAAAAATAAGTTTGCATGTGAAAAAGGATTAGTTTGTTGCACATGTGTGAGAAGTCCCACAAGTATGAATAAAGTTGTGAAAGACTTGTGTGAGCCTAACATAGGTTGTGAAAGAGAAGCCTATTTGAATGAGTTACATGTTGTGAAAGATATGCATGTTTGTGAATAATAAATGGCACCTAAATGAGGAAAATCACCAGGAGTGTAAGACCTAATAGAGATGTTAAGAATTCCAAGCAATATTGGAAATGATAGCCTACACAAAGTGGAAAATAAGTTGCCACTATGATTAGATATTATGAAGAATAAATTAGGATGGGGTTATCCCTATAAGTAATTTTAGACACTTTAGAAAGAGACTAAGCAAGTGAAGGAAACTATCTCAGCAATATAAAGAGACTAGTCGAGGTCAAGATGAAAGAAAGAGGTAATTCCACTTGCAATGTTGATCTGTTTTATGGTAAATAAATCCTAGATAAGCTCATGAAATGGATTTTTGAGTTGGAAATTTCATTTGAAGAAGATAATATTGAATATACCATGAGATTAAATATTGCATGTAAGAAGTTATGTGGACATGCAGTTGTTTATTATCATGATCTCAAAAAGAAGAGACAAGAAAAAGGAAAAAATAAGGTGAGTAGTTGGAAGCAGATAGTTTTTAAATTGATGGTTCATGTTTTGCACCCAAAATGTCATAAATAATGTTGGAAGAATCTCCAAGCATTAAGACTTGACAGAAAGATGTAGAATATTGACATGAAAGGTAGTGGGAAAAAAGTTGTAATGTGAGAAACTCAAAGATGTAAGCCAAGAGAAGAAGATTAAATTGAAAATTAATGGGAAAGTGTGAACTACAAGCGAGAATTCCAAGTATGTTTTCAAACGTAGCAAAGGGAAAGAAATTTGTATGCAGTCTATAGAGAAATATATCTTCATGGAAGAAGATATTGAGGTGATAGTTTATTTTATTGAAGGAGGAGACCTAAGTTATATTTGATGATGGGAAAGAGTATGTGATATACCATAAGTGGTAAAAGGCTGAATTGTAATTGAATGGTGTAGGTAATGCATTCTTTATTTCTCTTTACAAAGAAGAAAGGCTAAGGATGACAATGCAAAAGTTAAGATTTCCATGAAGGAAATAATGAAGGTAGAGGAAGTGCAAGTGAATGCACATGTGAAGTATACAGATGAATACCACACATGTAAATAAGAATAAAATCAAGTGAATTATGAGTAGAGAAAAACCATGGAGGTTTTTGATAATGGGTCTTTTGGAGTCCATCATTTGAATAAATATTATGAAGAAAATGTGAATAGCAAAGAAAAGTGGGAAAACATGGATTTTAGGCATGAAAATGAGATAGAAAGAGTGTTTGTGGGAACTAATGATTCTCTAGATATGTGTGATCTATGTGCAAATACAATAATGAAGGAGATAGTAGAAAAGAGGAAAAATTATGGTTCAATCCATCACACTCATATATATGAGAGATGGTAAAAAGTAGTGAACATCAGACTTTATAGTCAACAATTAGATGTGGGAAAGAATACTCTCACAATAGAAATTGGAAGAGATTGGATAAGTGAAGGTTGTCATGCATGTGACATAAATACGAAGGAATAAAAGAAGGAAAATTTTAATAAAATTGATGTTAATGCAAAAGAGGTGAAATAAGAAAGTAAAGAAAAAGAGAAGAAGTGAAAGAGGAGTTGTCACAAGAACAAATAAGCACTATTCTAAGGAGCAGGGAAAATGATAAATAATTTAAGGAGTCCAAGCTTGGTTTAAATTAGGATTATATCATGAATATGGAGGAAACACCTTTGGGGGCCACAAGATCTCAAGTTTTTAAACTATTTTGTGATTTTAGTCTATGTGAAGCTATAGAGATGAAATTAAATGAGATATTTGAAGAAAGTTTCCATGGTGAAGAGGAGAATACAAAAGTGCAAAATTATGCCCTCAAGAAATAAATTGAAGAAGAGCATCTAATACATGCATTAGCCAGAGTATGTGAAGAATTCACAAGTAAAATAATGATAGTACAAAAAAAATCAGAGGAAGAGATGGCAACCATGAGGACAAAGGAGCAACAAATAGAGACAAGTGACAAGAAGAATAATCTAATATAAATTTGGATAGTGAATGAAAAAATCCAATAAGGATTTAGGAGGAGGTGGTGAAATGATAGCAATGGTTATAAGCCCACAAGAGATAGTAAGATGTAATAAAAAGTATCTTGGTGGAGGTGGTCTGATGAAGGTGGGTTAAGATGGAATAAGAAGAAGAGAACCATTTGGTGGAGGTGGACAAACGATAACCAAACAGTGGGTAAAAAGAAGAGAATCATTTGGCAAAGGAAGGATTAGTATGGGTCTAATCCCATAAAATAAAAAAGAGGAAGTAGATATGAGCAGAAGAGGAAGGATTGAAACCAACTAGAAGCTAGAAGTGGAAGAAAAAAGGTGATAAGTAACTGAGATATTTGGTGTGCAAGAGGATAGCACCATGGTCATCAATCTTATTTACCAAAAGAGGGTTTTTCACACTTATTCCATACATATAAGTAGGAGCTCATATTTTTAATTACCTCAGGTATATGATGCATGAACATCTAAGGTGTACAAGGAATCTTGCATTGCTAAATGCAATTAGATAATTTTTTAGTTTCAATAAGGAGTCTCAAGGTAAAATTATTATAATCCAATTCTAGTTCATGGAGTTGTAGTAACCTCAATGAGTTCATAGGATCACATGGTCACATGTTATTTTTTTAACTCTAATTTGTTAGGTAATTGGTGGTCACATTTTATTTTTTTTTAACTCTTAAGTTGTTAGGTAATTGGTGATCACACATATTTTCTATTTACAACCTAAGTTGTAATGGTCATAAAGGCTATGAAATTCCAAAGTCTAATGGGACCACCCATAGTCTATATGTTCTTTTGAGGCCCCTCATACACTTAGCTAATCACAATAGACTCAGTTTAAATATTTAGTGATAAGTGATCACCCTAAGTCTTGGTTGTGGAACTGACAAGACTATATATGGATTGCAAAGTTCAATAGGTCCAAAAGACTCTTATGGCTTGTGCATGAGATCATGGAGGTTCATGAATTATGTGGAGGATAGGTGTCATGTTTCAATTATTCATGGAGATCAAAAATTCACTAAGTGTTTTATAACATTAACAGGGCCACAGAGTTCACATCTTGGGATTTTACATGGAGTTCATAGTTGATGATTGAGTGGACATCAAATTTAACTTCATGTTCACTAACCTTGTAGATTCACGTAGTCTACATGATGATAGTTTGATAGGCTAACAATTATCAAATTTTATTGATTATTCATAAGGTCTACAACCTTGATATTCCCCACTGGAGAAGTTGAGTGATCATGTTCGTCTAAGAACCAGGGATTATGACATGTGTTGCAATCAAAGGGTGGTCATAGATATAAGATCGGTCCAAAGATTTGGAAAATGCATTGATAATTATGTACAAAAATGAATATTTCCACGAGTCCATAGAGCACTAAGAAATCACAGAGAACATTTAGATTACGTTAATCAAAAGAGTTGGGATCACACTAGTGGTCCATCACATGCATTCACTATTCACAGTTGGGTCATAGTTCAATACTCATTCATAGTAAAGGGAGGAAACATAGATATATTTGAAAGGCCACATTTTACATATTAAAACACCAATTAATGCCTGCAATGTCTCCTTGGAAAGCTCTCGAAGCAAGCTTTCAGTTTTTGGTCACCATGCAACAAATAACACAATAATGCAATCTATGTTGCCAAAGATAAAGTTTGATAAAATGCAAAATGTAATTAAAGTAGGTAAAAATAAGGAAAATGTTCACATGCATCTGTTACAATGGATTGATCTTGGAAGGATATAAAATGAAAATCATATATCAAAAAAGGAAGTCGATAAGGAAATTGGGGATAACAGTCCTGATTCAGGAGGATTTGGGTCACTAGATCTTACTAAAGATTAGCCTTATTACACATCCAACCATGCTATAACATCAACAGCATGGTTAGTAGGTTTCAAACCTACATGTTAATTTTTTAGATCTAATTCCATTCATGCATTACCACACAGCTCCTATAGTGTCAATATTGTAGCTCCTAGCTCATTAGTAATGGAAGCCAGTGATGTCACCACACTCTTTAGTTATGAGATGGTTGTTGCCAGCTATTGTAATAGTTCAAATGATGATTCATCTTCCTCCTTTGCATAATAATGTAAACTTACATTCTTTATAATTAAGTAATATAGAATAATGAAGTTAAGAAGTACATCAAGACCATATATTTGATCTCTCATATTTGTATAGAACTTAGCATAATATAACCTCGTTATTACAATTATACATTGGTTCTCATCTATTTATTTATTTCTTTTTTATTTTAACACATTGCACTTTTATATTATGTATCAATCATAAATTCACTTCCTTCCATAACCCTCTTAAATTCGTTTAAGTAGGTTGTCCATTGGGTTTCCTCCTAGGCCTTGGATCAATGGTATCATATCATACACACTTCATATTATTTCCAAGTAATATTGTGGTGTATCTAAACTTCATCTCTATTTGTATGCCCACTCATACAAGGTATGATTATAGGAATTTAGGGTTTAATATTTGTGGCCCTTCATCATGTCTTCCTTCACATCTTCAAATGGGAGACAAATATTTGATGACATCTTCAAAAATGTTCCAAAAATTTATAGAGGATGCATTGCAAAGAAAATGGGAAGATTTGGAAGAATGGCATGGACGTGAATAAACAAGTATCATTGATCACTCATCATTGCTCCTCAAGCAACAAACTCCTTCCAACACCTTTCATTCTCATCGATCATTTGGTAATCAAACTCCATAAAAGGTAAAATTCAATCTAGACATCCCTATGTTTTAATGAAAAATATATGCAGATGCACTAAATAACTAGTTTAACCCAATATGTGTATACTACGTGGTTAATCAATTATCTGACTAAGAAAAGACTAAATTTGTTCTTCTAAAAGTTTCTTTATCAATAAAGAAATGATGGGAAAACTATTGCACTTCACATGAGAATAATGAAGATGAATTCAACTTAGACACATGGAATGGTTTGGAGAAGCACTCAAAGAAACATATTATCATGTTATAAATTATGATGACTAGTACATCAAGTTCTCTCAGTTGTGTCAAGGCAAGGAGAAATATGTGCAGAAATACACAGATACCTTTAATACTTTAGTTTCCAAACTTGGGATTCAAGATTCAGAACAAAATGTCATTTTGAAATATAGGATAGGCTTGAGACCACATATCTAGTCATATATAGATTCTTACAATCTCTTCAATCAGATAAGCCAATAGATTTGCTTGCAAGTTTCAAACAAAGGCCAAGGCCAAGATTAAGACAGAATGTTTTAAGTCTCATACCAAGCAACAATCTAAATCTTCCAAGAATAAATCAAAGTCAATGAATAACTCCAACACCCTTCATAGAAGAAGAAACAATTTTCAAATGATCAGAGTATGTAGTCCAAGACTGGCAAGTGGTCTTCAGTTCACAACTCCAGTAACCACTCCAATGAATAATGTTGCACTAGAAAGACTCTACTTGCACAACTTGAAGCATCAGGTACAAACACAACAACATTGGATAAAGGAAAGCAGATCATGGATTTTTGAGTCAGCACCATGGTGGGTACTGCAAACATCTCTACTACCCCTATGGAAATAGAGGAAACAAAAAGATTGTTCCATTCTCAAATGCTAATCAATGCTCAATTAGTACACTTCATCATTGACAATGGAAGTTAGAAGAACTTAATTTATCCTAAATTAGTTCACAAATGGAACTTACCATTGATGGCTCACCCACAACCATACTCTATTATATGGTTCAATGTAGGATACAAGAAACATGTCACTCAGCAGTGTTAATTAGTGTACATCCTTAAGCATTTTTAAGATACAATAATTTATGATGTTTCTCCATTAGAGGTATGTGATGTTATATTTATTAAACCATATATTTACCATCAACATATAGTCTATGAGACAAATCTCAATAATGTTATCATAGATGGTGATATGAGATACTGTATATTGGAAGTAGTCCCTAAGGTATCACTCATTAGCACCAAGCAGTGTAAGAATTTTGTCACATCTATTAATAAGTTTGTATTATTATAATAAGATCTGAACATACGAAATTCCCTACAGCACCAATTCATTTTATAGTTCCTCCAGTACTAGCAATGGAAGCCTCAAAATTAAAGCTCAAGTTGGAAGAATACAAGGATATTTTTCAACTACCAAATGAAGTGACCACACATTGCAGTGAAGCACATTATTGTTTGGATCCCTGGACTACCTCTACCTAATTTATATTTATATAGTAGATCATTTTTGGATAATAATTAAATCAAGTGACAAATCCATGAACTCATGGATAAAGGATATATCAGGGCCAGCTCATCATCTTGATGTAGCCCAATTGTGTTTGCACCAAATAAATATGACACATGGATGTTGTGCATCCATTATAGAGTTATTAACAAGATCATGATGAAGAACTGCTATCCTCTTCCAAGGATTGAGGACTTGTTGGAGTAGCTCTGTGGTGCAAAATACTTCACCAAAATCAATCTTAAGTCTAGATATCATCATATTCCTATTAGAACTAAAAATATATGGAAGACATTCTTAAAGGCAAAAGAAGGTTTGTTTTAATAGTTAGTCCTGCCCTTAGGTTTGATCAATGCATCATATAAATGCATGTGGATAATGAATGACATTATCAATCCATTCACTACATCATTTGTTGTAGTCTACCTTGATGACATCCTTAACTTCAATAAAACATGATATGAACATATGCGCCATATAGATCAAGTGTTTTACAACTTTGTGGAAACAAAAACTGTATGTAAACATAACAAATTCTCATTTTCTATGAAGGAGATGCAGTATCAGGGATACATAGTAGACGCACAAGGAGCGCATGTGGACCCAACCAAGATTCAAGTCATCCAAGAATGGCCACAACCAAATAATCTCATATAGATTCGCAGCTTATCAGGATTGGAAAATTTCTATAGGAGATTCGTACTTGATTATTCTCATTTGACTTGGACCCTAAACCAAATTACAAAAGTTGGTGTAAAATCAAATTTTATCTAGGAAGCTACACAGAAAAAGCATTTGAATAATTGAAATTTAGACTTTATTCCACATTATTACTTGTTTTACCAAAACTTCAACAACCATTTGAGGTTGAGACAAATTCCTCCAACTTCACACTCAAATTAGTCCTCACTCAACATGGTCATTTGGTCGCTTACCATAGTGAAATGTTCATTGCACTGACAAGAAACTACCAAACATATGATCGTGAGCTTTATGTTATTGTTTAAGCATGTAAGCATTGGAATAATTATATCTTGGGCAAGGAGACTATGATCCACATAAATCACAATCCGCTTCAATTCTTTTATACTTATAACAAGTTTCAGCAAGAGCATTAGCAGAAATGGTCTTATTATCTTCAGCAATTCCATCTAAACAGCAAGTATAAGAATGGAAGTGCCAATCCAGTCACAGATTGTATGAGTCATCTATTGATTTAAGCTTTCCTTTCTATACTTTATGTATGTGGACATGAAGTCATCAAATGGTCAAAATTTGTATCCATCTAAAAAAGATTTTGTAAATACCTACAATAATTTTCTTTGTGATAATTCAATTCAAGATTTCTAATTACAAATGGATGCTTATATCATATTGGGAAATTGTGCATTTTTCATGAGGTAGAGAGATAGAAATTAATATGGTAAGCTCATTTCAGGAAGGTTTCAAGACAATTTGGAGTTTAAAATATGCTTCTAGTGTTTCATAAGTACTTCTAGCCTCATCTTAGGTCTGATGTAACCAAATATATCAAATCTTGTACAACATGTGCAATTTACAACCTAATCAACAAGAACCAAGGTTTGTAAAAACCTTTTCCAGTTCTAATGATACCATGTGACTCCATTTCCATGGACTTTTTCTCAGACTAGCTTAATACCAAGGATGGGAATGATGGGTATGACTTTTTCTCAAAGATGGCAATTTTCATTCCTTGTAAGAAAGAAATGTTAACTCTTGGCATAGCTAAATTGTACTTTCAACATGTCTAGATCCACCTTGGAAGCCCAAAACTATCCTATCTAATAGAGATATAATGATATTGAGTAATTTCTAGGAATCACTTTGGTCTATGCTAGACAAAAAGTTGAACAAATCCATCACCTTTCATCCACATACTAGTGGACAGATGGAGGTGGTAAATAGGATGATGGTGCATCTTCTTAAAGTGTACAATTCTAAGAAACAATGCACTTGGGATGAAATTATATTTTTCATTCAACACATCTATAATAGAGCTCTGCACATCTCTACTATATAGAACCATTTTCAAGGTTTTTAGGGTTTCCAACCTTTGGCACCCATCGACGTAGCATATCCTATCCCTCCATCAATAATAGCAACTAAATCAGCGTAAAAAGAAGTTTAAAATTTTGTTCACTTCATTAAACACATTAACATATTCAATAAAAAGTGAAAACTATTTTTCAACAAACTAATGTGAAATACAAGTAGTGTCATGACAAGAATTGGACACTACACACCTTCCAAGTTGGTGATCAAGTCTAATACACCTACAGAAGAAATACTAAAATTACCTTATTAAAAGATTCATCCACTTCAGTACAGGCCATACACCATCACCAAACAATTAGGAGATAATGATTTTGACCTTAATCTTACATCTTACCTTCGTTTGCATTTAGTATTCAATGCATAACTCTTGCACCACTACTTTCCACCCTTGTTAGATACTTCAAATACTACAGAAACTCTATAACAAACAAATATCAATTCATATTTAGGTGTCCTATCATATCTTGATCAAGTCATTGACACTTGGGTAAAACAGACACATTGATAAGAGATCCCTCTCTTCCAAATCGTCAAAGCATGTCAAGTGTCTTCCTAAGGAAAATGGTTTACAGAAGTGCAAGTTTCCAATTTGTTTCCACATATTCTTTTGAAACTACGTGCAAAGGGGTGTATTTCTCTTCAAGGAGGGGAGACTGCTCCAGGAGGATCTGGGTCACTAGATCTTACTAAAGATTACCATTGTTGTACATCTATCCCTACGCTAACTTTAGCAACACGGGTAGTAGGTTATGCACTTGCATGCCAATTTGTTAGATCCAATTCCATTCATGTGTTACCACATAGATCCTATAGTGTCAGTATTGTATCTCATAGCTCATCAGTAATGAGAGCAAATGATTTCACCACGCTCTTCGGTTATGAAGCGATTATTAACAACGATTGTGATGGTTTAAATGATGCTTCATCTTCTTCTTTTGTCTAATAATGTAAACTTCCATTCTTTGTAAGTAATGTAGAATAATGGAATTAGGAACATCTACACTAGACATCTGATCTCTTAGATTTACACATAACTTAACATAACGAATCATTGCTATTATAGTTCTACATTGGTGGTCATATCTCTAGTGCTTTCATTATTCTTTGAACACATTGTACCTCCATATTCTCCATCATGTGTAAATTCACTTCCGTCCATAACCATCTTAAATCTATTTATGTATGTTATCCATTGGATCTCCTCCTGGGTCCTGGATCAAGTCCGTAGATCAAGAGAAGAGAGACAATAGCCCAAATAGAAGGCACAACCACAATCGAATTAAAGATCAAACAAAATGTTGCATAGTTTACAATAGGAATAGATTGATTAAGATTGTAAATCATGTAAAGGCGTAGAGTTAGAGTTAAAGATAGAGTAGAGGTACATAGTCACTATGAATGTAGAGGTCGTAATGGATTATTTCATTGAATAAATAAATAATTTTAGTTCCGTTGTGTAACTCTTTTTACACAAACAAGGGCATCCCTTCATTGGGAACCCCTATTGTGAACTACAAAGGATAATAATATGGAGATTACAAGTTAAATGATAAATGACTTTGTAAAATATATTTGGTCAATTCATTGTGAATTACTTATTAGTTTTCATATACAAAGTCATATGTCATGTAAAAAAATCTCAAAAACCAATTCAAGATTGTTGTCCTCTAAAGCCTTGTAAAAAGAATGCTTGAAATAATTTAAAAATGGGGGGATAACTCTAGTTGGTTCAAAAATAGAACTCTTTGGTTGAGGTATTCATTTCGACAATGGAGAAGTGTTATAGGAATGCCAAAAATGTAGAAATCTATAACTAATCATTTGAGAAAGGCTCTAGTACTATGTTGGGAAAAATCTCTAATCGCCATAAGGGAAATAGATGTGAGAGCATGAAATCCAAGAAAAACTCCTCAATATGTACTCACTCTATTGTGTTTGAAACACTCTACAAAGGAAAGAAGAAAGGATTACTTCATACATTTGTCACTAAATGAATGGAAAGAATCCATACACAAAGAGGTCCTATCATTTATTATCTATCACACATCAAGAGAATGAATTAAAATAGAAAGGGAGATGAGGGGTATAAATAGCTTGAGCACGAGAAAGCTCCCCTTTCCCTACTGGTCACTTAAGTGGCACATATGATTGGTCCACTTAGAGGTGGAATCCATAAATGATTGGAGCATTAAATGCTCACTTATCCTATTTTAAGCCTAGATAAGTGTGACTAAGTGCACTCGGCATATATAAGATAATTCAATATTAGTTCATATAGACTAATGCACCAACGCTTCCTATGCTTTGACATTTTTTCCACACTAGGACATTCTCCCTAGCTACTTTAACGGAAAAATGATTATTTCAAAAAAGTGGACTCTTAACACAAAATGCTTCAATATTAAAGCCCATAATTTTTTCAAATTTGAGACTCTTAACACACACCGATAGTGGCACAAACCCTAATGCAAAATTTCTCATCCCCAACAATAAAAAAATTCAAAAACAAAAACTTGGAAAATTATTATTCCTCACACAAGATGCATCAAAAAACAATGTTGTTTAAACCCATTGTTGGATAAAGTTGTTGATTTACTCAATTTATCTAACATTTTTTTAATCTTGAGTAAAACATGTGTCATAAATGTTTTTCTCATTTTCTATTTTTGTTTTGCTCAATTCTAATGCAAATCGGGCTTAATCTACTAGTGAGGACAATGGGAGAGCATGTTTATATTAGGAGGGGAAGTGTTAATTCATTATACGCATCGCATGTGGATCTCAACCGACATAAGGAAGTTGAGACGTTGTTGATGAAAGTGTAGCAAACTCGTCGATTTGGCCCTTAACCAACTTAAGTTCAATTATGCACCTACTTATTGGCAATAGAGGAGATTAAGTGGAATTTCTCTTCACCCTTGAAATTGACACCAAGAACATGACTCTTTCCATCTCTTGAGATGTGTGCATCACATTATCCTTTCATATCAATCATATGAGAAAGGAGGTGAAAACACATATATTCTAGTGAATGTACATCCTTGTCTTTCCCTTACTACCTATAAAAATCATTATCATATAAGTTTCGTGGATCATATAAAAAAGGATCAAAAATTTGAGTTTTGTTCAATGGTTTTACACACAATATTATTGTGCATATAAATCCTTGACTTTCCACATACCTTATATTAATGGTTGTCATATTGAGTGTTGATCTTTAAAATTTGTGCATAATTAAACCACATGCTATTTGTATAGATAATTGTCTCATGTAACTTCTTTGTATCAGAGGAATAGGAACAATGGTCAACGATGCTTCATTTTGTGGAATCCCTTAATAAGTTTTTCAAACTTTACCAAAAAAATAAGTAGTGCCTAATTTGTAGGACTATTTAATGGATCATATACTATATCTTCAATAGTACTAAGCTCTCTTCATTTAAGAGACATGACATTGTCCACAAGTTTGATGTTAGCATCACCCTTTGATGTGGACTTAACATCATCTCCACCTTGCTCCAACATATCATTAGGAATTTCATGTGAGTGCAACACCAAGTGGTATGGTTGGAGTGTCATTAATCATGCCGCATGGTCCATTCCCTCCTTTGTCAAGAAAGTACCAAAAGCCCTCGATCTCCTCAACCTATTGACCAAGTATATTTGTCTTCCATTACTTTTTATGCATTTTATTGTTTTTATGAAGAGTAACATGTCCGTAAAAATGTTAGTTGACAATGTTCCCCACACATCCACACACAAAAAAATTCCAAGTTGATGTGTGGTTTAAACAACACCTATCAACACATATTATTTTGGGCATCCCAAATTCCTTAATGAGGTCTACTACACAGAAATTGGCAATTTTATAAATCACCAATAACTAGTTATAAGTTATGTGCACCACATGCTAGTTTCTCCACATCCATGCATGACATGATGATACTATGATAACTAGGGTTGTAACATGTACCTTCAGATCCCTTCAAATAGGTGTTTCCCTGAGCAATTAACAACTCTTAATTTACACATAAAATTATCACCATCCCACATCACATCTTCCTCTAGTGGATTCTTCCCCATGATGAGATACTCAAAGATGGCCCTACTCTTAGTTGCTTCACCATTTGTCCGATAATTGCTACATGTTCCATAATTGTTCCCTTTTAATCCATCTTTAGAAGCTTTGTTTGGACTGGAATCTTATCGCCAATGACTTTCCTCGAGCATGAAACATGTAAGACAAGGTGAATCCACGAAGATAGAGGCAAGTCCAATTTGTAAACAACACCACATATACTATGCAGAATCTTATAGGAAGCATAGAACTTGAGAACCAGTGTGTTGCATTTTTGTTGACTTGGGACATTTCCTCATAACGCTAGCATCTAAGAAAAACACAATTTCCCTTTGCAAATTATCTCAATGCAATATTGGTCCACATGAAAATCTTGTTTTGAGCCATTGCCAAGTTTTCCTTGAGGATTTGTAAAACATGTTGGTGCTATAGTGGACATGAATAACAATTTTAGACAACATGGTGTTATACAAGGCATGAATAATAGTTTTTTTGTGGAAACAATGCTATAAAGGACATGAATAATAGCTTTTGAGGTCGTCACAAGGCCACAATGGATGTGTCTAACATTGGCTTCTTTAATCAAAAATGGCACAAGCATGGGAGTAAACTTTAATCAAATAACAACTACTATACAAAAGTTTTGGAGGAGGGCATAGGGCCATAGTGGGTATGTTTAATGATGGCTTCTTTAATCAAATGACACAAGCATGGAATCAAACGTAAATAAGGCTATGAGAACATTCCACCCTTCAACACATGAAAACGTCGTGTACTTGGACTTTTCCATTGAATCTATTTATGATAGCCATCCCCCTAACATCTAACCTTGATGCTATCGATAGTAACAAGAGAGATAGGGAGGGTGGTTTGTGACATGTTTGGTTCATGCATTATTCTTACCGTCAAGAGTGCATGATCTTCACGAATGGCCATTGTCAAGAAAAAAGACGAATCATGGATTACAAAGAGCTTAACAAAGTCACTATCAAAGATAAGTATCCAAGTTCTGATTTAACAAATTGTATGGAATTGTTTACTTTACCAATTTAGATTTACACCGTAAATATCATCAATTTAAAGTAAGGTTGGAAGATACTCCAAGTCTACATTTAGAACTCATGAAGTCATTATGAATTCTCAATGTCAACATTGGGCCTCACTAATGCTCAATCTATAGTTTGCTCATGAACCTAATTTTCAGTCCAATCTTCAAAAAAATTGGAACATTCTCATCTTCATTTGTAATAATTGTTTAGTCATAATCTAAGGAAAAATTTCTTCAAAAACATGATATCAAATAAAGAGAATTTAAAACAACAAAAAGATCAAACAATTTAGAATCAAGCAACACCATCATGAACATAAAGCGTGTTATGAAGTTTATCTTCTCAACTTAATAACAATGCTCTACCTTAATAAATTCAAGCTATACAAAATTGTAAGAGAGCCCACTCATAATATTTTGTTGTAACCACCACATGTCTCATTCATATGCTTTGACTTGTCTATAAGAACCTAGCTTATTTTTCGGTTATATTGAGATACTAGCCAAGGATATGTTAAGGGATGTTATTGAATGTTATACCCAAAACAAACACTAATGGATAGGAAAAGAAAACCATCAAATAAGGTGAAACCCTGAACAAAACATAAAACTAAAGCAATACAAATACATCTTTATTTATAGTATAATAATATAATATACTACACATTATTATATTAATATAATGCATTAAACTATTATAATATAATAATATACTATATTTTACTATACTAATAAATCATATAATATATTAGCATAGTGTATAATATATTATACTAGTACTTATATAATAATATTAGATTAATATAATATTATATTATATTATATTATATTATACTTTAATTATATTATATTATAATATAATTGCCTACCTAGGATAATACAAGTCATTAATATATTAGTTAATATATACTAGATACTATACCACATATATTTACTATTATACTATTATTAGTATGATACTAGTATATTAGTAGACTAGTAAATAGTGTAGCCTACTAATACTATACTATAATCTATTAATAATAATATACTAATAATATAATACACTAGTCTATCATATAATAATAATGCACTATACTATTATTTGTCATTATATTATAATATGCACTACTATTACTCTAGTCTATCATAAAATAATAATACACTATACTATAATTTGTCATTATATTATAATATGCACTACTATTACTTTATAATATGCACTACTATTACTCTAGTCTATCATAAAATAATAATACACTATACTATTATTTGTCATTATATTATATTATTATGCTATAATATTATTTATTATAATAATATACTATACTATTATATTATCTATTTTTATAGTACACTATATTATATTAGCATGATTCCTCATATAATATTAATATAAGTATACCTAAATTGATACTTCCAATAACTAGCATCCCCTATAAATGATGGCTCTTTGAGCGAACTTTTTACAAATGAGTGAGTGAGTTCAGCCTTGACATGCAAATAGTTGGTTCAAAATCATGGTGGAAATACATTATAAATACATATTTACATACTTGATTTGTTTATGTTGTAGTAAGCAATCACAATCTCTTACAGACAAATAGAATTAACACTCTCCTAGAATTATAGAGACAAAAATACTAAAATCAATATTAGAAATAACAAAAAAAATCACAAATTCATCTTCCAAAGAAAGAAAATAACGTCATTGTTCAAATGCATAACAAGCATCAATCTAAAAAGTGGATTCTAAAGAAATTAAATAAATTATGGGAAACTAATGTAATAATATACTTAAACCTCAATTTTTTATGTAATCAAAGCTGAAAGCCTCTTCTTAAATATATATTTCCCATGACTAAAACTGCAGAAAATAACAAATAATCAATGAATAAGATTACGAACAAGATTTGCTCAAGGTACTTTTCCGTTTTCAACCATACAAATCTCCAAGATCAAATGGGCAACTTATGTAACACTGCATATAAAATCATTTCAAAAGTTAACAGCAACATTCCTCCATGGTCTCCTCCCTTGAGTCAGTGAAAATCACTCAGGAACCATGGTATTATTATCATAGAAGCACAAAACATATTATACCTTTTAAACAAATCTGGGAACCTTGGTATGTTGATTGAACTAAAAGTGAAATAAGGAATTTGAAAGGTGGAATTCCTAGTTTCATTTCAAGGTTTGAAGCTCCTATGGTTACTCTCATGAATATCAAATGAATTCGTGTTTGTATATCTTTTTCAGTCATTTTCAATGATTAAACTAAATGTGAATTAAGGCATTTGAAAAGTGGAATTGTTAGTGTCATTTTCAACGTTTTAAGCTCCTATGGCTTCTCTCAAGAAAATCAAATGGATTCATGTTTACATAACATATTTTTTAGCCATTTTTCAATGGTAACTAAACCCAGGTTTTCAGATCATCAAGACAAAGACACATCAATACAAGATACCCCTATCTATCGGTCATCATGGCAGAGGCTCTATGTAAAGCTGTAAATAACGTAATATATCACATCAAATTGCAAGGTCGAAACCAATCTTCATGGAAACACCCAACAGTTGAAAACAACAGAATTCTATTAGCCTCTATTATAAAGCAAGAAGGCAAGATTTTGAAGACTAATCTCACAAGGCATGATAAAGCCTCAAGACAAAGGATGAATCTTAAAAAAGCAAAGTAACATTCATAAACGCCCTTATCAGGATGCAAAGGCAACTGCAAAAAGATATGAAATAATTCAGGTTAAATACCAGTTCAATAAACTGAAGCACAAGAAATCCCAATGGAATGAAATTATCTGCAACATCAAAACAGAAAATACGATGTTTAAAGAATAGATTGACTACAGTGGCTAGAAGGATCCAAATCATCAAATTAGTCCTACAATCAATGTCTATTTGCATGAAGCCTCAAATAAAAACTCCTCAGAATACTAGCAGCTCTAAAACGTGTTTTAGGAAATTCTAAATCAGGGGCCAGAGAAAAAATCGAAACATGTTATCATGGGAAAAGTCATGCAAACCACTAAACCAGATTTATAGAAAATCTCAATAGGAGGGGCCAGAGGAAAAGTACAATATACCCATGTTATAAATTATACACCAAAGGACAAAATCTTTACAAGAATACTCTTGTTAAGTCTAATGTAGAAATTTAAATCATGTGCAAAAAAAATTGGATGATGACTGTATCTGTATAAACATTAAAGAATCCTAAAACATTTATTCTCACTCTCAACCCAAACCCATTTCCCATTTCATCCCCTATTTTCCAATCTCTAGTAACAGCCTGTTAAATTTCAAAAGTACGTTGACCATTTTCTTTTCTCTGATGCTTCATTTTGCTATTTGATCTTCCAGATGTGCACCGTACTCTGAAGTCCTTAAATGTTGAATTATGTTTTAGACTGGTATTATCAACGTAGTTTGTTTGGAAAACACACAAGCAATTACCAGCAAAGGACGACGTACAGACTTGGTTGGAAGCTTTAACACTATTTCGATTATGTTCCTTGATGCACTAGTGACATTCCAGCCTAAGCAGGTTGTCTGCTCAAAGGGGCTAAGTTCTTGTATTCCTTGATGCATATATCATTATTTATCATAATGTTATGAGAGAATATATGCAACATAGCAAATAGTTCCGTAAAATGCAAATGGACCCATTAACTTGAAATATTTGGGCAAAATGACATCTCGTTTTCCTGGAGGGGAATGTATTTCACTGGCCTTGGAATTTTGTTTCAGGGATTCGTTGTATAGGAAACTCTTGATTTGGCTCCAAAATTGACAACACAAAAAATGGAGGTGGCAACCATAAACTGCTTCCATGCATAAATTTCAAAATATATCAGCTTTCCACACAAAAATGCCATTTCCAAAAATCTTTCATCCAAATCTACAGGCAAAAAAAAAGCACAAAATCCGTGTCTAAGGTAAGCCATACAAAATAATCATCATCTAATGGACTAAACATATATGCCATGCTAAAAAAGGTATCACTAATTTCCATGTTAAATGTTTAAACTGAAATTGGAATATAACATATAAAGAAATGATCATGCCATACTTCAAAATTTCTATACTAAATATAATACAAATAATAAATAGTGATCCCAGGCCCATGGGTCAGCTCCAGTGGATGGGATCAACGGTTTCGACCACCCAGGTCTTGGGTTCAATTTGGTAATTATCCACAACATGTAGTGGAGCCAATGCATGCTGCCCAAGGACTAGGGGGTGGGTTTACCTAGCTGCCCCTTCTGGGGTGGGATGCTTCTGACATGACTGTTAGTTAGGGGAGTCTTCGACACCTTGGTTATCAAAAAAATCAAAAAATAAAAATAAAAATAATCAGTGATCCCAAAGTACAGCTGCAAATTGACATTTCACATTTTGGGTATGTCAGGATGAATAAAGACAAATGAGTTATTAATGAGGAAGTACTCAGGGTGTTCTCCCATGCATATCACACTGGGTGCTCACAATCCTTTTCAGCTCATGTGCAATGACATCGAACAGGAATACGAGAACCATTTCGCTTTCTCCTATCTCGAACAATCATTTCCTTAATTGTTGGTACCTTAAAAAGAATCTTTCTCCAGATGTGACTGACAGCACCATCTCTCACATCAGGGCCAATGCCCCCAGAAAGGCCATTCTCATATTTGAACATATGCTGAACTCGAGCCATATTCTTACGCATTTTTATTCGCTGTGTTGCACTTATAGATTTAAGATGATTAACAAGCCATTTTGGTTGCAATGCATCATGCACTGGAACAAAAACAGAAAATTCTGTATATTCGACCATTCCCTCAAATGGAAGCTCAATGTCGTCACTGACAATAACTGGAATGCACAAGCTGGAAATTGCATCAAAAAGGCGACAAGAAGTGGGTGTATCTCCAGCTGGATGCAAGCAAAATTCTGAACTCCGCATACCTTCTATAGATTGTTCACGACCTGTGCTATTAGGAAATCCCTCTTCAATGACTAAATGTGGCTCCTTATCCAGTAGGCCCCATAACTTCTCCCGTACTAAGCCACCCTGCCAATCAAACAATCCATTAGATTATTTCCTTTTGTGGGATTTTACTCGTGTGTGTTTAAGTCATTTCAAGATGAACTAATGACATTTTTTCTCGTGTTTTTCTGATAATAATCACAAGGCAAGGGGACCCACATAGCACACAAGCACCATAAGCATTTGTTAGTGGGGGGAGGAACACTGATTGTAATCTAATGCTTTGGGATTTTCACCCTCTAACCTCTTTCCCTATTGGCAAAACTTTTGGAGCATATAGTTAAATTGTTTGCGGAAGACTTCAATTAAATAACACAAACAATCCATGTTATCTTTTGCCAAATTCCAAAATTCAACATCTCGTAAAAAAATACAAGTACCCTATGCCTGTGCCTTTCTCCTTTGAAATAAAGAAGCATTTGTCGTGGTCGATCCTCGGAG
The DNA here is from genome assembly GCA_037957365.1 of Torreya grandis. Taxonomy (NCBI): domain Eukaryota; kingdom Viridiplantae; phylum Streptophyta; class Pinopsida; order Cupressales; family Taxaceae; genus Torreya; species Torreya grandis. The sequence continues at coordinate 5,727,938 of JARHVA010000170.1, read as the reverse complement.
ATGTTTAGCATGGGGAGCAGATGTGTGTAGGGTATAATGACATCTTTCAGGAGGGACACTTGAGTGTGTTGAATCATTCCCCTTGCATCAACACCAGAAGCTTTTGAGTCTTCTTTGTACCATCCTCCAAAGTCAACCATAAGCAGCAATGCTGAAGATATCTCTGCTCGGACATGCCACATTGCAACTGGATCTGCCAAACAGTGCTTCATCATTTAACCCAGTGCCTGACAGAGCAAAATGTACCAAATAAGCTTCCAACTCTTACTAACTCAGAATACTGTCCCCACAAGACATGTGAAGCAATCCTCCATGGACATTCTCAGATTATCATTGAATATTTGCAAAAGAAAGACTTCTAAGAACAAAATAAATGTATTATGATAATGGCAGTGTTCTTGTAGAATTCTTTTAAATATACATTAACACCAAAGATACCTGCCTTAGAAGACACACGAGTTTTCATTCAGAGAAAACATTTGAAAGCTGCTACTGAAATGGCACCCAAAAATCATTGCAAAACAGTAAAAGGAATTCACGTGATAACCATGAACTGGGATCAAATAAATTTATAAAACGGGAGTGGTTGCATCAAAGCAGTCTACATTTATGAAAGTTTCACTTCTATTAAAAACAAGAAAATAATTACAATGAGCTATATCTTGCAGAAAAAGTCAAAGTTAAAACAAAGACAACATTTAAAAATTCACAATGATAGCATAGGACAGTCAAAACTGTCCTGACACATACAAATTGCTGTCAAAACAAACTCCACACTGAAAGGATCTCTGATTTAATCCAAAAGTGGCTTCAGAACCATTATATTTTCAGCTTGAAGAACACTCTCCAGCTTAGCACGAGTTATCAGAGGCTTCCCCCAACACAATCACAATGGGTAGGGAGGGATTATTTGTGATCTGAAATCAATCAGACCGAGTGAGCTCCCTTGGGGTTCCATTTTAATACTGATAAACAGAATTTATACGTGTATCCCAGATATAGGTTACTTCTATGATACCTACATTGTTAGCAATTTGTCTTCTCCCCACTCCTCTTCCTCTGAATGTCTATTTCAATAGGGTTTTCGGAAGGTGGCATTGGCAAACAAACTAAACAGAAAATGCCAAAAACCTTTTTCCCCAAGTCCCAGCTGAATGGATGGATAAGAAACAACAATTAAAACATGACTTCGAAATCAAATTCAATGAGCCCTCTATGCTTATTTTTTAATACCATTTCTCTTTTATGCTTCCATAAAACCCATAAATGTTATGCTGAAGAGGTAGCCAAAGCTTTAGAGAACAAACCAGATGTCATATGCAGCTTGGCTGTCCAAAATGGCCGTGTAAAGTTGACATTTGACCCTACGAATCTTGTTTTTTGCAGATTTTGTAGATGTAAAATTTTTAAAAAACGTATCTTTCAATCTGGGTAAACAAATCAAGTGTTGTTTTTTGCATTGTGAAGGAAAATTTTAGATCTACTTGTCCACATGTTTGGTCATGTTCAGATTTTTGGTAGGAAGGAGATGGATTGAAGGAAGGTTTTCCTAAAACTCTAGTTTTTATATGAATTGTGACCTACATTACCGGTTCATGGGTTTTTGCCTACGTATGAGGGTTTGATTCGCAACCAGGTTCTGGTGCGGGTTCAAAACATGCTCCCCAACGCCCAAGGTTCGTCCTAGGGCACCCAAATTCGCTCAAATTCTTCTCACAGAAGAACCCAAGCAAACCCAGATGCCCAAGATGAACCCTGGGCAGTGGGGAGCAGAATTTGCAGGGTTAAAGAGTCAATGGTCGGAATTTTTTTATTTTTAATCATTTTGTCACAAAAATCAATGACTTAAAATAATAAAAAACGCATTTCTAAACCCTAAAGGCAAGTGAAAGACAAAAGCAAAAGCTAAAAGAACACAAATGATAAAAACAAAACACAAAAGCAAAACCACGGGCCTCTCATTTTTCTCATTGCATACTTGCCTTCCATTGCTGCTGTAGGGTTGAAACTTCATCAAGCATCATTTTAATCATTTTCATACGTTGATTGTGGAGCCCATTTGTTGTCAATTAAGATTTTAAACTTCTAAATTTTTAGCTTGTATTGTTTTATCTTTTTTTATTTTGTCATTTTTTTACAAGTTGCTGCCCTAGGGTTTGTTTTTATTTTATTTTATTTTTTGTAATTTTGTATTTGTTTTTACACTTGTACTTATATATACTACAATGTCTCATAATTATTCCTACATCAGCCAAAGCCCACACAAAATGGATGCACGCTCACTCCTTTGGAAATATGTGACACTAGTAAAACAAGTTTCAAGTGGTGGGGCCTATATTTAGAAATGCAGTAATTGTGATTGTCAATTTACAAGCTCATATAGTCGAGTGAAAGCCCACTTACGTCACATCCCTGGTGTTTGCATCAAAGATTGCACAGGGAAGGATAATTGTCCAATGCCAAAATCAAAAATCCTTGAATACATCAAGGAGCAAGAAGACGCAGATGCCGCCTATGCCATGAGATTAGGTCACCCTCTAAAGAAAGGCAAAGGATCAAGGAAGCCACCAGTTTCCCCAACTCCTAGTGACTATCCAGTTGTGCCCATTGGAAGACATCCATTTTTGACAGCACCCTCCATGCACGAAGAGGTTTCTCCTCTTTCAAACAAAAGAACAAAATGACCATTGGAAAGGCCTTTTCAAAATGAGAGTAGGGATATCACAAATCAACATATTGCACGATATGTGTATGCAAATAGATTGTCTTTCAATGTGGTTCGATCCTCATATTGGCCACTTGGCAAGAAATGGTAAGAGTGATCAACGAAAACCCAAAAGATAACAAAGATCCAGGGTTTGAGAAACTCCGCACCACTTTATTGACAAATGAGAGAAAACATGTTGAAGATTCTTTGAAGCCAATCAGAGATTCGTGGGCTGAAACGGGGGTCTCCATCATTTCTGATGGATGGAAAGATGCAAAAACCAGGTCTCTAATCAATGTAGTTGCAGTGTGCCCTAAAGGAGCAATGCTTTTGAAGGTTGTTCATTGTGAGGGGTGTGAAGGATGCCAAGTTCATTGCCAACATCCTCATTGAATCCATTGAGGCGATGTGGCCTCAAAACGTTATCCAAGATATAACATATAATGCCAAAAATTGCAAGGTTGTGGGGATGGTGGTGGAGGCAAGGTACGGACACATTTTTTGGACACCTTGTGTTGTCCACTCACTCAACCTCATGTTGCAAAAAATGGGGAGGCAAATTAAGTGGATCAAGCAAGTGTAAGCAAAATATGAGATCCAATATTTTGCCACCAACCATCACCTCTTTCAAGCCAATTTCAGATCCTTCTCGACATTGGAGCTGCTGAAGGTATTCTTATTTTAGTAATTTTTAATTATATTTTTGTTTTAAAATTTTAACTTTTTTAATCTAGTACTTGTGTATTTAAATATTTTCATTTTTTTGTTTTTTGTTTTTTTTTGTAATAGGTTGCTAAGACTATATTCGCCCCTCACACAATCGTCTTGAGACAACTTGAGAAGATGCAACAAGCACTCAGTAGCATGGTCATCAGCAACCTGTGGAGTGCATGGAGGGAGTCAAGCAAATTGCGGGCCCAAAGAATGAAAATTTTGATCTTAGATGATTGGTGGGCCCATGTAGATTATTTGTTGAGATTCACTGAGCCCATTATGTGAACAATCCACTTCGCTAACATGGATCAGCCATGTTTGGAAGAAATATATGATGGCATCGACTTAATGCCAAAGAGCAAGATCCGAAAGAGGCATTTTTCAAACAAGTGCATCCAATCCTTGTTGAGCAATGGAACCAAATGACCGCCCCGCTACATCTCCTTGCCTTTGCATTGACTCCTTGGTCCCTTAGCATAAAGATCCTTTCTTTGCCGAAGAGGGTGCCACCATACATGGATGTTGAAGTGGTTGAAGGGTATACATTGGCATTCTCTAAGATATTTCACAAACCTGAGATAGAAGACATGGTTATGAAAGAGTTTGGGGGTTTCATTACCTCCCAAGGTCATAGTCTTGGCACTCTTCGAGACAAATACAAAAAGGATGCTCATATATGGTGGTACCTTCATGGCCAAGGATCACCTAATCTACAACCTCTTGCAATCAAGATCTTGTCACATGTAATATTTTTATTTTTTATGTCTATAAGTTTTTAAATCTTTCTTTTTGTTTTAAAAACTTTAAATTTATGTTTAAGACTTAAGTTAACTTTTTATTTTTATAGACTTGAATATATGTTGCAAGGTCATCTTCTTGTGAGCGGAATTGGAGTACATACAACTTCATCCACTCACAAAAGCGCAACAAGCTCGCAGCTAAAAAGGCCGAGGAGTTGGTCTACATAAATTCCAATTTGTGTCTTCTATCACACAAGAACCCAAAATGTGAGGGGATGTCAAAGCATTGAGATATAGATCTGGAGGTCATTGACTTGAATGCTTCCATTTCCCGCTTCCCTAGATGACATTGACACTCCTTCGACGACACACAACTTAGTTAGCAGGAGTGGCGTTGGTGCTTGTTCATGTGGTTCTAATGAACCACAACATGATGTTGATGTTGATGTTGATGTTGATGTTGATGTTGATGTTGATGTTGATGTTCTCGATGAAGAGTAAGATGGCTATGAAAATTAAATTTTAAGTTTGATGTAATTAGTTACAGATAATTATCAATATTTATGTTTAATGATTATCATGGCATTTGACATTCGGTTAGTATTTTGTGATTATTTTCAGATTTTGCTTTTAATATCAATATGCATACCATATGGTTAATGACAATGTCACTAATTTCCTATTTATTAGGTTATAATTTCTATATTTTTTAATTTTTTGTATATTTTTTGTACGAACGAACCCAAGGGGAAAAACAATTTCCATACCGGTGAGTCTGGTTCTTTGAACCTGAACCCAAAATGAACCGGCAACTTAGATTGTGACTCGTGGAGATATAAGAGTTTTTTGAAAATGATCATATTGATGCTAAATAATGCAGGTTTAAATTATTTGTGTAACCCTTGTTGGAAGCTTTCTACTTCCTTTTTTACTTAAGATATGTACTGGTGGTCAAGCTTAGAAAGAGAAGGAATTGATCACGGATTGGCAAGAAGTTCACCATATTTTCTTAGCCAAATAAAAGCTTAATAAGAGAAATAATTGATCATGACTTGGTAAGAAGTTGAGCATATACTCCAAGCCAAATAAAAGCTTAATAAGTTCAAAAGAGAACAAGCATTATATAAAAGAGAGTTGAGAAATAAAAATGTAAAGTTGGCCAAATTGAAGGATAGAATTCAATCTTTTATTGAGAAGCTGAACATTAAAATAAGCATAGAAAGGAGTAGCGAAAAAGGGATAAGAGGAAACCATTACCTTGGATCAAGAAAAGCAGGAAAAGTGTTCAAATAAGTTGTTTCCTACAAAAGAAGCTTCAATGTTGTAGTTTCATGGAAATATTGAAAAAAAGAAGTTTATTGCCTCCACAAACCCTAGCAGTAATTATAACTTCATCAACATTGATTTGGCTAAGCGATTGCAAGTTCAAGAAAATAATATCAAGGAGACGTGTACATGGTAAGAAGGTTGCAAGAAAAGAATATCAAGGAGACACTGGTATGTAGTAAGAAGGTTTGATTGCTTGAAGATTTGCAGTTCACTATGGACAACAATATTTTACATTCAGATTAATATCTTATTTATAAGGATGGTTTAAATATTGTTCTTGGATATGATTGGTTAGATAATTTTGGAACTATTAACAACAATGTACAAAATGCATCCATGAAGCTTAGTACATGAGAAAGAAGTTGACACTACAAGGTATTACTCATCACAATAAGGATAAGCATGAGGAGAAAGTTAAAGAGAATGAGGACAAAGATGCAGAAGTTCATGAAAAGAATTCTGAAGAAGAAAAGGAATCATCTAAAGAAGATAACAAGGGAAAGAAGAGGCGCATAAGGAGCAATCAAAAGAATTAGTAAATAAATAATATACAAAAGATCACAAGGAAGAAGCCAAAGAAGGATTGGAAGAAGAACATACGCATGGATAGGAAAAATAGAATGGGGAGAAATTTGAAGAAAAGCACAAAGAAGAATTTGAAAAAAAGCACAAGAATATGAAAAAGGGCATAAGGACTTGGGTACTTGTGAAATAAGCACATTCCCTTCATTTACTCCAAATGTGAAGGAGAAGGTGGAAGCCAAGGTTGAAGAGTCAAAGTCCAAGGGAAAAGAAGCTATGACAGTTGCGGTATATAGATATCCACATCACCATGAGTAGCCACAATCGTGGGAACATAGCATGGAGCGTCAGAAGAGCATTGACTATGGGTATACTTGGAATCAAAGAAGCAACATTATGGATATGCTTGGCATTAGAAGACAAATGATTGGACCTACTTGGAATCAAAGGATTGACAACTATAATTAGACACAACATCAAAAGAGAAACAACTATGGACAAGTTTGGAATCAAAGTTGTGCAATAGAAGCACAGAATCATGGAGGACCGTTAATGAATATTAAGCACAACATCAAATGATTATCGAGCATGACATCAAATGTACACAATTTCATGGAAGTCTTACTACTTGGTCTCTTTTCATGTTTTGAGGGCAAAACATGTTAACGAGGTGGAATGTTATACACAAAGGAGCATGGTATTATGAAGTACATGAAGTTATGGAGTTGCTGACTTGTGACACACAACTCGTGTTTAGATAGATGGGCTCAATGAGTAACTTTTGTAATGTGCGAAATGGTAACTTGTGAATAAATTATATTTGGTTAGTAGTTGGCCTAATGTTACATTCAGAACACTTAAGGATACAACGCAATCAAAGTCCATATAGGCTATTCATAATGTTTATCTGTGGAAATCTCAAGGAATTAGTCTACCTAATGTGTAAAGGGTTTAGCCTCCCCCTTTATTATATGATAAGAAAGTATGTATAAGAGGAATCTACCATTGTAAATGGAGAATGGATTAAGGATAAATTATATTGAGTAGTCAAGGTAGAGTAAGGAAGCAGGTTCGGCTCTCATAACGAAAGATATTTGAAGTGCTTCCTTGAGGAATACCCTACCTTAAGGGTATTTATATTTCTGTTTCTATTCTAAGTATATTGAAGATTAGGACAAATTGGCCCCACCATACATCTCTTGTGCATGTGATTTATGTCAAATATTCTGCAATATTTATTTACATTAGATATTTGGTTCATAACCTCTTGATCTCAAAAGTGCTACTAACAATTTCACATCTATAAATAGCAATTCAGATTCTCCTATTGATGTTGACAAGAATCGGGGTTTCTACTAAACCTACCCTCTCATTGTTTTCCTTTAATAGAGCGGCTCTCTTTGTTATGTGTATCCTCCAATGATATGTGTATGTATATATAAATTGCTAGATATGTGTGCTCCTTTGGTTTCCCTCTCTCCTTGAATTTACATTTCTTTTAAAAAACCTCCTTTCTCCTTTCGTTTTGCTATTTGATTAGTTTTTAGAATCTTTTTGATCTATAGCAGTCAGTCATGGGCATTAATAATATTTCTTTTTTTTAATTTCCCCACCATAGCTTTAAACTTCGTAAAAGTATCGAAAACATTAGATTTATTTTTATTAAAATAAATTAATCTCCCTTAAAAAGATCTATGAACCAACAAATGAGGGAGTTCCCCTAATACCGAAATAACAGTATGCACCAACTCCAATTTCTCATTTTCCCTCCATGTGGCTTTTTTTCCGACTTTTCAATAAGTTGTTTGCCTAGAACACAAGTTTTGCACAATCCTTTTTGTTACGTTTTGAGCTACATGATCAACCATGTTAAGAGTGTTTAATAGTGAAAGACAACAGCTGAGATGTCCATACCTTCAGTCACAGACTCACGGTAGCCATGTTCATAAAATTCAAAACACAGGAGGTTCAAAAAAGACATGAAATGCATTAAAGCGGAAATTAAAGAATAAAACAAGAAAAAACACAGGATTTTTTTTCAAGCAAATATCCTAAAGCATGCAAAACTTCATGTAGAACATTTTATTTAGGGTCAATTAAGGTTAGAAAGAGAGTGGGTCGTCATTTACCCACTCTCTTATATAAAAAAGAAAGCTTATTACGTAGGGTCAATTAAGTTTAGAAAGAGAGTGGTCATCATCAGAAGTGATCTCTGGAATTGTTTTGGATATGTATGTTATGATGTTGCTCTTGCCTCTACAGAGTACATTCTTCTCCTTTTCTTGACTAAGTACAACATTGTCTTCCATTTACATTACTCATGGCTGCAAATACATCTTTTTTCTCTGTTCTTATTCCAAGAGAAGTACATGTAGTTCATCAATAATCAACACTTTAGGCCTCACTGATATTTGAGAATGGTCACAAATAGAAATGCTCGAGGCAAACAATTTAATAATATTGACATAATAACTTTGTTTTCTATTTTTTATCCAAAAGCTACAATCTAGACTAATATACTTTAGTTTAGTGAGAGCTAAGTTGTTTGGGTACGGGTACGGGGACGTCTCGGGTACGCGGATACGCCATTTTTCAAAAACCTTGATTCAAATACGTTGTGGGTACATCTGTATATGTGTGTGTGTGTGTGTGTATAATGCATATTACTCATTTTTTTAGTAAAACACTTGAAACTACATAGTATGAAAATATTTGTCTATAAAATATAAAACACTTGAAAATATATAATATTGATTCATTCATCACTTCAAAGACAAAATATACATTCAAATCTAGAATAAATCATCTCGATTGCCCTCAAAATAATGAAGGCCACTCCCATTATTTTGCAACTTTATCATTTACTGACGCTTTCTCTCGTAGGGGCTCACTGGTTCATTGAATCTCCTAGTGTATGCCTTAAGGGGTGCACAGGGAATGGGGTGGGATCGGCTTGGGGCACTTTGCGAGAGATGTTCTCATACTATCCTATCATACCTACATCCCTTTATGCAGCCTTCATACCTCCTATGATGTCTCCTTGAAATCTTGAAACTCTGGAATTTGACTAAGTCTGAAATATGATAGGATCCTCCAAAACCTAGAATTTGCATTATAGCTCCTAGAGGTCTAAAACCACTCTCAAACATCCTAAAAGTATATAAATAAAATATAACTTAAAGTATAAGTTTACATTTAGATTAAATGTTTATTTTATTTATATACTGTTTGGTTCAGACTGGGGTGATGTTTCTGGTACCTTTCTAGACATCTCCGACAGGTACCCGAGACATACCGGTACCTGAAGCGTATCGAGATGCGAAACGTGGGGGGGAGTTGCGATTCCTGCAACACAGAGTGAGAGTATTCCCAACCAAATCACCTTCAATTCCCAAACTATATAGCTACTTTCTAAAACAGTAACAATAGTTTCAATTGGTGTTCTATATGATCAAATCCTATGTTCTTTTGTTTCCTCTATTCTTGTGCATGAGTTCCTCTGTCGTTTGTGATTTCCATGTTGACAATGGCAAGTATTGTGCTCTCTCTCTCTCTCTCTCTCTCTCTCTCTCTCTCTCTCTCTCCATCCATCATTGTATACCACTTCTTCCAGCTCTATTGATTATCCTTTCTTTCAATGGAAAATATTCCACATAATTTGTACTATAAGTATAGTTTGTTGGGTTGTGATCTAGTGGCAAGCTGGAGAGCTTCTTGTATAAATAACCCAAGTCCAAATCCTGTCTAGCAGGCTCCTGCATTACTACCGATTTCAAAATTAGTAGAGTGAGAGAAGCTCGCTCCCAATAAACAGAGCCACCATTTGGAATATATATATATATATATATATATATATATATTCTTGATCTTAAACTTCCAAGGCGCATAATTCTTTCTGCTAAGTTATGCATACCATGCACATTGGTACCACCCCTTTTACATATCTCCTCTTATCAACATAACAGACGATTAGCATCTCAGAGGCTTTCTAGGGCTGGCTCTAATAATTTTCCTTATAATTTTAGTGGGATCCCCTGTCCTAACCCACATCACCCCATGTGCCATCCCTTGAAATTCGGGAAGTCTCTCTGGCCATCCCCAAACCTCAAATCCACTAATTCTCATTATTCTCATCCCTAAAACTAGGTGGAACATAGTGGTAAAGTGTATATATGCATCTGCACGTCAGTTACATACTTGTTCTTATTCTGAGCATTCATCTTCCAACTACTTGTAACACTTTCCAACAACAGTGCTGAAAAGAACACATTTTGGCGCCTTACAACTTTGTGTGCTTGTGGAACACTTAAGATCATATTCTATACAGAAATTATCACATTAAAAGCATTTAAGACACTACTTGCAAGTTTGTGGCTCTTCCAACTTACCTTACTATCATAATGCTGCACTACTTACACATTCACTACACTCCAGATGTTACGCTATACCATCGAACATAGACTTCATTAGTATCACAATACTTGACACATAAACTGTACATTGTAAAACACAAGATACAAAAACATTAAGATTGCACATTCTCCATGTAAAACGGGAATTAATTCTAGCAAAGTGGAAGGGGCCATTTCAGTGATGATGCACAAGTTAAGGACCTTGTTATTGACCACTCAACCAATGAGCTTTGGAGACGAAAGAACAATATTGTGAGCATAAATGAAACAATTGTTGATGGCGTTCACATATTTGAAAAAGACTGGACATGCTTAGGGAATGTGTTGTAAAAATCTGATGTGAGATAGACTTTAAGAAATCTTGTTTGATGAGCATTACTAGGTGGCAAGTAACCAAGGATATGGTGTGAGATCTTACTCTAATGATGTGGAAGATATTGACAGTCTTATTGATGTCATTTCTATGCAACTCAAAATGGTGTCATAAAAAATCCACAAGAACCATGTAGAGCTGATGCAAAAATGGAACATATTTATGCATAAATTGTATGATTGTGATGGTTGTACTTACATATGGATTCAGTTGAAGAATTATTTAAGATCAGAGGGTTTCTTTGTGAATGACAACCATGTAGATCAATCCATTGTAACAAGAAGAAAAATAAATCTTCTTTGATGAGCTTTACTAGGTGTAGGTAACCAAGGATATGGTGTGAGATCTTACTCTAGTGAGGTGGAAGGAAAGATATAACAGCCCTATTCATTGAATGTCATTTCTATGCAACTCAAAATTGTGCCACAAAAAATCCACAAGAATATGTAGAGCTGATGCAAAGATCGAACACATTTATGAATAGATCATATGAATGTGATGGTTGTAATTCCAAATGGATTGAGTTGAAGAAGAATTTAAGATCGGAGGGTTTCTTCACAAATGATAACCACATAGATCAATCCATTGTAAGAAGAATAAAACTAAGGTTGTAGTTTAATTCAATTCATATGCAAACCAATTCAGCGTGCTATACAGAACATAAAGGGGAAAAACTTGTTGCATTTACACATATTGTAGAAAAGATCAAAGACACAACACAGGAAATGAGAAAGCGGGGCTAGGTAGGACTTCTCATTGATTTTAAGGAAGATACAAAAATTTGGTACATCATGATGATGATTGCATAGTGAAACCCAAACCAGATGCAACTTACCCTTCTAAAAGTCCTAAAATTGATCCAGAGTCTAATCAGTTTTGATTTAATTCTGATCCATTACAACTGTGCACAACTGTGTATTAACTAATGTCAACCATTGCATTACTTTAACCTAAACTAAACACTCGGAAATAGATTTCACAATCACATACAACAAGCATGCATCATGCAAAATATACATTTTGAATACTATTGCAACAAAATCCACCTAACAACCCTCCCAAACTTTAACATTCGTCTCATCCTGGAAACAAGCTTGGTCAATTTTAGGTGTGATCTTGCTCTGCAAAGTCTCCATGGCCAACCTAAATCCAATAATCAAAGAGCATATAGGAGTTTTGTCAAACTGTGCTATTCGCAAAAAATATTCTGGCAAAACTCCAACTGCATGATCACAAAAATCACATCTTTCTTATGCATCTCACATTGCAACAACATGAACACCAATTGCTGATCTGCTACCTTTTATTGCCAGAATGATTTTCAATGCATCTCATCTAACTAGAGTACTTTCAATTAGCGGTTTCACTTCTGCTGCAACCTACAAAGGCAATCCACATCCCCCTTTGGTTGTAAACCCATTTGAGAATTGTGCATAGTAGTAATTCTGATCCATTACAACTGTTACGAACCGTGTATTAACTAATGTTAACCATTCCATTACCTTAACCTAAACTAAACACTCGGCAATAGACTTCACAATCACATACCATGCAAAAAATACAAATTGGGATTTTACATTTGATAAATACTATTGCAACAAAATCCACCTCACAACCCTCCCAAACTTTTGACATTTGTCTCGTCTTGGAAACAAGCATGGTCAATTTTTGGGGTGATCTTGATGTGCAAAGTCTCTATTGCTAACCCATATACAATAATCAAAGTGCATATAGGGGTTTTGTCAAACTGCACTTACGGGTTCTGTCAAACTGCGCTATTCAGAAATGATATTCTGCCAAAACTCCAACTGCATGATCATAAAAATCACATCTTTCTCATGCATATCCCATTAAAGCAACGCAAACACCAATTGCTGATCTGCTAAATTATATTGCCAGAATGATGTTCAATGCATCTCATGTAACTTGAGCACTTTCACTTACCAGTTTCACTTCTTCTGCAAACTACAAAGGTGATCCACATGCCTCTTTGGCTGCAAACTCATGTGAGAATTGTGCATAGTATTATTGTAGATGCAAGAGCATCCAGGTTCACAAACAATCTTGCATCATCCAAAAACATGGGATCGGGTTATTGTGCACATTTGTTTGTGTTGTGCACTTGTCAACACTTTTGACAATGTTGTGCACATAGAGGAATATCAACAACAATCTAGAGAACATCATCAAGACTCCAACATGTCAAAAAAGTGATGGAAGGACAGTTTCAGTCATCTCCCAGTGGTCCCGACCCCTTTTTGGAATGGTAGTAACTGCCACTTAATGCATGCAGTGGTTTCGAAACCGCTTGTCTGTAGTAACCGGCAGTTATGTAACCGTTGGTCTGCAATAACACATTGTTTCGCCCACAGTGCGAACACGGATAAAGTAATGCCCAAAACAAGAAAACATGACATGTGGACCATTTTTCGAGACAGAGGAAGCTCAAAAAGGTTGGCAGGATGACGATGTCAAGTCACAAAGATTCGGATCAGTTTAGGATAAGGGTTGGAAGTCAGTTAAAGACAGCAAGCAAGTTGGAGAAGATAGTCCCAACTCCAGGGGAGCTGAGAGAGAGAGTGAGTCTAACTCAGATAGAGAGAGCAGAGCCAAGAGCCTACAAGGTGATGCACGTTCATGTAAGCTAGTCATGAGACTGAGTGTAAGTCTTCTTCATAGTTAGTAGGGGAAGGGAATGTGTATATGTGTATGAATCTTTGTAACATTGTTAAACATCTATAGAGTGTATTGGTTTCCATCTTTGAGTCTTTTCTTTGTGTATGTCCTTGAGAGAGAGTGAATGTAACATCCATTGGGGAGTAAGGCTGCTACGCCCTTAACCTATAGTGCGTCTAGGGATATGTGTGGCCGACTTGTGGCTTACACACCATATTATCTTATTGCATTTTTCTATGTTCTTAGTATAGTCGGCCTATGGAATAATCTTGGCTAAGTAGAATAAATATAGGAGGTAGTGGTTAGTCTTTTATCATCATATTGCGAATTTTGTTTTATTGCATTTCTATGGAGGTTGCCCCTTCGAAGTGGCTCAATCATAATATTCAAGTATTCTACGCTTTCGCCAATTGTTGTTGTGGATTTGTTTATTCCGCTCTTAATTCTGCGATTTATAATTCTATTTTCGCGAATCATCTAAGTAATTTCATTACAAGTGGTATCAGAGCTTCGATTTGGGCAAGTTTCTACGATGCATTTTTTTCAGGTCTGGCATCCTGAGCACTATAAGGCTGAAAAAACATAACATGTGATCCGAGAGGAATTGAATTTTTTTGTCACCATAGTTTTGTTCTTGAGGTTTTTTTACCAAAAAGAAATAATATTTTGAGTAAAAAAAATCTGAAAATTTGTTTACCTTGTGCAAATTAGCAATCGTTGGATTTGTCTATGCGAGACGATCACAATGGTATATTCTACCGGTACACTTTTTTGGGCCAAAATTTCTCACCCTTGTGCACATTAGTTGTCATTGAATTCGTCTTGGTGAGGCGATCGCAACAGTATCATCTATCGATACAATTTTTTTCAGGTCACAACCCTCCTAGGGTTTGTGCATGGTAGGGCCTAACACTCGTGGTTGCGAGAAAGGGCAAGAAAATCCTAAAACTCCTCACAAAGACAACATGGAGTAAGAAAATTCTGATCTAAGTATTGCGGAGACAATTCAGCAACTTAAGTCAGAGTTGCACGGCATGATGTAGAAATATGATCTTGATGCGGTTAAAGAGGACCTCACGGGGCTGCGAGGAGACATGTATAGCTTCTGGGATCAATTGAGACAAATCACTTGGCAATTGGCCAACCTTTCAACTCAGCAATTGTAAAATAACCCTCCACCACTTTAGTTTGGTTCTTCTCCTCAAAACATTCACAACGCCAACCATGGTACGAAGTCATTGCCAAAAGTGGACCTACGCAAGTTTGATGGTAACGATCCACTCACATGGATTACTCAAATTGAAAATTTATTTGATCTACATCAGATTCCCTATTCACAAAAGGGGGTCATGGCCTCTCTGTATCTGGGACCTGAGCAATTTATTTGATATCGTTGGTTGTATGCTCAAAAGAAAAAAAAGGGTCTCTTGATTTTCTGGTCTGTATTTTTTGAAGAGTTGTAGTTTCATGATCGCAACAATGTCTTAGAAAACTACTTCAACGAACTAAGCAAGTTACGTCAAACTGAGATGGTAAAGGATTACATTCATCAATTTCAGAATCTCTCCATACGTGTGGCAGACATCACTGAGAAAAATCTGACTGACATATTTTTGGGTGGCCTCAAAGATGGCACCCAATTGGAAGTTCACATGTTTCATCCTAGTAATGTATCTAAAGCCATACCAAGGGCACGTCTAGCTGAATAAAAAAAGTTGATCAAAGGAAGACCTTTCACTAATATACGTGAACGCATCTTCCCAACACCATTTTCATAGCCTACTAGATTGACACCTCAGCAAGTTGAAGAAAAGCATGCAAAAGGTTTATGCTTTGGATGTGATAACATATGGAGCAAATGGCATCAATGTGTTGAAAAGAAGTTTTACATTGAAGACGCCAATGAGGAGGAAGAAGATGATGAGGCTTCAGGGGTAGGTTTGGAAGAACCTGAAGATGAATCTAAAGATTCTCAACCTATTATTTCTTGTCATGCACTTTCATGCATTAGCACTCCTCAAACTCTTAAGGTCATGGGTTTCTTGAAGAAACAGAAGGTGACTGTGTTAATTGACTTTGGGAGTACACAACTTCATCAACAGTAAGTTGGCGACTCATTTGAACGGTTTCATTTACCCATCCCCAAAATTTCAGGTCATGATTGTAAATGGTAGTACAATTAATTCTTCCAAAAAATGTCATAGCATAAAGCTTGTTATGGGAGACTACTTACTGGATTCCCCTATGTTTGTTATTCCCATGGGAAGAGCTGACATTATTTTGGGAGTGTAGTGGCTCACCACTTTAGGCACTATTGAGATGAATTTTCAAAAACTATTTATGAGGTTCCATTCAGAAGGTAGGACCTTTGAACTGCATGGATTACGGGCTAAATCTCCACAACTAATTAGTTCTCATTAAACGACGAAGATTCTCATAAAAGGTGCAGAAGGATTTGTGACACGCTTATTTTCCATAGAAGTTCAACCAACCAAAGAGTCTACATGCCCTAATTTGCAAAGGGTGTTGTATGACCATTCTATTGTTTTTTGTGACATGCTAAAAGGACTTCCTCCGAGTCATGCACATGATCATGCCATCAGGGACATTCCAGGAAGTACATCACCCAACATCAAACCCTACAAGTATCCCTATGCCCAAAAGAATGAAATTGAAAGGATAGTACAAGAGATGTTGGCGGCAAGAATAATCCAACACAGTCAAAGTAAATATTCCTCCTCAGTGGTCATGGTGCAGAAGAAGGATGATAGTTGGAGGATGTGCCCAAAATATTGAGAACTCAACAAGTACACCATAAAAGATAAGTTTCTTATTCCAATAATTGATGATTTGCTAGATGAATTGCATGGTGTTGTTTATTTTACCAAGTTAGACCTTCGCTCTTTGTATCATCAAATTCACATCCGCGATGACGACATACCTAAAACAGCGTTCAAAACTCATGAAAGCCATTATAAATTTATTGTCATGCATTTTGGCCTCACAAATGCACCATCTACATTTCAGAGTTTGATGAATATTGTTTTCAGGTCATTTTTGATAAAGTTTGTATTAGTGTTTTTTGATGATATCCTCATCTACAACAAAAATTGGGAAGACCATTTGAAGCATGTGAAATAGGGACTTTCAATTCTGAAACATCAGCTTTATGCCAAACCTTTCAAATGTGTTTTTGGTGTCCAAGAGGTGGTGTACTTAGGTCATATTGTTTCACATGAAAGAGTAAAAGTTGATCCTAAAAAAATCCAAGCGATGGAGTAGCAGGTTCCCAAGACCCTCAAGAACCTTCGAAGATTTATGGGGGCTAACTGGTTACTATTGCAGGGTTTGTCAAAAATTATGACAACATTGCAGCCCCACTCACCTCTTTGTTGAAGAAAGACTCCTTCCAATGGACCGATTCAACTACGGAGGCATTTGAACAGTTGAAAATGGCTATATGCACAACTCCAATTTTGGCTACTCTTGATTTTTCAAAAACTTTTGTTGTGGAATGTGACGCATCGTGATATGGCATGGGGGCTATATTGCAATGTCCCCCTTTTCAAGCTAGTCAATGGGATGATACCCTTAGCTTGTTCGTTCCCAAGGGCTAAGGATTTTAGAGGCAAAAAGGGGAACATTTGTAAGCTTCAAGGGCATTTTATGATAAAGCACTTTATTATCAAATTTTGGGACCTTTTTAAGGGTCATGGTCACTTGAGCCTAAAAATGCTTTTATAAGGAAGCTTGTAATATATCTTTTTTTTTTTTTTTTTAAAAAGGTAAACTCTCCCTCTCTATTTTGGGCACTACATTTAGAAGAGAAATATAAAAGAAAAGAGGAGGTTCATTTGAAAAGGTTATGCATTTTTGATATTGAAATTCTTGTACAAGTATGTCAAGCTTGAACAAGTGACTTGAAGACAAAAACCTTCAAGTGCATAAAAGAGTTTGGAGACGAAAACCTCCATTCTTCCACATATGACAGCTCTATTCAAGAGTTGTAATAGCACTTCAATTTTGCATAGTTGTATGCAAGTGGATCTACAAAGGTGTTTTTGGACACCACCTTCATAAAAAAATTATTACAAACCCTTTGAAGAGCTGAAAATTCATAATTTGCAGGTCAAAGAGGTGGGTGAAACCAGTTGAGGATCTTGTTGATTTGAGAGACCATCCCAAGGGTGGCAACTTGCTTTGAGAGGGTGTAAACCCCCTCAAAAGGACATTGTCTACGGAACCCTCTTTTAGGGTCAAGGTAATTTTCATAATTTATTCTAGCTATTGGCAAGTTGTTGTGGGTCAAATTGTAGGTTTGGAAGGTTAATCTATGCCCAAGGAATATTCAAGAATTTAGTATATTTTTTGGCAACTTGGACGACTTGATTGGAGAGATTCAGGAGGTGTTTGGATGGGCAAATTCCAAGAAATAAATATCAGATTTATTTCCCTATTTTTTCTAAAAGTGGTGACTCACTTGTGAATGTTTTTGAAGTGTTTCATGAGTGGAAAACACAGTTATACTTTCACATAAAAATCAGATTATTTGCAGAGGTATTTTCAGCCACTTTGCCAATTTATCTTGGTCAAAAAAGATACCTTGCTTTCAATTTATTTTTAGCTATTTGTAAAGTTATTTTTAGTATGTGTTGCTTGAAAATTCTATAATTTTTCAGCTAGAGTTTGCTGGTTTGTGGAGCAGATTTTCAATTAATTGAGAATTTTTATTCAAGGGTTTGTTGGAAAACCCAACTAGGTCTAATTGTCTCATTTGGAGACATTACAGTGGTATCAAAACCATATCTTGGCTACTTGGGGATTCAGGGTTTATCTCAAATAGTGACATGGACAAGGGAAAGATTAAAGGTATCATACAGGGCCAAAATCATGGGAATCAGCCTCTCAGGATGGAAGACCAACCTTTGGTTCGTTGGGGTTTAATGGAGGATTATGATGAGTACTTGACACTTGCACATCAGTACAAGTGGGGAAGGAGCTTTGAAGATTGGTTAGATTTGAGATGTGCAAGAGGCACCATGGGCACGTAGCTACACAGGATGACTTGGGGAAGATAGTTCTTCCAACTTTTGATGGTGATGCAGGGATGCCAATAAGAGCTTCGGTTGACAGCATAAGTGAGTTCCTTGATTGGAGGCCTAGAGGTAGAAGGGAAGCATTGATTTTTGTCATCCAACATTTGGATGGGGCTGCCCATGAATGGTGGCGTCATGGATGGAAACACAAGGGCATAACACTATTGGGACACATGAAGAATTCTTGGAAAGAATCATTGATAAGTTTGGTAAGAAGGTGGAGCCATCAAAACCAAAATCACTAAAGGCACATAACAAGGAATTCCAATTGAATGAAAACCAACCCTTAGAACAATTAACAGAGCCTAATTTCCAATTGTACAAAGGGCAGCCACTCCACAAGTTTGTTAATAACCAAAAGTTCAGTCAAACATGGGCCCTTTGTGATGGGTGAGCAGCTGGAAATTAAATCAAAAAAATCAAGGAAGTCAATGGCATGTAAGGTTGAATTTGTAGAGTAGCCACCAAGTGAAGAACCTTTGAGGTTTGGGCACCAAAATTCAGTCAATTGTGGGCCCACGGTGATGGACAATCCGCTGAGATTGAAGTTAGAAAATTCAGAGAAATTAAAGGCATATGAAACAAGAATAGAAGGGCAGCCACCAAAGAAAAAACAATTAAAAAATTGGGAGCAAAGAAATGAACACGTGAAGGTATACCAAACTGAAATTGAAGGGCAAATACATTAAAAAAAAAAAAGAGGACAGCCAGCAGGGGACAAAGAAAGAGATAATTGCTACCCTATCTAATGCTACTAGACGCCATGTTTTCCGTGTGAAAGGAACCGTTAAGAGGCAAAAATGTAATTGTATCAATAGATAATAGAACTACTCACAAATTTATAGATGCTAAAATGGTTGCAAGACATAGGCTGCCCACCAAGGAAAATGGTGGACTTAAGGTAACCGTAGGGGATGGCTCCTCCATATCATGCATTTCGAGCACTTTAGAATTAAAACTAACCATGGGCGAATATACCTTTGAAGGAGAGTTCAATGTGATAGACCATGGGAAGATAGATGTTGTGCTTGGAGCCCAATGGTTTCAATCCATTGGTGAATACACTCATAATTTGCAAAAATCAGAAATGAAATTTATGGCAGCCAACAAGGAAATTGTTCTCCATGGTCTAAGCAATGGGACACCCATGTTGGTGACCTCAAAAAGGATGGAACAAGCTTTCAATAAAGGGCAGATTACATGGGCAGCTGAGTTATTTATGCATGATACAAGGTCTGATTTAAATCAACAATTGCATCACAAGGGTGTTCAAGTCATCCTAGATAAATACAAAGGAGTGTTTAGTGACATACCACATGGGCTGCCCCTGGATAAAGGGTTTGAACATATAATTGAATTGGAGGAAGGCACAAGAGCAATTATCACTACCCCCTACCGCCACCCACAGATCTACAAGGAGAAAACTTGAGAAGGCTATCCAAGAACTACTTGAAATGGAGCACATAAGGCCAAGCTCTAGCCCCTTTGCTTCTTCAAGTAATGCTTGTGAAGAAAAAGTATGGGACTATGAGGATGTGTATTGATTATAGATTGTTGAAAAAGAAGACAATCAAGAATAGGTATCCAATACTTAGGATTGATAAACTCATTGATAAGTTTCATGGGGCGGTTTACTTCTTTGAAATAAACTTGAAGACCGGTTATCACCAAATCCGTGTGACGGAGGAAGATGTGCAAAAAACATCTTTTTGTTGTCACTATGGGCATTATGAGTTTTTGGTGATGCCCTTTGGACTCACTAATAATTCTGCTACATTTAAATCTTGCATGAATCACATCTTCAAACAACATCTAAGGAAATTTGTGCTAATGTTCTTTGATGACATATTGATATATAGTAAAACTTGGCCGGAATATTTGCATCATTTGGACATTGTTTTGGGAATGTTAGAGCAGAAAACCCTCTTCGCTAAGAAATCCAAATGTGAGTTTGCTACTTCTGAAATTTTGTATTTGGGACATGTAATCAATGCACAAGGGGTCCAAGTGGACTAACAAAAGATTCAAGCCATACTTGATTGGCCACCTCCCACTATTACGACTCATTTGAAAAGGTTTCTTGGATTGTGTAGTTATTATCAAAGGTTTATGAAGGGCTTTTCCCAACTTGCTGTCCCCCTTACAAACTTGACAAGGAAAGGTGCCTTTGTGTGGTCTCAAACCGCTTTGGAGACCTTTGAGAGACTAAAGGTAGTGATGAATTCTTGTCCCGTGTTGGTTGTTTCTGATTTTTCACACCCTTTCACATTAGAATGTGATGCTTCAGGAGAAGGGATAGGGGCTTTCCTAATGCAAAAAAGACATCCCATTGCTATTGAGAGTAGGAAACTCAAGGAAGGGAAAAAAAAGTTTTCGATTTATGACAAGGAAATGTTGGCTATCATGCATGTTTTGGCCAAATTTCGTCAATAGTTTATTTGTGGGAGATTCATAGACAAGACAAATCACAATAGCCTCAAATACTTCCTCACACAATTTGATTTGAATGATAGGCAACAAAAGTGGTTGAGCAAATTACAATCCTATGATTTCAACATTGAATATATGAAAGGCAAAAATAATAAGGTGGTTGATGCATTGTCAATAAGGCCCTATTTGTGTTCATTAAGTGAATTAACAGCTGATTGGAGGGCTGTAATTATAGCCGAATATGCAAAGGACAAATGTGCTACCGCGATTTTGGAGGGCAAGGTGATAGACAACAAATACAAGGTGCATGAGGAACTGATTTTTTATAAGGGCAGAATTCTTTTGGCTCCTTTATCCAAGTTAAAACACCAAATTATGAGGGTTGCTCATGATGATACGATGGCTGGTCATCAAGGTTACTTCAAAACATACAAGGTAAGAGAAATATTTGCTTGGAAGGGCTTGAAAACAGAGATTTTATCCATGTTAGAGAGTATGGTTTGTCAAAGAAATAAGAGAATGAGTACATTTTTGGTTGGTCTCTTGCAACCTCTTCCAATTCCCCACCAAAAATGGGAGAGCATTTCCTTGGACTTCATCACAGGATTACCATGTCACAAGGTAAATGTGGAATTTTTGTTGTATTGAATAGATTGACAAAATATGCTCATTTTTTAGCAATTCCAGCCAAGTATAATGCTCCATATATGGCAGAAATCTTCTTCAAAGAAATTTTCAAGTTGCATGGATTCCCCAAGAGCATCATAAGTGATAAGAACAGTCAGTTTACGAGCCACTTTTGGAAAGAGCTTTTTAGGTTAACAGGTACAAAATTGTTTTCAAGCACTAGTTATCACCCCCAAACGAATGGGCAAACTGAAATTGTCAATAAATGGGTGGAAGGATACTTGAGGAATTACATTTTGGGGCAGCAAACAGGGTGGAATAGATGGTTGTACAAGGAAAATTTTGTTATAATACTACCTACCACATGTCTAGTGATATGTCGCCATTCAAGACTTTGTATGGATATGAAGTTCTTTCATTTTTTGACCTTGTTTCGGATGATAGGAGGGTGCTCGGGCCTGTCGATTGGGTGCAACAAAGTTCTGAAATTTTGGACCAACTCAAGAAGAATTTGCAACAAGCTCAAAATCAACAAAAGTTTGATGCGGATAAACATAGGGTGGAGAGGCAATTTGAGGTTGGAGACATGGTCTATTTGAGATTGCAACCTTATAAGCAATCCTCTTTCAAACAAAGTGGAGCAGAAAAATTGAAGCCATGCTTCTATGGGTCTTATAAAATTCAAAGAAGAGTAGGTAAAATGGCATATGAGCTAGAATTATCAGAAAGAAACAAGATTCATAATGTGTTCCATGTTTCTTGCCTTAAAAGAGCTCTTGGAAAACATATAACACCTTCCATTGATTTGCCACCTTTTTGATGATGAGGGTAAGTTGGTCTTGATTCTCGAAGCTATTCTTGAGGTTCGTGAGAGGAGGCTTCAAAATCGCACTATCACAAAATACTTGGTACAATGGAAGGATAAGCCTATGGAAGATGCAACTTGGGAAGGGGCAGCCATCTTTCAACACCCAAATTTATAATTGCTTGTGGGCAAGCAATTTTGGAAAGGGAGGACTATAATGTCCCCCTTTTCAAGCTAGTCATTGGGGTGATACCTTTAGCTTGTTCGTTCCCAAGGGCTAAGGATTTTAGAGGCAAAAAGGAGAACATTTGTGAGCTTCAAAAACATTTTATAATAAAAAACTTTATTCTCTATTTTTGGGACCTTTTTAAGGGTCGTGGTCACTTGGGCCTAAAAGTGTTTTTATAAGGAAGCTTGTAATATATCTTTTTTTTTATATGAAAAGGTAAACTCTCCCTCTCTATTTTGGACGCCACATTTGGAGAGGAATATAAAAGGAAATGGGAGGCTCATTTGAAAAGATTATGCATTTTTTATATTGAAATTCTTGTGCAAGTATGTCAAGCTTGAACAAGTGACTTGACAACGAAAACCTTCAAGTGCACAAAGGAGTTTAGGGGCAAAAACCTTCATTCTTCCACATAGGGCAGCTCTATTCAAGGGTTATAATAGCACTTCAATTTTACATAGTTGTATGCAAGTGGATCTACAAAGGTGTTTTTGGACACCACCTTCATCAAAAAATTATTACAAACTCTTTAGAGACTGGAAATTCATAATTTGTAGGGTAAAGAGGTGGGCGAAACCGGTTGAGAAGCTTGTTGAATTGGGAAACCATCCCAACGGTGGCAACTTGTTTTGGGAGGGTGGCGACCCCTCTCAAGAGGGCAAATTATCTATGGAACCCTCTTTTAAGGTCAAGGTAATTTTCATAATTTATTCCATCTATTGAATTGTTGTGGATCAAATTGCAGGTTTCAAAGGTCAATCTATGCCCTAGGAATATTCAATAATTTAATATATTTTTTTGGCAACTTGGGCGACTTAATTGGAGAGATCTGGGAAGTGCTTGGAAGGGTAAATTCTAAGAAATAAATATCAAATTTATTTTTCTATTTTTTCTAAGTGTGGCGACACACTTGTGGATGTTTTTAAGGTATTTTATGAGTGGAAAACATAGTTGTACTTTCACATAAAAATCAAATTATTTGCAGAGGTATTTTCAGCGACTTTGCCAATTTATTTTGGTCAAAAAAGGTACCTTGCTTTCAGTTTATTTTCAACTATTTGTGAAGTTATTTTTAGCATGTGTTGCTTAGAAATTCTATAAATTTTTCAGCTAGGGTTGGCTGGTTTGTAGAGCAGATTTTTAATTAATTGACAATTTTTATTCAAGGGTTTGTTGGAAAACCCCAACTAAGTCTAAGTGTCCTATTTAGGGACATTACATATACTCATGCAAGAAGGTAGACCACTGACATTTGAAATTTGCCAACTAAAGGGAAAAAATAGACTCAAACCAATCTATGAGAAAGAGACGATGGCTATTTTGTATGCAATGAAACAATAAAGACCTTATCTGATGGGTCGTCACTTTCAACTAAACACTGATCATGATAGCCTCAAATATTTTTACAAGCAACTATTGTCATCTGAAGAACAACAGAAATGGGTGACTAAAATATTAGGATATGATTTTGAAATATGTATAAAAAAGGAAAAGAAAATTTGGTGGCAAATGCTCTCTCCCAACGAGATGAACCAGTTGAGGCATACCATGCGGGAGGCAGATTGGCTAGAGGAAGCAAGATCTGAATGGAAGAATGACAGTCTACCAAGGATTTGATTCAAAATTTTCAGTAGGGTTCTGATGAATCTGAAAAATTTACATGGAAGAGGAACACATTATGTTATAAAGATAGATTATACCTCTGTAAACATTTTGTCCTCGAACATAAAATTCTTTAGGTACTTCATGCTCCACTTGGAGGTCACTCCAGATTTTTAAAAACATATCATAGAATCAAGCAGGATTTCTTTTAGGAAGAACTCTAGGGGGATGTCTAGAAATATGTGGTTGAATGCATGGTATGTCAACAAAACAAAGGTGAAACTATTAAGACCCCATGTCTTTTGCAATCTTTATTCATCATAACCAACGTTGGGAGGAGGTTTTCATGGATTTCATTACGGGGTTACCACGGTCTAAACGTAAAAACGTTATCATAGTAGTTGTAGATCAACGCACCAAGTATTCTCATTTTTGTTCATTATCACAGTCATTTGTTGTCAATACAGTAGCTTCTGTTTTTCTCAATACAATTCAAAAATTGCATGTTACTCTAAAGATCATTGTAACTAATCGAGATCTCATATTTTCTAGTAATTTTTGGACTAAATTATTTGCATGTTTGGGCACCCAATTGGCTCATAGCTCATCCTATCATCCTCAATCTAATAGACAAACAGAGGTAGTCAACAAATGTCTAGAAGGGTATCTTCATTGTTTTGTTTCTAACAAATAAGACAAATGGGTTCATTGGCTGCCACTTGTTAAATGGTGGTATAACACTTATTTTCACACTTCTACCAAGATGTCTCCCTTTGTGGCATTGTATGGGTATAACCCCTCATCCATCACTTCAGCTTTGACAATGCATCCTAAGGTTCGAGTTGTTGAGGAACACATTCACCATCAACAAGAGATGCTAGTCAATTTGTGAGAGAATTTAGCAATGGCACAAAATAGAATGAAGCAACAAGCAGATTAACACTACAGTGAGTGACATTTTGACATAGGTGATTAGATCTTTGTGCGTTTGCAGCCATGTAAGCAAATGACTTTGAAGCAACAGAAAAAGGATACATTGTCACCTAAGTATTATGGCTCTTATTAGATCTTGCAGAAAATTGGTAGTGTGGCTTACAAGCTGGAATTACCTCCATCCACTCACATACATCCGGTATTCCATGTATCTTGAATGAATAAGGTAATTAGAAATAGAAATTCCACTCAGACTGAGTTACTTGAATTGAATGAAGAAGGTCGATTCGTTCTGAAGCCTAACGAGATCTTTCACACGCACACTAAGCAACTGCAGACCATAGCCATTAAGGAGTATTTGATCAAATGGAAGAACCCACATTCTGAAGATGCAACATGGGAGCATGAAGTGTTATTTCAACAACATCCTAGTTTGATTCAATGTTGAGGACGACATTGTTTTTAAGGGGAGGGGCATGCTACGCCCTTAACCTATAGTGCATCTAGGGATATGTGTGGCCAATTTGTGGCCTATACACCATATTATCTTGTTGCATTTCTCTATGTTCTTCGTATGGTCGGCCTATGGAATAACATAGGCTAAGTAGAGTATATATAAGAGATAGTGGTTAGTTTTTATCATCATATTGTGAATTCTGTTATTATTGCATTGTTGTGGAGGATGCCCCGTCAAAGTGGCTCAGTCATAATATTCAAATATTCTGCTCTTTTGTCAATTGTTGTTGTGGATCTATTTATTTTGTTCTTAATTCTACGATATATAATTCTTTGTTTGCAAATCATCTAAGTAATTTCATTACAAATGCAGCCATTCACTTAGCCCCCTCAATCTTGTTTGCATCAATAGGTATTAGAGAAAGGTTTACTTTGTTGGGTTGTAGGTGAGAGGCTCTTGTTGAGTCATTAGCAAGTTGTGAAAGAGAAGCTTGCATTGTTGTGAAGATAAGGCACACAAAGGAAATCCTCTTAGAAAAGAAAGGGCACCAATAGTAACAAACTTGGCAAAGATGTTGAGAGGAATCCAAGGAAGATTGCATGCAATGAAGAGTGCACAAAGAAGAAGAACTACTATTGTTGATGTAATTGATGATGAAGACGAAGCAAATCAAGAGATTCAAGTGAAGGAGATAGTGGGAACCTGAAGATGGATTTTTGAGAGCTATTGCGAATATGGAAGCAAACCAAAGTTGGACACCCCTTGCTATGGAGGAAGCTTGAACCCTGAGGACTTATAGATTGGATCATGGAGATGGTAAAATAATTTGACAATGAGTCAATAGAGGACTCCAAGAAAGTGAAGTTCGTTTGCACCAAGCTAAAAGGTCATGCATACTTGTGGTGGCATAATGTCAAATTGGAAAGTGAGATAAGAGGCAAAGACCAAATCAAAACTTGGGATAGAATGATCACCAAGTTGAAAAGGTAAGTTCTTGCTTTCTGATTATCAACTGAGTTTGTTTATAAAGTTACAAAATTTGAAGGAAAGCAAGTTTGAGTGTGAAAAGTTACATAGAGGAATTCTACAGGCTAACCAT
Organism: Torreya grandis; assembly: GCA_037957365.1. Taxonomy (NCBI): domain Eukaryota; kingdom Viridiplantae; phylum Streptophyta; class Pinopsida; order Cupressales; family Taxaceae; genus Torreya; species Torreya grandis. Next base: position 5,701,187 of record JARHVA010000170.1, on the reverse strand, counting down.
TAGAGTTGGTCATAAGAAAGACGATCAAGAGAAGATGTCAAGGTATATTAATGGACTTTGTATTTCCATTCAAATGAGATTGGAATGTTTAAGTTAAAGTCGGTAGAGGAAGCCTATAAATGTGCATTGAAGGCAGAGGAAAAGTTGTCTAAGAGACAGGGAATTAACTCTACAGGTAGAGAAAGGTTCTCAAGAAGGAGAAGACAAACAAATAGTGGTGGGGGGAAACATACTCATGAAGGTGAAGCAAGCACATCACAAAATCAGTATCAGACCCAGAGAGGAAGAGGATTTTCTTCTAGAGGAAGAGGGTTTTCTTTTAGAAGACGTAGAGGATTCATGGGTAAGTGATTTGAATATAGAGATGTTGGGCATAGAGATTTTGAATGTCCAAAAACATTTCAAAACAGTGGTAGGAAGAATGAAGCAAGCAATCATCATGCTCATGCAGATGAAGAAAGTGTTGCATCTCTAATACACACGGAAGAACCAAAACATGATGAAGCTCTTATGATGAAAAGAGTGTTATTAAAACTAGCCAAATAAGAAGAGGAATCGGCACAAAGAAAGCATCTTTCTAGACTATTTACAAAGTAGGAGGTAAGTGTTATAAAGTCATTGTTGATAGTGGTAACACAAATAATTTGGTTTCAAAAGAAAGGGTAGAAAAGCTTGGGCTGAAACAAATAGTGCATCCCAATCCATACAAAGTTCCTTGGTTACTTCAGGGTCATCAAGTATGGGTAAATGAACAATGTATGGTTAGTTTTCAGGTTAGGTCTTATAAGGATTAAGTGTTGTGTGATATAATGCCCATGAATGTATGTCAAGTGTTATTGGGAAGACCATCGCAGTTTGATAAAATGGTCGTGCATGATGGTAGGGCAAACACCTGCACAATTACAAAGGATGGTAGAAGGTTCCAATTGCGCCCATTAAAAGAAAGGAGAAAAGGTAAACAACAGCCCTAAAGTTTTGTTGAACTCTAGTAAGCAATTTTTTAAGGAAGCGACGAAGGAGAAGGCATGTTTTGCTTTCATCCCCAACTGATGCAAGTTATGATCGCAAACAAGTTGAGTAATAATCCTATTGAAGTTCAGAATTCGTTAGAAGAGTTTGCAAATATAGTTTCAAAAAAATTGCCAAATGGATTGCCACCTATTAGAAGCATTAGTCATCACATGGATCTAGTGCCTAGATTGAGTTTGCCAAACATGGCAGCATATAGGATAACACTTATGGAGAATGAGGAAGTGAAAAGGCAAGTGGATGCACTATTGAAGAATAAGAGAAAGTTAAAGGCCACGCACGATTCCAATAGAATTGGCACTTGAGAAGGATGGAGTTTGGAGGATGCATACAAATTCTAGAGCAATAAACAAGATCACCATCAAGTATAGATTTAAGTTTCCAATGATAGATGACATGATGGATTGTTTGAATGGAGTAAGGTACTTCGGGAAGATAGATTTGAAAAGCGGATATAACCAAATCAGAATTAAAGCAAGTGATGTGATGCAAGAGTATCCAAGTTCACTTGTTATCCTACATCAACCAAAAAAACACTTAAGTCAAAATTAAGCATTTTTGCAGTTTGTGCAAGTTCTAAGTTGTGCACATGTTTCTTTGTGTTGTTTTAAGCCGCCTATGCATGCGCGTGCCAATTATTTGTAATGTTTGAGCATCCCCACATGTGCACATTTGTTGGTTTTGTGAGATCTTTATGCGCACATATGTTTGTATTGTTTAGTGCAAAAGTGTTGTTGGGCTAAGGCTCAAACCCAGTTTCTTATGCAGGATGTTTGACGCACAACAATGTGAATATGCAGATCATAGCGCAAGGGGACTTTGATGCATCCTTTGGTTGCAAAGGGTTGCAACTTAACCTCACGAAGTTGCGACTTCCATGCAACATGTCTTGTGTACAGTTTGTATAGGCACATATGCTCTTGTGATGTGTTATGGGAAAGCGTCATTGCTTTGCATTTAATCCCTTGAATCATGGGAAGCTACTATGGATTCACTCAATATTACCTATGATGTAGTATGTCGTGATGTGTTAAGTTGTAACATGTTATAGTGCCTTGGAATTGTAATAGACATTTAATGTTTGTGGTGCACTGAGGTGTGGTTAATGATGTTAGTGGGTTGCTAAGCATTGTTGTAAGTAGGTGTGTCTTGTGCCTATATAAACATGCCCCTACGCTTGAGCTAGCTAGTCAATGAGATTAAGGATAGATCAAAGCAAAGATCCGAGGATATGATATCGTAACATATCATTTGAGATCGCAGAGCTTTTGTGTTGTATGTGTGCAAATTGCATTTCCAACCGTTGAAATCTGATAACAAACTGAGTTATAAGTTGCTACATTTTATTGCATTATTTTAGTTGCTACATTTTATTGCATTATTTTGGTTGTGTAATTCTAAAAACTGTGTGGTCTAAAGCATCTCTTAATTGAGACCCCTAACCGCAATTCCATCACTATGAGTGGAAACCCACATTCAAGATGAATCATGTGTTGTATAATTGGCTTGTTATGCCATTCAAATTGTCAAATGGACCTAGCACATTCATAAGACTCATGAATGAAGGCTGAAATATTATTTGGATGAGCTTGTCATTATAATTGAGACCCCTAACCGCAATTCCATCATGATGAGTGGAAACCTGCATTCAAGATGAATGATGCATTGTATAAGTGGCTTGTTATGCCATTCAAATTGTCAAATGGACCTAGCACATTCATAAGACTCATGAATGAAGGCTGAAATATTATTTGGATGAGCTTGTCATTATCAGTCATACAAAAGAGAAGCATTTGTTGCATTTGAGGTTAGTGCTACAAAAGTTGGAGGAGAATTTGTTATTCAAATTGCAGAAGGGTGGTTTCATGAAGGAAGAGCTGATTTATTTGGGATTGGTGATCTCACATGAAGGGTTGAAAATAGAGCCCGAAAAGGTAAGAGCAATAGTTGAGTGGCCATCACCTAGAAGTTTTCATGAGTCAGCAAGTTTCTATAGGATATTCATTAGATATAGGTGCACCCATTATGTAAATAATGAAAGGTGACAAAAAAAAGTTTGAATGGATTGTTGTAGAAAAAGATAGTTTTAAGATTTTAAAGGAAAAAATGAGAAAGTAGCCTTTGTTGGCATTGTCGGGTTTCAACAAGGCATTTCAAGTTGATTGTGATGCTCTTGGGATAGTCATAGGAGCGGTATTGAGCCAAGAAAGTAAACCCATTGCTTAATTTAGTGAGAAGTTGAATGAAACAAAGCAGAAGTATTCAATTAAGATCACGAATTTTATGCTATGGTACAAGCTCTCAAAAATTGGAGGCATTATTTGTTTTCCAAGGAGTTCATGTTATACACGGATCATCTAACATTGCAATTCATAAACTGCCAAGATAAGTTGAATCAAAAGCACATAAAGTGGGTTGAATTTCTTCAATGTTATTTATTTGTTTTAAAGCATAGGAGTGGTCAATCAAATAAGGTAGCAGATGCTTTGAATAGAAGAGCTCTTATAGCGAATGAGATGGTGGAAATCATCGGGTTTGACTCAATGAATAAATTGTATGAAACAGATTTGAATTTCCAAGATGCATGGGCAGCATGCATGAATCCAGTAAGCATGGATTGAAGTCCATGGCTGGAGTATTTGTTACAAGATGGTTTGTTGTTCAAAGGACATCAATTATGTATACCTTATTGTTGGCCAAGGATGAGTGTGGTTGTTAAGAATTCCGCACATGGAAGTAGAGTTTATCAACATGCTAAGGGAAAAGTCAGAATTCTAATTTGTATCAGCATTTACCAATTCCAAAGAGGCCATGGAAAGAAATCATCATAGATTTTGTTCTTGGGCTTCCAAGAACTCAAAAAGTATATCGATTCCATTTTTTTTGTTGTGAGTAGATTTTACAATATGGCACCCTTCATAGCATGTAAGAAGACAAGTGATGCCACACACATTGCAAATTTGTTTTTCAAGGAAGTAGTGAGACTACATGGGTTGCCAAGGAGAATAGTATCAGATAAAGATACAAGATTTGTTGGGCATTTTTAAAAGACTTTGTGGAGGATATTAGGTACAAGATTAGATTTCAGTTCAGCGTATCATCCTCTAACAGATGGGCAAAGGGAAATGGTGAATCAGAGTCTTGGTGATTTGCTGAAATGCTTGGTTGGAGACAAGTCAAAACAATGGGACATGACATTGGCACGAGCTGAATTTGCATACAACTCAATGAACAGAAGTACAGATAATATTATGTTCCAAATTGTGTATGGTTTCAGCCCTAAAAGAGTTTGTGAGTTGAGATACACAACAGATCAGAAGAAGTGCCGAAGCAAAGGACTCTATAGCAAGTATGCATGATGTGCATAGAGAGGCAAAAGGAAGGTTAAAAAAGAGTAGCATGAAGAACAAGCAGCATGTTGATCAGACAAGGAGATAACAGGATTTTCATGTTGGTGACTTGGTTTTGGTGCATTTGCATAAAAAAAAAGTTTTCCAAGGGAAATAATAACAAATTCAAATGGAAGGAAAATTGGGATCTGCAGAGTTTTAAAGAGATTTTCAGCAAATGGATATGAGATAGAGCTACTGGATTGGGTTGGCATATCACCTATCTTCAACGTAGCAGATTTCTACCCTTTCTATGAGAGACAAGGGAGTGGTGAAGGATCAAGTTCAGAGTCTTCAAATGTGGATTGGAAGCAACAACTGCCTGAAAAAGCAAAAGAAAAAATTGAGGCCGAATCAAATACTTGGATCAGCAAGAAGACAAGAGACAGCAAGTACAAATAGTACTTGGTTACGTGGAAGAACAAAGCAGCAAAAGATGCAACTTGGATGAGTGCATCCGAAGCTGCCAAACACGGAAAAACAATTGAGGCACTCACAAGAAGTTCATGAGTGGGAGCTCATGGACAATTTCATTTACCCTGGGTGTGTGATGCAGGAGCATCTAGATTCACGAACAATCTTGCATCATCCAAAAACATAAGATCAGATTCTTGTGTGCACTTGTGCATGTTTTTTTATATTGTGCGACTTGTCAGCACTCGTGTAGAGGAAGATCAACAACAATCCAGATATCATCGTCAAGAGTCCAGCATGTCAAAAAAATGATGGAACAATGGTTTCAGTCACATCCTACTAGTTAAGTGACCCCTTTTGGGATGGTGATGAAACCACCTATTAATGCAGGCAGCAGTTTCATAACCGCTGCCAGCCTACATTATCTATCACTGACTTGTATTAACCGCAGGTTACATAACCGCTGATCTACAATAACCAGTAGTTTCACCCGCAATGCAACCATTGGTAAAGAAACTGCCCAAAACATGAAAACATGGTATGTGGACCATTTTCCAAGATAGAGGGAGCTTGAAGGGATTGACAAGATGTCAGTGTCAGGTCATCAAGATCCCGATCAGTTTTGGAGAAGACTTGGGAATCAGTTGGAGGCAGCAAGAAAGTTGGAGAAGTAGGTCCCTAATCCAAGGGAGCTGAGAGAGAATATGAGAGGGAATACATCTAGCTCAAAGAGAGAGAGAGCAAAGCCAAGACCTTACAAGAGTGATGTATGTTCATGTAAGCCAATCATGAGACTGAGTGTAAGTCTTCTTCATAGTCAATAGGGGAAGGGAGTGTGTATTTGTGCATATGAATCTATGTAACATTGATGAACATCAATAAAGAGAGTGTTTTAATTTCCATCTATGTCTCTATGTGTGTCCTTGACAGAGTGTGATTTTAATACCCCCTAGGGAGTAAGGCAGCCATCCACTTGGCCCCCTCATTCCTATCTGCATCAATTTCTCCTTTGGTGATATTCATGCAATACATTGTTCTTTGCTTCGACGGCTACAACCCCATGTTATTCATCTAAGTCAATAGTCCAACTAGTCACGCAAACTTGCAGGGTTGCATTCAATGAATGCAATTTCCTTGTCCTCCAAACTGATTCTTGGTCATGAAAGCAATGGTGATCCCATTTCATCAACAATCCTTGCAATAGAAGTAATTTCGCAAGCTTTTCTTCAAACCTGTGTCCACTTGATCTAATTGTGCTAAATAAGATTGAACATTTAGCTTTTGATCTTGCACCCACTTATTGTTTTGTGCACTTTGTAATAAACTATAAATAAGACTTTAACGTCCTCGTTGTGTGGACTGAGTTTCACCCTCATCAACCTCTTGCACGACCTGCAAACAATTGGCTTCAAACTCTGCATTGAGCCATGAAACCAATGTCTCAAAGTCTTCATCATGTTTGGTTGACTTCTCAAAGTGATCGAATGTTATTCGCTTTGTAGTCTCGTGTTTATCTAATTGTTTAATTAGTGAGCTCATTAGGCTCCAAAGCTACTATATGCAGTAATTCACTAAATTTCCAATCAGATTTGTAAACACTAGGGGGAGTGCACGATCCTAATAACTTTGTTTTGGGAAAATATAACATTCTCCTCTTTATGGGGACTTTGGATGGTTCCAATACTTCACCAGATTGACTTGGAACCTCCATTGAATTCAAATTTTGGACATTTTCTAAAACTGTCTCAGTGTAATTGAACTTACCACATCCAAGAAGGGTCTGAACTAACACCTCTTGGATTACTCTAGGGAACACTAGAAACCAAATTTGGAATGATTACTAAACCATATTCTTATATTACTATCTAGGGGCCTGGCTACAATGACTATGTGTACCACTAATCCCAATGTTATCACTCATGACACTTTACGAGCTCTCTGATGAAGCATGCGCACTAACACAACATTTGCAATCTCATAAATTGCATCACACAATATGGTCGTAGCATTGTACTTACATTTTCTTCTCTTGAGGTGAGCATACAAATGTCAATATCACTCCCAACTACTGCGCTCAATCCACTTGAACCATTACTAAGTGGAATTGCACAATGTTCTTCTTACATGGATTGTTTTCAAGGGCATGAATGAGTTGGGGTCTAGTAATATGTGAAAGACGCGGAGTGGATGGAAGTGGCAATGATATGCACAGAATCGAACCTAAAAATAGAAAGGGGTTGGTGGTTTTGCACTCCACGTATTTGCCAATGTTTACATTTTCATTGTCAAAGGCACTAAAATCAGGTATGTGAAAGACAAAACCAATAGAGGGACTTAAAATAACAACTGGGTTGTGAGCCTTCAAAGCTACTTGTGTCTATCTGATAGACTCTAGTGTTGTTTGTTTTCAGATATATCCATGTTTTCCTTGCTTTGTTCTCTGCTACCTTTCTTCTTCTAAAAAGTATATCATCATGCACATGTGCTGTGAAATTGATTTGCAAGGGGGTACACTAGTGCCCATAGAAAAAACAAATTGCCAAGCTGATTGAGCATGTAACCTCTAGAGACGTAGCCTCTTTCTGCTTAGCTTTTTTTGTTGTCCCCATGGAGCCTGTAGTTTGGCACTTTGCTCGTCATGGTATGGATTGTTGCGCTTTGTCTTGGGGGTCTCTCTTCATCCCTTTGTGCATTGCCTTCTTTCCCCGTGTAATGTGACAAAATCTCCATTAGAACATTTTATAGTTTTTATCAAATATAAGATAGAATTAAAATACAAACACATAATTTAAAGATACTAGCGTATGTTAGCTGAAAGATATGTGTAAATAATATTTAACATTAGTAATTATGATAAGAATTTACTTTTTCTCTTCAATAAGTATTTGATATGACTCATTAGCATGCTGGGAAAGTAGAAAACATTAGAAAAAATGACAAGAAGAAAAGATTTAGTTTTTATACATGAATTGTAATAGAGACATAAAGAAGACAACTGTCAGGATTTTGTTCTATCACATTTTGGTATTAGAGTAGGCTTTGAGACCCAAGGCCTGTAGATGGTGAGCCGTTGTTTTTTAGCAACACAATGTCCAAAGTCTGTTCGATGTTGAGAACAAAACAAACAATCTGCATGAACATATTTTCATATTGATTTGTTCTTATTCCTGCTATATATGGCACTATTGTATAGAGATTGAGATATTCATTTGAGGGAGTGACGAATGGTTCATTATTGGCATGGGCATGGTCATTGTTCATTGTTTCGTCATTGTTCATTGTTTCATTGTGTATGAGTGCAAAAGTACAGAAAGGCACGACATCATTCAATCTAAATTCAGAAATAGTAAAGATGACAAGGAGTTGGGCGCAGCTTTTTCATGGAGCTTGTGCGAGCTGGCAAAGAGGCCTTTCATTCTCTTCTCTTGCTGTTTGTGAATGGCTTCTTCAGCAAATATTATATCTTTTTACAAGCTTTTGGTATTTATGGTTGTGCGGTGCCTACTTTGTTTTAGCAGAACAGATGGCAATGGGGAATACGCAAAGTTTAGGAGTTTAGACTGCCAAATGAGCTTGTGGATATGATTCGCTTAGAAGAAATATTGATGGAGGGAGAAAGGCTATGGGAATTGACCTGGGGACAACATACAACTGCTTAGGTGTGAGGCGCTTATTAACATTACAAGCTGGATTTCCTGCAGAGGCCCATCCATGTAAAGATTATGCCTGGTTTGGATCTAAAACAGATAGATTTTCTACTTATTCAAGTGTCACGAAAGGTGAGAAAGAATCCATCTACTTAATCAGGTGCCATGAAAGGTGAGAAGGAATCCATAATTGCATTGATTAGAGTCTTAGACAAACAACAGTTAAGTATAGTAAGATTCAGAAACTAATAGGAATGTCTAACTTGAACCCTAAGCCTATCTCAAAGTGGAACAAGAATGTAAGGGCATATTGGATGAGAATATCAAATTGTGCTTCAATATAGTGTTGCTTCTTTTGTTGGATCTGCCATGGGAACAGTTCTTTATATTGCCTGGATCAGAAGCGTCGTCAGAACAGTTGGAATTCTTATGGGAAGTGGAGCAAAAGCAGGTAGTGCAATAGGAGGTAGAGAGATCCAGGTTCGTCATATAGCTCAAGCAGGTCGTGTTACTGTAGTGTCTGCTGCATTATTTGTGTCAAGAAATGCCAAGAGATTTTGTAGTTCATGAATGTCGAGAAGATGCACAAGGAGGACATGACTGATTGTAAATAAGACTTCATATACCAATCATAATGCCTGAACACTACATCTTGAAGACCCTCATCTAGCAAAAACCAGTCATGGGCGTGGACGTGACAAGCACTGACTAGGGCACAGGAAAATATGAATGTCATACAAGTTTGTTGAAAATATTGTGACAAGAGGTGGCAATAATGTAGAATGTCTGAGTGCTTTGGAAAATGAAAAAGATCAACGCCAATTTAAAATGTGTCTGAGTTGTGATAATAAAATTAAAACTGTATAACTTTCCCAACCATGAACACAAAGATCACTGATGAAATGCATTTATTGTATATATATATATGATGATTTAGAATAATGTTCAGCAAGTTACAAGTAAAGGAAGGAAATGCAATGTTCAAGTTTGATTGTGGAGCGCACTCTTCTGGATAGAAATAAGCCTTGATTGACCAACTTGAGTGAAGACTTAGAATTGTGCACTTCAAACAAGGAAGTATGACATGGAGCAACAGGATCCAGCCAATTGTTACACCATGTCATAAAAATACTTGCATTTAAAAGACTAAGTCACAACAAACAATCATCTCAGATGACCAATTTACAGGGATTTATGGCAGACACAATAACAAAGGACAAATATATAGCTATATAGTAAGTCATACAAAATTTATAAACAAGGGAGAAGGTGACTTTCTCCTTCATCATTTTCAATTTCCCTCTCAACAACTAAGATTTAATTCCATGGGGTGTTGACACCATAATCGACTGATTGAGTAAGGTTTTTCCATTGATGAAGAATCTTACTTCCAAGCCACACTAAATCCATCAACAATTAGTCGACCGAGAAATCAATTTGATTTTATAGAACAATTGGATGGCCATTGTACGGATTCGTACTGTGAAAAGTCTCCATATCAATTCATTGCTAATGAGGAGTTCAAGACATAAAACTATTACTAATCAAAAATTTCCAGCAAATTGCGAGAAGAAATTAATGAACACCATGTAGAGTCTAAATTGTCTTAACATCATGCAAGAGATGTTGGGAATAATGAAGACAAAAATGAGCTCAATGCAAAATTGTGAAGAGCATTGTGCTGAAAGTAATGATCGAGATGCAAATCAAGTTGTAGGATCCGGTATTGAACAGATCAAAGAATTAAGACAAGATGAAAAAGAAAATTTATCATCCAGCCCAGAAATGAAATTGGCCAGATGAAAATAGAGTCACATTTAAGACAAAATGCGAAAATGCCAGTTAGAAAATTTTCAGGAACTGAATGACATGGGAAAACATAAAGTGATAACGGAGTCAAGATCCTTTTTCATAAATTTTTATCTTATTAAAAATCAATAACGAAGGGCTTGAATTTAAAAAAAGATATCAGAGTTGCACAATGAAAGCGTGTTGAATCCAAATATATGGAAGAAAATGAGAAAAGTATTGGTATAAGCATGGATAAAAGTGCATGTCAAACTGGTGAGGAGAAAGACAGGTCAAGATGTCAGGAAACCGCACAAAGAAGCTTGTTATTGCTTTTCAGAGAGAAGAATGTCAATGCTCTCCAAGGATGGAGATGATTCCTAAGAGTGAAGAGTAGTTTTGGTAAACGTGTTTGTATTTTTGGATTTATAGGATATGCATAGAAGGTGCATGCAATTATAAGAAATATATTTTGTTTATTTGAAAAAATTTAAATATTAGGGAATGATGGCACTTATATTTGATTACTGATGTTTTATTCTCACGGTGATGTGATATGAAAACATCCTGTAGGAGGAAGGAATCATGAACAAATACACAATGTTGTTTTATACTAATAAGATGTTTATGAACAAACCTGTTCAAGCGGGGTCGAATGCTAGTGTCTATTTGGGTTGCAATCACCATTTATTGGGGTTAAATGCCAATATGTAACTTGGTTGCAATCGTTGCCATTGGCATTTATATTTTGAATTTGGCAAGATCAAGGAAGATCTTGGATGTTTAATTGATGAAGATCAAGGAGTCTCTTGGGTGACAAAGCAAGGTAGGTAGCGGGCATTGGAGAAGAGGCATGCAAGGCATATCCAACCAGGGATACAGGGCATACCTTGGATGGTTCCTAGTCAGGGCAAAGGACATTTTTTTTTTAATTAACATTTCTTTCATGCGGCCATAGCTTAAGGGCCTTCGCATCTGATCACCAAGGGAGACTATGGCCAATTCCAGAAAAAATTACAAAAATGAATTTGTAACCTTGGATTTAATATAAGAATAATTGTTTAAGTGAATTGTGCATTACTTGACACTATTAAAAGATGAACGAGCTCTTTCTTTTGATGATGAATTTGAAATGAAATTGATATCCAACTATTTTAATGTGGCGAGTACAAAAAAAAAATTCTACTAGATGATAAGTATAATGATATCTCTAACATTTGACCAACTCAGTAAGGAAATATTGAATGCTTGGCATATGACACTTAGGGACACGCATCCTGGGAGACATCCAATAATGAATTGCATTTGATACTTTTTTCTCTCAGACTAACAATTATATTAGATTTATTAACTTGAATTGTGATGGATCGTTGAGATTAATATTTCAAAATCAAAGTTAAATGAAGAAAAAATAGAGTTGTGTACAACTGAAGGCAGTTGTATATAAGAGGGGGAGAAATTTTATGTGACGCAATCCCCATAAAGATATTTTTTAGTTAGAATCAAATATAATATATAATTAAAACTCAAACACATACCTTAAAGATATTAGCGTATATTAATTGAAAGATATATGTAAACAATAATATTATTAGTAGTTATGAAGAGAAGTATCTTTTATTCTTCAATAGGTATTTGATATGAGCATGCTTGGCTTGTAGATAACATCAAAAAAAAAAGACGAGTTAGTTTTTTCTAAAAGAATTGCAATGGAGACATGAAGAAGACAATTGTCAGGACTTTGTTCTATCACACCCCATTTAGGTTCATCAATAGGTTACTTCTTGGTGTAATGTGATCTTTGTTACCCTCACTTGGGCTATCTACTAGTTGTTCTACTGTTGAGAGCAGCATTGATGTGAATTTACAAACTTTGCGAAATCAATAAAACTCCCTTCAAATACTGACTCGATAATCCATGTCAAGTCTTGAAGCAACCCAAATGGCACTTTTGTCGGCCTCTCCATATCTGACCCTTCAATGCGTGCATAGTATCACTTGTATCCCAAATTCACACCCATAGATAGGTCTGGTGGACTATTTGTGCAAAAGACATAATCAAAGAATTTACAAAAATCAAATGGTGGGGTTTCTCAAGAAGACACCCTTAGAATGATATTAGAATATTAGGTGGTATCTTTTTCATCCCTAGTCATCCTTTTGTATGTTAAAGCCATCTATGTGTCTATGTGTGAATCAGTACCAAACTCCTCAAACAACCTTTTGCATAGCACACAATGGAATCACTTTTCTGTTGCACCCTTAATTATCTATTTCAAGCCTCTTCCACACTCGTAGATAAAATCATTACACTTTACTTGCAAACTTCATACTAAACAAACCCTAACCTCTATTTGCCAATGCTTTAGTAATTTCTTTGCAACTAAAGAAAACAACTAAAACTGCCTTTTGTAAACCTATTTATAGAACTTTACAAAAGGCTCAGTGAGCTGCCATCCACTTGTAGTGTTTTTAATTTTTCTTCTTGAACTTTGTGCCCTACGTTTTCTTTCTTTTTACCAAAATAACTTAACCTAGGCACAAAAAAAGAAAAACCTTCACTTTTTGTGTCTCCGTTTTGTGCACTAGGGCATAATTCCTTGCCAACTCCCTAAATTGCTCTCACCGATTCAAGGCTTTGCACAACATACCACCATCAACCAATGCACAATCGACGGATCATCCTCCACTCTTATTTTCCCAACGTTTGGTATTTTTGCCCTATAAGATGTCTACAAACATGCACACTTGTTTTTTTACACTGATTACTCATGGCAATGCTTAAGCCAACTAAAATCACAAAACACGGAAAATATCTACTAAGATTTCCCTCAACTTTACTACATGAGTGTCTAAAATTGAGTGTATTATATAGGGTCCCTTCCATCAAATGTCCAATTTTCCAAAATGTTTTGTAGAACTCGAATGGGTTGTCAGCAAGTAATATCTGAAATTCAGCAAGGCTTATACCAATGCCAAGGGTGTAGTTATGTTGAGCATCTAAAAGCTTCCTACCCACAAAATATACAAGATAGTAAATAATACATCGTGGCTACAAACAAACAATGTTGATTGCATTACCGCTCACATCTATGTGCATATGAAAAACATTCTACCAAACTAGAGATGTCTAGATGGGCACGACATCCAATATTATCACTAAGTTTCAAAACCTTTTCATATGCTTTAGTCCAAATAAACACATGACCTTTGTGGAAGAGATATTCTATCCGAGTAGTAATATCCACTACTTTCGAATAACTTTTTGATAGTTCCAATGTGAACAAGAATGCACACACTTCATAAGGTGTTGTGGTCATCGTAATTCAATGATGATGGAAATTTTAGCTTGATCCACCCAAATGAATTTTCCTTGCACACCACACACCACTTGACCTAGCAACACTTCAAAAGAGGCATAAAACAAACATTTCTTCAAGTTAAAGGCAATGTGCAATGCTTTACATCTTTCAAGCAACAATGAACTAGGAAATGTGTTCTTTCAATGAACGAAATACAACTCAATCATCTAGATACACTTCAATGAATCATGAATGAGATCCCTTAATGCAATGGCTAATAATCCTATTAAAAAAAAGTGCATTTTTAGGCCGAAAGGAAATACCATCCATGTGAATGATCTCTATTCAATTGCAGAGGTGGTCTTGAATTGAACTTCTTGCCTTTGGAACTTGACGGTATCTGAAGAACCCATAAATGAAAGAATGACTGCAACTACTTCTCGTATTTCATTCATGAATAGAATTTGAAACAAAACATTAACATAGGCTTCGTCTAATGTGTGGTAATCCACAAAGACTCAAATCTCTCCAATTGCAAGAATAGACTTAATGACTGCAATTGCATCATTATTACATCCATGAATAGAGTTTGAAACAAATCACTAATCCATGCAAACTCAAATCTCTCCAGTCTACTTTAATTAAATCACTGTCACCCTTATCAACTAGAGTACTCCATTGGATGACTAAACCCAACATCTAACATCCAATCAATCTATTTTTTAACCTTTTCCTTCAAATTCGGATTTAGACAGTAGGGATTGCTCTTCATTGGTTTTGTGCCTTCTTTCAATCAATCTTCATTGCTCCCAAGAATGAGTCAATTCCTTTGATGTTTGCACTTATCCAGAAATAAGTATTTAATTTTCGCATTGGAACTAAATGAGTTAAGTCATCTCTATTTCCATCCAATAGTTCCCAATGGTTGTCATCATGGGTTCTTCTTTTGTGCCTATATTGACATGCTTTGTCTTTAGGAATTCCCTAAATATCTTTCTTTCTTAAACCTGCAATGTACCTTTGATTGCAAGTGTTGCCTCTTCCACTTCCATGTTCAAATTATGCAATTCTTCATCAACCGTGGGCAGTTAAAGTTCCTATTCACTACTTTCTTTCTTTACTTTTTCTTCATTCCCACTGGACTTGGCCTCGAAGGGGTATTTTCTTGCTCAACAACAAACTTGAGGCTAATGATCATACCATGTCAAAGCCTTCTTGCAATTTCTTAATATTAGATCATTTGGATCTTCATTACTGTGCAGCTCTTCCTCCTTTTGATTGAGGTTGTGTTCAAGAATATCTTGACCATTTTACATTCTCCAAACAACATCAAAGAGTGAATTCATCTCAAGGCTGATTGAACTTGTTGCTTTCAAGCATTATAGTTTAAATTAGGCCTTCAAAGGTGTGTATCCAATATTGTGTTTTGCATCTAGTCCCTTGGTGTATGTACCACTTTTTTTCCAATGGAGCTAAGGTGTCATAAAACGTATGAACCTAAGTGATCTATGGCACCATTCCCTCCTTGGTCAACTACATGTAATTTTGAATAATCCCATTCTAAGATCCACTTATGCAATGTTGGACATGAACTTGGCTTGCATGAAAGTCTATACTTTCTCCCACGTGTTCATCTGCACATGACGCATAGCCCACCAACACTCAACAGTGACCTTCAAAGTATAGCTTAATGCATCACGCCTCATTTGCCATCAATGATGCTATCTTCCACATGTGAAAAGTATGTTTCCAAAGCTTTCGATCAATGAAACCGTTGCAAGTCCCATTACCAAGTTTTTGGATTATACTCAAACTTCATGTAATGCATACAAAAAAAAATCAGCCACTGCTCACAAAAGATGCATATGTCCATGAACTTCCCCAACCTAAGTCAACTTAATATAATCTTCCCTGTGGACTCCCACATCAAAAATGTTCCCTACCTCTCTACATATTAGAGAATTTGCCTGTATTGGGATGATATAAGTAATTCCCTACACCTCGCTTATTGGTAATGTTGAGCTTATCTCCATCCATTCTTCCTTCTAGATGATTTTCAATGTATTGATCATCTTACCATCATATGGCCACCTTTCGTCTATGGACACAGAATAATGTGGACATATCGTTGTTAATTCTCATCTTGCTTGTCCAAGCTTTCTAGCTAAATTTTAGGTCCAATTTGTTCAATACACTCAATTTCTTTCCATAGAACACGTTCAAACCTAATAAAATTGTCAAGCAAATGATCAATACTTACTCTAGGAGTTCATTCGTGCCCATTAACTTCATGCAACCTTTGAATTGTTATTTGTCCAACTTGAAATAAGATTGGTTGATTTATCAAATCTAGTGGTTTTTGTTCTTCTCTTTTGATTTGATGGACCGCAGGGGTAAACACCTTTATCTATGAGTCTTCATGGTTTCCTACATCATCTTTATCTCTTTGTAATATTTGAGGGGCAATATTATGGGAACAAAACAATGTTCTTTCACGTAAGTTTTCATTCATCCCTAGCGATTCTTGTCGTATATTACTATCTAGAATTCTGCAAGACATCTATCTATTTTTACTTCACTTTCACTATAATCTTCAACCGCTTCCTTTACAACCACTTCTTTCTTTGCATTTTCCTCTTCCATGCCTTCTCGACCATACTAGCACTTTTTATGTTTCTTCACTTACACTAATTCCCTGAGCACTACTATGTATGGTCCCTTCTATTTATTTTTCTCTTATTTCTTCCAACTCTTTTAGTGTCGCATCTAGTTGCCTACTTCTAACAACAATATGTTTATTTGTGTCAACTTTTCTTGTTTTTTCATTAGGTACCTTCGACGCATCTGATTCTACATAGCAATATTTGATCTTTTATGGGCTTTTTGCTCGGCCTATGCTCTCTATTTGAGTGCCATACAACTCCATTCATCAATAGAGTGTCATACTCCTCATCTGAGCCAACTACTCCATGTTGGCTAGAGGGAAGCATACAACTCCCTTCTTCACAACGAACATCTTGACTAACACCAAAGGTCTAATTAAAATAATACCCCTGGCCTCAAAATAGAAATTTCTTTTGCAAATCAAATGACTTTGAACAACGAACAACAAATTCATTTGCATACCCCTCTAAAGTTATCTAGATCAAACAAGGAATTGCACACATCCACGATGTATCCAAATTTTGCAAAATGCGTAAGTTCTCCTTCGTCCAAACAAACAATTCCTTTCAAACAGTTTAATAATGAAAACAAACACTAATTGTTCTAAACACTCTAGAAGCTTCCCAAGGAATTTGCATGAAAACAACTCATAAATTTCTCCATATATTTCAAGTTTAATAAATAGTTGATTATCCAAGCTAAATCTTGGAGCCTGCGCTTTTGCACACTATTCTATCATCTTTTTGAACCATGTTTCCAATTCACATTGGGCCGGTATCCACTTTAGATTAGACATACAAACTCGAGGATGTTTCTATCTAACAAGAAAAACATTATTAACATTGTACTTAGGCCAATCTATCTCAAGAAGCATAACACTAAGGTTGTAGTGTGATTTAGTTCATGGAAAAACCAATTCACCACACACTATATAGCATATAAAGAGAAGACTTGTTCCTTTAAACATCAATTATAAAACAAACATCAAAGCCACATAAAACAAAAAAAAAGAGAAAAGAAAGCAAAGTAGGACTTCTCGTTAATTTTAAGGAATGACAAAATCGATACACCCTAATGATGATTACATGTGTGAAACCCAAGCCACATGTATCTAACCCTTCTCAAAGTCATGCAATCGACTATATGTCCAAGTTTTGCTCAATTATGATTTATTTTTTATCAGTTATGACTGCCACTAACTGCAAATTAACCAACTCTTAACCATTCCATTACCTAAACTTAAATACAACACTATGCAATAGAGCTCACCATCTTGTGCAGCAAGTGTGCACTGTGCAAAATATATAAAATATATTTTACATTTGGAAAATACTATTGCATCAAATCCCCCTAACACATAACAAGCTAACACTTGGCCCATAGACTTTAGGGAGCAATATGCATTAGGGAATTCCTTACGGTATCACCTCACTGTTTGTTTGCCTTCACAAGTAATTTAAAAATATATTTTGTATCTTAAAGTTTAAAATTAAATTTATATTTCTTATTCAATTCAAGTTATTAATTATTAAATTCATGTAATGCAAAGTCCAATTCACTTTAAAATGACTTTGATGAGCATGTGAGTGAAATTGGAGGTGATTTGTTTTCATCTATTTTGTGATGGGAAATTTTCACACCTTGCAAAAAGGCACAACATTGGGTGCATGCTCACTTAAATCTTTTAAATTTTCCTTCTATGTTTCAATCTAACCGGATTCACCAAGGCAATGCTATGGTCCTAGATTCTAGCATTCTTGTACTTGTAATGTAATGTACATTGTATGTACTACAATAGTTATAATAGGCCATTTATATACATCGGACCTAGTGAAAAGAATCTCACATGCAATAATATTGTAAGAGAAAGTAATTTATAAGATTATAAATATCTTCATAACCTGACGTTGAGAACTATACTTTTGCATGTATTCTTCTATTGGAGGAGCCATGGAGTTAATCCTTATGGATTATTGTCAGGTATATCCCTACCTTATCAAAAAAGTTGTTATCCAAGCATAAACGATCAATTCTTGAAGTTTTATATGCATTCCTTCAGTTTTGGTTATATTTTCGGACTATTACCAATAGATAGAACAATTTGTGCTTATTATAATATAAGGTTCATAAGGCACTTGGGATTATGGTGGTTCACAAGATAACATGCAGATAAAATTCCATTTGAGGTGTTGCAAGAGAATGCAAAGTAAATTCTACAGTGTTTCAGCCATAGGCCTATTGGTCATGTTCAGAGTAGTGGCTTTGGCTCAGCTCTGACTCTAGAAACATCAGATAAGTCAAGAGACAGAAACAAATTAATATCCTGATTTAGATTACTAGTAGACTCTGTGTAGACTCTAGAGTTTGGAATGAACATTTATTACTCTAGTACTCAGGTGTACGTGAATTAACAAGGTTCAGTTTACCCCCGTGCTTGATTACGAGGTCGAAACCCAGTTGTGCAAAAGGATTTGGCATGAGGTAAGTAAGGCTAAACCACTGAAAGTTTAAGAATCTGTGAAAATTATAAGATCTTTTATAAATTCTTCAAAGCGGGAAAGGCAATTTCGTAAAGAGATATACGGTACCGGTTAGAACAAAGACATGATCACGGCCACCGGATGCTTCCCAGGCAGGCGAAGACTTTATGAGATCCACAACTTTCCGCTGTCTCAAAAAATCAACATTAGAGTCGGTTTTATGTCTAAAGTCGGCCTTACCCCGGTCGAGCTGCATTTCCGCACTGAGCGTAGCAAAGAATGGTACAAAGATGACATCAGCGTCCTCAGGCTTCCACACCCGCTGAGCCACCCCATTGGCAGAAGGTGACAACAGGTCTGCCATTAGCCAATATTCAGCGCTGTACTGTTTTATCAAAGGGTTGTTTGGGTATGGTGGGTATTCCATCTTTGCATTCCTATCTCTCAGTCTCAGCCCCACCCGATCATGACCATGGTCGTGATTGTCTTGATGTGAGGCCTCTCTTGAATCCTGTTTGGACCAGTAATCTTGGAGCAGGCCATAGTTCATTTCTCTGGGCAGATCTGCAATGTAAACTCTCAGACTCTGTCCCAGTCTCTGGGGGAATGCCTCGCCCGCACCGCATTGTGATTGTGCCTTTGCGAACTCATTGTAAATAGATGAAGATGATGACGATGATAAGAGGTCCAAAATGTATGCGAGAAAGCCCAGGGTTCCTATTGAACACGCCACTAAGAGTAAGAGAAAGGAAACCCTGTGTGCCATTTGGTTTTTGTTTTCTCCTTTCATACGCTCATCTCTAAATACGGAAGAACAACATGCACTGTCTTTAACAAATAAATCTCTGCCTAGGTTTAAACTCCCTAGGAAGAAGCGAGAGCACTGAGATACATATTTGATATCCGTTCCGAACGTTTTTGAGGCTTTTGAATGTATTTTACGGTTTTATTTTACAAAATTTTCATTGAAGACTTTTTTTTTTTAAAAATAGATCTATAAAGATATTTACTCATCTTCGGTCTTTTATATTTGATATTTTTGTCGAAAGTTTTGGAGATTTTTGAACATATTTTGCGATTTTATTTTACGGTAAATTTTTATTGAAGACTTTCAACAAAATTGGATCTTTGTTAAAAGGACGTTTGCATAAGCAATGTGCACGTTATTTTTGTTTATAAGTCCCACTTGGAAATTTAGAGTATTTTATTAGCATGTCGACCACCGGAGCCATGAGGGTCTGAGACCATATTTATGGTTGGCCCATGGGTTATTGAGCTAAACCCTAGCAAACTTGGAAATTTAGAGTATTTTATTGACATGTCGACCACCAGAGCCATGAGGGTCTGAGACCATATTTATGGTTGGCCCATAGGTTATCGAGCTAAACCCTAGCAAATCGTTATGTCAACACCCAGTCCTGCATCTTGCCAAATCTCATTGCATTTTACAATTAATAGATATCAATTTAAAAGTTAAGGTTTGTAGTCGTGTGATGTCTACTTTTACAGATTGATAATCCTTTGTCAACCTAATCTGTCAAAGAATATGCAGACTCATATGACTTCGTAGATGTTCAATTAATCGACATTTAAGACATAAGGTTTTGAATACAAACAAAATATTTGGAAACATGTGTGATGGATTTTTATCATCAACATTTCTGGATGAGAAAACTGAGATTTTTTTTAAACGGTTGTTAGCAGGGTCATGAGCTCCTATGTCTTCCCCCCCCTCATAGTGCTACAAGTTCAGGGCTTCCTACTAGACCGAGAATCACAGGTTCAGATTCGACTAAGAGGAATACAACTTTTGGGATTTTTATACCCTGCTTTGTTAACATCACAGTGGGGAATCAGGATGATAGTAGCTGCATTTTTGTCCTCAACATCTATCAGTGGAGCCTGGAAGAAGAAATCCCAATAGAATTAGGGAAGCTGACACTATTAACAACCCTGGATTTGACATCAAACGCTCTCAATGGGAGCATACCATCTCAACTGGTAAATTTGGCTATGTTGGCATATCTGACCCTATCTCATAATCAGCTAGAAGGCATAGTACATCTTCTTTTTGGCATATTTTAGCACATTTTTTCTTCAAAGTAAAGATCTTTTGCTTGCTCAAGGTATGCATTAGTAAATCTACCCATATACCCATGGTAATTGATGAGATCTTTTATGTTACATGAATTATATTAGTGTGCATCATATGTTCTCAATTTTTTTCTTATCTTAAAACTAGGGGCTATAGTAATATTTATCAAAACGTAGTATATCTCTTTACTTCACTAAAAAACACAAACATCAGTGATAGTTTCAATAAAATTCAACGCTTCTCCCATATTCTAGAGTGGCATTAACAATGAGACTACATCCCTAGTTGGCAGACCTACTAGGTTTGATTTTGTGTATTCTAAGTGGAAGTTCCATACTACATTGTAATGAAAAATATATGTGTGCATTATTTATAACTGATGTAAATAATTTTGTGTTTAATCTCATACTTCCTTGCACAAATTCTCTCGAGATGATGCTCATAAGAACAACTCCGAAATTATTTTAATTTTTTAATGTCCTTTGTGCCATTATGCTTACAATTAAATATGTATCTTGTTTGTAATGTGATATATTTTTTTCATTCCAAACATTCCAGTACTTGACATGTGTCCAAACCATATACAATGCAAGCATAATACCCTATTCTGGCTATAAAAATAATCTTCTTAGAGGTTCAATTTTGATTGCTCTTTGTTTTATATTGTGTGGTTGGTTATGGTTGTTTCATAGATGTATATTCTATTATTGACAAGGTATGGTTATTTCGTAGTTGTATATTCTATGATTGAAAAGTTAAAAATGTGTATCCACTCTTCTTAAATTTACTTTCTAATGTCTTGTGTTCATTACAATAAAACATAGGATAGTAATATCATTACAAAATGTTTTAAGGTTGTACCTTTGTATCTTAGTACATAAATCAAGGAAGGTTAATGTTTTTAATAGGGTTGAGGCTTTTTATCAATTCCTTGATAAATGAGAATGAAACTATGTGCATGATATATCCCAAAGACCTTGAGCTTGAAACTAAAATTAGTAGCTTGCAAATGTGTGATAAACAAAGCTTCTTAGGGTGTTTCTATTGTTTCCCTTATTTCTCCATTTATTAAATAAATCATTGTATCTTCCTCCAATTCAATGTCATACTTCCACACGGCACCACTGCATTGTTAAATGACATGAAATATGGAGCACTAATTCAAAATATATAGTAAAAAAAACCATCTTTTCTTTCCCCTTGAGCACATGCATAGTGGTCCAAAAACTATAAATTTGAATATTATTATAAAGGATTATAAAACTATATAGTGTAGTTAAATATTTTTTGAAAATGTGATTGGAAGGTCTAGAATAATATCAGACAGTCATTGAATTATTGGTTGACAAGTTGGGGCAAATGTCCAATCTCATCCCTACTCATCCCTTTTCTTTGTATGAATGAATGAATGAAAGATTTTAATAACGATCACGAGAGTAAGTAGTTTATGGGACCAAGAGTCAAAACAAAATTGTTCTATGTTAATGCAATTGCTTGACACTAAGGACTTTGCCCTAATCTAACACCATCAAATAATGTGTATGAAAGGTGTGGAGATGAACATTTCAGAAGAATGGATTGGGGAAGTGATAAGTATGAATTGTGTGGGCACTAAAGCGTTCAAGAACAAATGCAAAAAGTATGAGGTTATGAAGAAAATATTCAATTTTGAATTGGACATCATCATCAAGAAGAAAGGTTTCCAAGGGTGAACCTATTGAATTACTAGCTAAACATCTACCTACAAATCATGAAGTACATAATGTTAGAAGGTAAATTTCATGTTTGATTCTCTCACCATTTCCTTCTCATTAATCACTTTAAGGGAGACAAAATTAGTTTGCCATATTTCTTCTTTAAATCTCTCGAAATCACAATGACTACGTTTCAAACAAACTCTACTAGCGATCTCATCCATCAGTGTCTAATTTTCCTCATTGCTAAAAGAGGAGATTCTTTGAGGGGGAAGGAGGTGTATACGGTGGAGAAGGATATTGTTGAAGACTTTGAGGAGGACCCAAACTAGTAAGAGTAAGTTAAGGAAAAAATTCTAGAGTCTTCTAAAAAAACACTGGATTAAGCCCATTCTAAAAGCGATCACTCAACGAAGTTTATAACCGAGGTCAAAAGAGGTAAATGCAAAACTCAAGTCTCAAAGAGCCCCAAAGGGAAGAGAGCAAAATACATAAAATAAGATCGGAGGAAGATTTCCCAATCACCTCTTAAAGAATATAAGGAGAATGAGAAGAAAGACACTGTAGACCTCCATTCAACTCATAATCTGAAACAAATCGATTTGGAGGATAAACTAGAACATCAAGGAAGGACTATCATGAAGTAAATGGATGATTGGAATGCCCTAAAGGGTGAGGCTGAGAAACTAAGAAAGGAATTAGATATTTACAAAGTTGTGGGTGTTAGTCATCAAACTGGCAGGTGAAAACTAATACTCCCAAGAAGGAGAAAGGGGTGGCAGTGAAACCTGTGTTAGCCATAAGTCCTCCCAAGAGTATAGAGAATACAAAGAGTGGAATTGGCATCAAGAAAGGAAAAAAGGGTGGTCTAATCCAAGACAAGGTAGTGAAATCTTCCCCCAAAACTCTAGGTAGAAAGAAGGAAGTGTCAGATAAGGAAGAAGGTCCAAGCAAACGTACCCAAGGATAAGTAACAAAAGTAAAAAACCAAATAGGATAAGGAGAATATTAGTCTGGCCACACTAGTGAATTACTCTATATATGAGGAGTCTATAGCTCGATATGTGCCTGGAATGTCTTTTAATTTTAGCTATGTTTTTTGTCGAAGTTTAGTTCAGGTTTCACAAGGTTTTTGGGGTGTTTTGTAAGAAGTTTCTCTAGTTTCCAGTTTAGTCTAGAGGATTGGCTTGTCTGGTGTTGTCTATTTTTGTGTAGTCTTGAATATCTATGTTAACTTCCTAGTTATGGGATCTACGTAAAACATGTATCTTTACCCTATCAAATTAAAAATATATAATTACTTGACACAAGGGTTGTCTTATTAGTTTTATAAAATTTCCAATCCCTTTTTTATATGGATCTTTTAATATAAATTTTGATCAAACAATTTGTTGTTTTGTCTAGCCTCATCTCTTTAAACAAGTCCTTTAGGTTGTCTACCCTTAAAGTGTCACTATACTTGATACAAATGTCACTATAAGTTGTGTTTTCCATGAGGTAGCGTTATTTTGTCTCCACTGCCTCCTTGTCATAAATTATGCATGTTCTCATTTCCCACCCCTCCGTAGGCATCATCCACCTATCAGTTTCACACCTAAGATGATGTGATCTAGTCCTTAACTGAGCCATAAACAATTTTGTCTTCCACTTAATTTTTGCTCCTATGTATGTATTTTTTATCATGGTTCCATGTAGGATCAAACACTTTGATATAACATGTTTTCTTCCTTCTCAATTGCTTTGTCCACATGGTTATCATGAATTTCTCTCTCACATTCTTTTTTATTTATTTGGACACTCTTGCATGTTGATGTCACATTTACTCATTCGCTTGTTGTTATGTTTCATCCACATGTTTTTCCTTCTACTTAACTCTTCCTCTATCACCATTTTGAGCCATCGATGAGTCTCCGTATAATCCAACTTCAGATCCTAATGTACTATACATGTTGTTTAGTTTATTTCTACTTTACCTAATTTATGCTTATAAGACACTTCATGTTTTAAACATATGTTCATCTAAGTTTCAATGACAGAGTCAGTGTGGGGGTGATCTAGACATCTTCATAATGATGAAATCAGTAACTTTCAACTCTTCAATATGAGTGGTTTGTCCCAAATAACAAAATTACCATTATGTACAGATGGTGGTTGCATAACCACCCAAGCATGTCAATGTTTATAATGGCAGTTATGGAACAAACCCAATAATTTTGTAACCACTAATTTACATAAACTAATGGTTTAGCTACCATACAAATTATGAGTAGGGAAACGGTTGTAAATGCTTCCTCTCCCAAGTGATAGTTCATTTGAGCTTCTTGGTGGACTCCAACGTGAAACAAAATAAATGCAACCTCTGTAAAGGGCAAAGGATGTCATAAATAATCAAGGTAGTCACCGAGGAGTCCTAAAATAAGATTCACATTGTGTTTTGTAAGTTTAAGTCTTGTTCATGTTATCTCATTGTTCTTAATTGTTAGTGGTTGTTTCTAGTGTTGGATATTTTTTGAGGTGTTGTAAAAGTGCAAAGAAATTTTATGAAAGCTTTGGATAGTGTAGTTAGATTTATGTTCATGAAAATCCAAGAAGTGGAAATAACTTGTATATGTTAAGCATTACATAGTGGAAAGGGGAGTACAATTAACTCACCCAACTAAAGTATTTCCCTCACTAGGTTTCTTTATGATAAATCTTGTCTATGTGCTTTAGATTTAACTTATGTTTATCTCTATATGTTACATTAAGCTCTAATTCCATTCCCAACACTTTGAAACTCTATTTTTTGTAAGCAAAGTAGTTTAGAACAGTTGTTTTATCAATCACTTGTGAAGATAAGATTATAAGATCTGTGTTGGTGGAGCTTAGTGTGGAATATTTACGGATCACATTGGTATCAGAGCAAGTTTTCCTTTTGGTCATAAAAAGTTTCTAAAACTTTATACAAGTTGTGTTAGTTTGTGTTATGTTATTATGTTTGGTTTTGTGTAAATGTTGTGCACATATATATCCATTACAAGAGGAGCAATTGCTAGTGGAGAAGGTGATTTGGTCTCTTTGCATCAAGATATTTCCACAAGAAAGCTGAATAGAGAGGTGAGAAGTATGGATTTCAAAGATGAGAGAAGACTTGGAGATGGTGAAGAAATATTTTGTAATTTAGAAGAGGATGTTTCTCATGTCTCTTAATCCATGATAGAGCTTGGGAAGATTATGAAGGTTAGTATAGAAAATTTGGAAGTTTCTATAGATACTTTTGAAGCAAGTGAGGAGCTTAAGACTTTTATCCGTGAGAAAGAAAAAACCCATTCCAACCAAGCTTTATCTCTATTTAAAGTTGAGGCAAATATGACATTCAACTATATGAAGGTGATGTGAATGAGGATAAGCTTGAGCATTAGTCGACTCAATTACAGGTATATTTCAGTTTGCACTTATTAAGAAAGAGCAAAAAATTCTTTTGCAAGATTAAATCTAGTTAGTCACACTTTAATTTGGATTGAAAGTTATTTTAATTATTTGTCTATTAATAAACTACCACTAATTACTAAGTGGGATGAATTTAAGACTTTGATTAAGGAACAAAATTATTCTATTTTTTATAAAGAGGAAAGGTCTATTGGTTTAAAATTTTTAAGGCAACAAGAAGGATAAATTGTGCAAGACTATACAAATGAGTTTTGTAAAAAGGTAGTTCAATTAGGAAAATATGTCTTTGATTGTGATATTCTCATGAAATATATTGAAGAGTTACATGGTCACTCAAGGAGGCATGTTTTACTTTCCAAACCAAAGGAGATCGATGAGACATGTTCTAAAGCCCGCTATCTTGAGGTGGATAAGAATAAGGGTCCATATTCTTCTTCAAGATCTTTCTAAAGAATAAATGTGGGGTCAATATTAATTCTATTATTGTTGAGACGGATACCAAAAGGAATTATGGGCATTGCAATGTGGATAGTCATTCCAAATAATTCTTTTAAGTTACATCTAAAATTACACTCATTGAAGAATAAGAAAAAGAAGAAGGATGTAACATCACTTCAAGGAGAAGCAATTGAGTGTAACTCATATGTGGATGAGAAGTTGTGTTGTACCTCCCTTCAAAGGAAGGTATGCGTAGGACTCGAAATTCAACAAAAAGGTAAACCTTATAAACTTTTTCATATCAAAGTTTATATTAAGAAGACAAAGGTAGATGTTCTTTTTGATTCATGCTCTCAAGAAAAATTCACTAGTAAAAAGTTGGTAGATACACTTGGGATATAAATGTATGATCATCTTAATCCTTATGCACTAGGATGTGTGAAACAAAGAGCAAAGATTAAATTTTCCAAGCAATGTAATGTCAAATTTGTCATAAGTGTGTGGTTTTTTTAAAATGTTGTTGTGGATGTAGTACTGATAGATGTTTGTGGCTTGGTCCTTGGTATCCCCTACATGTATGTGTGTGATGCAGTCTTCACAAGAAGGGAAAATTAATAATGATTAGTTGAGGATGAGAAGGGCTACATTATCAAATCCTATGAAGGGAAGTCTCAAATCTTCTTGGGAAGGATGCTTTTCCTTTGCATACTTACTTGTGTACCAATGTTACCTTCTCCATATTTGACTAGCTCATAACCTCCTTAGAGTTACAACACAATGTACAAAGTTGTTGAATACTAGTGGTAAGATGTTTTTTCTCTTTTTGAAATACAAGGGGAGAAATTGGTACAATCCTATGCAAGGTATATCTATTAATCAAGAGTAGAAGTTCTTACTAGATTTTTTTCTCTATTTTCAGCCTTCAACCTTCTTGGATGGAAGGAAATAGGCCACACAAGGGGAACAAAATAGCTGGAGAAATTCATCTAGCAGAGGCATCCCCAAGTGAGGGCAAGAAAGTGAGGACAAAAATTCATCATATTATGAGTTCCTAAAGCTTTTGGGGACCACGAGCCTCAATTTGGGGAGGCATGATCCAAATTTAGATCCTAGTGTACTAGACATATTATTTAGTTTGTTTCCACTATGCCCAATTTATGTTGGTAAGACATTATTGTAATAAACTTCATGTTTAAAACATTTTTTCATCTAAGTTGCAGTCATAGAGTCAGTGTGAGGGTAATCTAGACATCTTCATAATGATGAGGTCAAAAAAAATTAGTACTTCAAAATTCATGATTTTTCCTAGATAGTGGAACTATTGTTGGTGGTTGCATGACCACCAGTTTTTGTAGTGGTGATTGTGTAACTATTGGTTTGCATAAACCAACGGTTTCACCACCATACAAATTTGGGTAGAGGAATAGTTGCACACACTTCCTCTCCCAAGAGATAGTTTGTTTGAGCTTCTTAGTGGGCTCCAACATGAGATGGAATAAATACAACCTACGTGGAAGGCAGAGGACATTAGAAATGATCAAAGAAATCAATGAGGAGTCTTAAAACTAAATTCACGTTATGTTTTACAAGTTTGAGTCTTGTTCATGTTATCTCATTATTATTAACTGTTAGTGGTTGTTTCTAGTGTTGGATGTTATGTGAGGTGTTGTAAGAGTGTAAATCAATTGTGTGAAAGCTTTGGATAGTGTAGTGAGAGCTTTATCCATGAAAGGCCAAAAAGTGATAGTTATTAGAATATCTAGATAGGGTCTCGAATCATGTTAGCTACCGTAAGACAAACACCCACAATACATGCATAAATAAATATGTGAAAGCTTAAAAATAAGATAACCTAAATATATCCAAGTAACATAGCTACCTGTTTTGATTAACAACATTGGGTTAGTTCTACCAGTATAACAATAATTCCCATCCATAATATCCCTCACCCACCAGCCCTTTATGTTATTATATAGACCAAAGAGGAGGCTAAGGTTAGTGTTAGCATTTTGGTGAGTAGAGAATAAGATAAAACTATTATCAACATAAGTTAATTAAGTATTTACTTAATTGATAATCTTCTATAATAATAGGTTGTAGATAAGTATGCACCAATTAGTGTCTACCCATGCATTATAAACAAATATTACAATTCCATATTAAAACTATATAATAATGTATGAGTAATTAAATACATTAACATCCCCCTTCAAGTTGTACCACAACAAAGGAAATGACAAAGGAATCACCTAACTATCCCCTCTTGATGACACCTTCCTTCACTCCTAAAAATGCTCGAGCTAAACAGATCAGGCCTTAAGTAAGGGTTTTGTGAAGATGTCTCCAACTTGGTATTTTTTTTGGCAAAACTTAATATCAAAGGCCTTATTTTGTATGAATTATTGAATATAATGCACGTGGGTATCAATGTGCTTTGTATGTTGGTGCTCCATTGGCTTGCAGAAAATGTGGATAACACTCTCATTATGACACCAATGTTGTGTGGATTGGGTATGTGGAAATCCAAAATTTGAAAGTAAGAGTCAATCTAAATTGACTCACGATTGGAAAAAATATCACCACCATAATTAGATTATATAGTAGACAAAGCAATAGAAGTCTACTTCATACAAGACCAAGTCATGGAACCTACCCCAAGATGATAGATGTATCATGTTATAAACTTGTGATCGTCTAGATATTTTGCCCAATCATTGTTTGCGTAGCCAATAACTATTGTGTTCCCACCAAAAGTGTAACCAAAAATCAAGGATTTTATTCTTGCCTTATGTGCAATCCATAGTTAGTATTACTATGAAGATACCTTAGAATGCATTTTACAACTTGCTAATGTTTTTCATGAGGGTCTTGAAAGTAGTTTGATATCAATTTTATATCAAATAAAAGATTAGGATGAGTATGAGTCAAGTATAAAAGTATTTCAATTAATTTCCTATAAAGTGCACCTTCAATTAAAGGAGAAGAACACTTGGTGTAAAGCTTGACTCTAAATCGATAAGGAATTGGTGTAGAGTTGTAGTTTTTCATGTTGAAGTGGTTGAGGATATCTTGAGCATACTTGGATTGATTAACAAAAAATCATTTCTTAGACTATGAAATTTGAAGACCAAGGGAAAAAAACAACAAGCTCAAGTTAGGCATCTCAAAAGACTTCATTATACAAGCATTCAAAACCTGAATCTACTTGGTAAAACTCTATGTGATGATTAAGTCGTCGACATAGAGGCCCAAAATCCATAATTTCTTGTTTACTTTCTTGGTGTAGATTGTGGGGTTAAAGGGTCTCCATGTAAAGCCAGAGTTGATTAAGAATGTGTCGATATTTTTGAGAAGCCTATTTCAAACCATACAAAGAATTTTTTAATATGCACACTATTGTTGCTTGAACAACATACCCTAATTTTGTAGAAATCAGGGTACCTTTTTTTGCTTTTGGAATCCAGTCTTTCTTATTGTGGTGTAGTTGATCTCCCCCTTCCTATGAGTTGTTTTGAAATACATCAATATCCGCACAGAATAGGGCCTCAAAACCCATCATGTTGTGTCAACCACATCTATACGACTAATTTTTATACACAACACTTTGCGTGAAAATAGACTATGATAAGTTTTTCATCTCCCTTTACTAGTCTAACAAACATTCTCAATCAAGTTTGTGGATGTGTCAAGGTGTTTTAGTATGAAATCAAGTTTTGAAAGTGGTCTCACTACACAAACCACATCTGTTTTATGAATTTTCATGTATAACACTTATATTGAAAGTAAACCTGAGACATAGTTAGGTCCCCTTTTGGGTCTTCCTAACTAAAACTAACCTGGGTGATCCATCATTTTGTAAAACTTAAAAAACCAAAAAAAAAAAAAAAACTTAAAAAATTGAAAGAAAAAACAAACAAACAAACAAAAAATTTGAAAACAAAATGAAAAATTTAAAAACTTAAAAACAATATAAATAATAATTTTAAAAAAATCATGTTGGGCCAATTGGACCTAAAGGCACAATTTTTTTTTGATTGAGAAGCACCTATATATTAATATAAAATAAGATATGGTACAATGCTAATCATATAAAAAATGGGTGGAAAAGTCACACTCCACGAGCAAAGTCACACTAAGGGTTAAAGAAAAACCCTCAGGGAAAGTCATAAAAAGTGGTCACAAAATGACCGCACCAAAAAATCACATCACACAAATTGTCAGCAAAGTAGAGAAACCAAAGTATAAATAATATTAATGAGAACATTTAAGCAACATTAACAAAAGGGGTAAAGTAGGGCCCAAAGGCCTCGTGTAAGTTGGAGATGACCATTGCTTTTTGTAACTTGGTTAGCCTGTGGGGAGGACATGCCTCTTTGACTGACCCCCTCCCTACAATTTTTATTTTTATTTAATTAAATGTCAATTAATTAATTTATTTATTAAGTTTTTTAAATTTATTTTTTCTTGTAATTAATTTAATGCTTAATTAATTTAATTTTTAATTATTATTTTTTTAAGAACAAAAGTCTAATTAATTAAAAAAATAAGTTTAATTAAATAATTTATTTTTTATTTTTTTTTCTAGAAAAATTAAGATTATTGTTCAAAACCTTGGTTACACCTAAACGTACCCAAAAATTTTCTTTGGTTTATATCTTGCATCTGAGAGGTTTGTTTTCCATGCCATTAACAATGTCAGAAAGTTGGCTTCACTTCCATCACATTGGTGCCAGTCTCTCGGGGATGAAGTGTAGTTTTAAAATACATCATTTTGGTGATTTCTTAATTTCGATTAAAATGTTGCTTTTATTAATTTCTACTACTCTTATTTCTTTAAAAAATGTGACATTTTATTGTTTGTATTTTGCAGCACTGGACAAAAGGAGGGATCACCCACTTGAAAAAAACATTGTGGCTAAAGGAATTAACTCAACACCAACATTTAACGTGGCCACAAAGTGCATCAAGGAGGGCTCTCTTGTCTTGGACATATACACATATGAAGTGTTATTGTTCCACTTGTCCCTTGTTATCAAAATTAAATGTTGAGCTTCTAGTTTTGTTCTTGGCATTTATTGCCTTAAGATGATACTTTTGCACACTCAATATGGGCCTTTGATCTTAACCTGTATATTTAATATTTTTCACCCTCCTCTTGAGTGGAAGGCTTGTCTATATAAGACTTTCAATAAGACTAGAATGGTTGTTGGAGGATTTCTTAGAGAAATCAGATTTGTACTTAGTTTTTGTTTTATTTTATCCTCCTCCAAACATGAGTTATGTTATTATGCTGTCAATTTTTTTATAATTCAAATGATCATGATGGATTATTACAAGTGTTTCTAATGAAATATCTTTTAAATTCAAAGGTATTTAAGGATGAAATTCATTGTATATGCATGTATATTGACTAAGCTAAACATTAGGTTTATGAGATTTTGCTTGATCAAATGAATCATATTTTTCTACATTAAAAAATAATCTCATTTTTCTTTCCTCTTTACCATCATCTTTTATGTTTTTTTATAAATCAGTTAAAGTAGGTTTATAATAGATCTGAAATTGTAATCTGTGTATACAAGTTCTATCTTGATTGCAAACCCTTTTTTATTGTCATCTATTTAATATTAAATCTACGTATGCAATGAACATGTTGATAAATCAATTATACTTTATATAGTAAATATGAATTGTTGATTCTTTTTGGGCAATCTATTTCCATGCTTGTAGTTATTTGTTGCATGCTAAAAACCTATATCAACAAACCCACAAACCTTGCATTATTTCTCACTTGTCTAAGCTAAAATATATTCCATCATGCCCCTTGAAATGGAACAGTTTCACATCAACTAATTGGGTTATCCAACAAGCCAAGACTTAACAATATAGACCTCATGAGGGTTTTATCTCCTTTCAAGAGAGGTTGGGTGGATTTCCACCCTACCTAAGTTGGTTTATCCAACGACATATCAACATATTGGTGCTAGAAGGAAGGCCAAATTAGAATATTTTTTTGAATCTAGTATTTATTATGGTCTTGTAGCCTGTCCTTTACAATTTCAATACCATGTTATATGCCTAAATAACACATCAATAATTGACACTAGAAGGACTTAATCAGAATACATATATATATGATTTGTTATAGTCTTGTGGCCATTATTTATACTTTCCATACCTTATTGTGTACTTAAACAACACATCAACAAATTGATCTGAGGAAGGCATACAAGGTCATGCAGTTTGGGCTCAAAAACACACTTGCAGTGTTCTCTAGAGCTGTGTTGACTGCATTCAAGGATTTCATCCATGACTTCCTAGAAGTATACTGCATGACTAGGGTGTGTTATCTTTATTCAAAAAATATTTATCAAAACTTAGGTTAATATTATAGAGATGTAGAGCATTGTGAATAGCACTACATTTGAATAAATGTCTATTTTTCACACCTTTTGGTGTTTTATTAGGTCATGTAGTGTGTAGTAAAAGAATCATGATAGACTAGGCTAAGATCATAGTCATTATGAGTATGCCACCTCCCAAGACTTTAACAGAAGTGAAATCTTTTTTGAGACACACTAATTACTACCAAAAATTCATCAAGGGGTACATCGCTATATCAGGCCCTTTAAAGAAGTTATTGTGAAAAGGAGTCCAATTTGTATGGATAGAGGACTATCAGCCACATTTGTTGATTTGAAGTAGTGACTAGTGACTGCTCTGATCCTAGTTTTTCTAGATTGGAGTAAGCCTTTTCATGTACATGTGGATGCTTTAGGGCTTGTAGTTAGAGCATTACTTGCACAACTAGGAGGAGGATTGGATCATCTGATTGACATTGTAAGCAAAAAGTTGTCAGCCTAGAGAAGAAGTATATAATAATTGGGTGGGAAGCCTTGGCGATAGTGTTTGCACTATAGAAATTCAAGCACTACTTGTTGGCCACACCATTTGAATTATTCATTGATAATTAATCTTTGTGATACCTCATGAACAAGCTATTGTTAGGCAAATGCATATCTCACTGGCTGATGTTTTTTTAAGGAATTTCAATTATGGGTTAACATCAAACTGGGATGGGCGAATGTCAGTGCAGACCATCTCAACCAACTAACTAATGGTGAGGAACTTGAAGAACTCCAAGATGAGTCACAAGGTGCACACCTATTCAGGGTGACTATAATTTTAGAGAAATTACAAGAGATCACATAGTTTCTTAAATAGGGGATGTTCCCAAAACACTATACATAGAGAGATAAGAAATAACTAATCACTAGAGCTTTATCGTATAGTCTTGATAATGTATTTTTGAATTACTTAGGTAAAGTTGAAGTGTTACATAGAGTGGCACTAGAGCATGAGTGTGCACAGATCCTAAATGGAATGTATCAAAGAGTCGAAGGAGATCACTTTACAAGAGATGCAACTACAAGGAAATTTTTACAAAGTGATATTTGCTGGCCCTATCTCTTTCAGGATGTATAGAGAGTTGCACTATAGTGCAATGTATGCCAAAGGATGGGGAAGCCACACTAGTAAGATGAGATGCCTTTGCATCCCATGTTAGCATAACAGCACTTTGAATAGTGTGGCATTGACTATGTAGGGCCAATAAATCCCCCAAGTAAACATAACAAGGCAAGGTACATAATCACTATGATAAATTACTTTACCAAATGGGTAGAAGCTGCTACAACTCCAAGTTGTGGTGTGAAGGACAAAACTAATTTCTTATACAAGAACATCATTACCAGGTTCAACTGCCCTCTTAAATTGGTAAGTGATAGAGGAACTCATTTTTTGAATAAGACCATCAAGACCCTCATGGATAAGTTCCTGATATTGCATCATAAAAGCACCACTTACCATCCACAGGCAAATGACCAAGCCGAAGATATGAAAAAGTGATCGGTAAGGTGTTCATTAAAATATGCTATGTGAAGCGAGATGACTAGGAGGATAGACTTCCAACAATGTTGTGGACTTATTGCATGCATTATAAATGTGTGACAGGGTTTACACTGTTCCAACTGGTCTATGGGATAGAAGCTATGATGCTTATGGAATATGTATTTCCCAACCTATGAGTCACCAATGTAATATGAATGTGCGATGATTCATAGGTTAATGGATTTGAATTGCATGGATGAAGCGAGATGTAAAGCAGTATGGGCCTAGGAGATAAATAAGTGTAGCTAGAAGGCATGACATGATAAAAACCTATAAACAAAGGAATTTTAGGTAAATCAACTTATCCTTCTATATGATAATAGGTTCAAATATTTATTTGGAAAGCTTAACATCTAGTGGAAAGGCCCTAACACAATCCATGATCTTTTACGACTTGAAATAGTGGTCTTGTGAGATTCGTAGGGAAAAGTTTTACTCGAGCAGGTAAATGGTGTTAAGCTGAAGTCTTACCACCATTAATTTAGAAGAACATGGAATAAAGGTGTTGTATCACACCAAGTAGATAGTATTCAGGCTTGAAAAGTGTTAGTTTTAGCATAGTTTGGGCTTTATGTGTTTATTTCAGCACATGTGGGTAAATGTAAGTGTGTGTATAGACGTCAGGGATAAGAAAGATCCATGAAAAATTCAAAGGTTCCATTATGTTAGATAAAATTGGAGAATGTGGCCAATTAAGTATAATTTACAAACATCAATTAAGTCTGAGAAAGACACATGTGTCTAAATCTTAAGCAGATAGTGTAGTTTAATATTCAAGCCGTTACATTTAATGATTAGGTATGGAGGGAGATTGAAAAATCTCTTGGAAAAATGATAGGTCTATGTCATAAATAGAATAAGTAATGTACGACTAAAGCCTAGTCAATGCAACAAGTCAAAAAACATCAACCACCACCGCAATTGAATGTCATGTCAACAAAATGAATGCCACATCGATAGGAAAGTATCCACTGCATTTAAAGCTCACATGTGAAGGATTGAGTGACAATACATCTCATCAAAATAGTAAAACATCGAAGGTGGTATGACACATTATAAATCTAGCTCTTGAGCAACTCAATTCTCATCCATTGCTAAGTATACCAAAGTGTTGCACAATTTTAAGGTGATTCCTAATCTATACTTCACGCCTCCCAAGAAATTGTTTCAGAGAGAGATGCATAATGGATGGGTTTGATCAATATCAACTCATCAAAGGATTCATAGAAGCACAAAAATAAGACATGGGCATCAATATAACATTACAACAAACACACTTCATAGACCCAAATGGTTATGAGTTTACTCATAATGCATAGCTATGCTTGTTTGTCCAAGATGTAGTTGAAGGGGAAAAAGCAGTAGCATTAGCACAACCGCATAGGCTCCATAATATAGATGTGGATTAGTTGATTTGATTACCCATTTTTAGGCAACTTAGTGATGTCATGGAGGTTTTATTGGGCTGATATAATGAGGGAAAGATTTATCTTTCCCAAGACATAATCATCCACATCAATACTATTATGATGGCCAAGGTGATAGGACTGCCTACAAGAGGGAGATCAATAATGCACTATCAATTATGAATGTCACCTATCCTTTTAGAGATTTGGGAAAATTACTCTCACAACTCTAGAGGAATTTCATTAGAAGACATTGAAGATGCGTCGAAACACATTCTAGTCAAATGCATTTCTCATAGATTTAGGCAGACAACCAAGGATGCTAAGTAAACTATAAAAGGAGTCATCAATATGCCCATTGAATGATCCATTACAATGAGGAATTCAACTAACCAAAATTCTTGGTCAACGAACTCACTTCCAACATAGATAAATTCTTGGTAACTATGAAACAAATGTTCTAGTACTAATTTTTGGTATTGTTGTTGGTGTTTTCTCATTGAATGATCTATTGCAACAAGGAATTCAACTAGCCAAAATTCTTGGTCAACAAACTCACTTCCAACATAGATAAAGTCTTGCTAATTGCAAAATAATTTTTCTAATACCAATTTTTGGTGTTGTTATTGGTGTTTACATAATGGAAGTCTCCTAAGGGTGAATTTCATTCTGACATTGACTACTGGCTAGATGTGTAGTTCCAAAATCTCACATGGACCCACGAGAGCACCTACTTTGGGCATCAAGACAAGCTCACCACATGGTGGAATGAGTTAGTTGATCTAATCACAACAAAACTATGCATACCACCCAATATCATGCAATATTTGGGCCAATATGTAGTTGATATAAAGCTATCAAAGGGCATTGCTATTCAAGTTCATGACCTACCCAATGTACCAGGTCCTCTGCTCCCATACTTTATTGACTTGCAGATGGCATAGACTAAGGTGGCTAAGCAAAAGGTAATTGTAGAAATGAGAACCACCCCATTATAGATAGTACCACCATATATTCTAGATCATATTATTACAACTATGCAACCTTCAATAGAAGCTACTCTAATATGATATTTTAGGAAGTGCAAGGTACATGAGGGCATAAAATCTATATCCGCTCCAAGGTGGAATACTCATAACCAGCTCACTTGGTTGGATAACCTAAGTATACCCAAAATCACTAGGCTCTATGACTTGTCACATATGGGCACTAATGAGCAGTGGGTATACCAAATGATGATAGTCAATATGGCTGAAGACCTATATGAGGAGGAATAAAAATATTTTTTTCTAGAAAGTAGTGTACACCATCCAGGTACAAAATAAAGTGACCAAAAATTTATGGATTGAGTTACCCCCATGTTTGACTTCTATAATCATCAATACAAAGATTGAAAAATCTAAATTACAACAAATTTGGTAGATGTTTGAGGTAGGAGGATCCACTGTGAGTCCATTACAGATAGGGGTTGTTGAAACTAGTCCCATAATATAACTGCTTTGGCATAGATGGACTCCATGTAGCCTTCAATAATCTAGGGTTAAAACCTCACTTATTCTTATGCATGCCATTGGATAGCTTGTGATGGAAGAGCAATAATTACAGG
Organism: Torreya grandis; assembly: GCA_037957365.1. NCBI lineage: Eukaryota > Viridiplantae > Streptophyta > Pinopsida > Cupressales > Taxaceae > Torreya > Torreya grandis. The sequence continues at coordinate 5,663,856 of JARHVA010000170.1, read as the reverse complement.
AAGTTCACACACCAAAACCCATGAGATGTTTGGTTTACAAGGGACACATTTCTCAGGTAAAGGTGTAAATGACTGTCCTTAGCTCTTCTCCATCTAAATTTGAGGAGGCTGAGAGTGACACTAAAGAAGTAGCACTAGACACTCAAACTATAGAATAATAATAAGCTGACATGAGGAAGCACATAGTGTAACTAATTGTCACGTGCATAAATAAGAAAAGTTCAAGGTTAAAGTTGAGGTTAAATAGAAGGAAGAGGCAGAATAATAAGAATGAAAGGAAGCCCAATGTCAGGCTAAGGAAGCAGAGGCTCGCAAGCAAGCTGAGGCACTCTACCAATAACAAGATGAGGAAGACAAGAAGAAAATGTAGCAAGAATCCATAAATGTTGAACAAGCTCAATAATAACAACATGTAGTCAAATAAAAGCATAAGGATGTTGAATTGGAAGTAGAGCACAAATAGAAGGAAGCAACCCAGGAGTAGAAGAAGAACTAGATTGCGTAAGAGAATGCACATAAGTAGGCCAAGGACAAAGTATGGAAGTAAAAGGCATAGGTATAAGTAGCTGATAAAAAGGAAAAGGAATATGTAGAGAAAAAAGTGCAGGACGAGGTGGCCAAGAAGGCACACAAAGATGTTACCAAGCAGGCACAAGAGGACATTGAAAATAATAGCACTAAAGAAGCCCAAGCAGTTAATATAAAGGAAAAATCTATGCCAAATCCATCCAATTCCATTACAGTGCAACCATATCATGATCCACTCTAAACATAGGCAAAAAACACTCTAGTTGCCTCACAAGATGACAGTGTTTCCTTCAGCCTATCTAACATTTAGCTGTGGGATGTGTTGATAACTTCTACATGACACACTATTTTTTCTTTTCCCATCATTTCATTATGGATGGAACCTACGAGTACATTAGTCAAAAATATTGACTTAAATATTACAATAACCAAAGTAGCCTTGAACATATCTCAATTGTTATTGCTAAAGCAGATTAAAGGTGCTACTGCATTCCAAGAGTTCATTTCGTAGAAGGTAGTTGCATTAGAGCAACAAGTTAAGGAGCTTGAGGATACAAATTTTGCAATCATAAAATAGTTGTGCCTCATAAATAGAAATATTTAAGAGGCCTTTCCAAATCTATACACCCATTTTATTATAGATCCTTCACTCCCAAACAAAGACCAATTTGTTCTTCTTCTAAACAAGCTAATGTAGGAACATCAAGCAAAAATAAAACCAATTTTATGTTTTAGTCATTAGCAGTCAAAAGTGGGTTAAGTTTGAATGTAATGTGAGTCAAGGGACCTTTAAAGGTTCATTACATGTGTTTGAGGACATTTGGAGTCCCTAGGAATCATAGGAGTCAGTTTGAGGGTGTTTGGAGTTTTACCTCCAAAACTAAGAATTTAAAAATTCAAATATTCAAAATGAATCTAGAAGGGTCATTTGCATGTTTGTAATGTTTAGATGAGCCAAGTGGGATGAGGAAGTCATGTAAAGGGTCATTGTAAGCCTTATATGTTAATGCAAAAGGTGGAAGTCATGCATTTGTTTAGTAGCCCTTACCCATACGTTGGGTTCAAGAAAAAGAAGTTATTTTGTAACGAGTTTGGAAACCAACTTTGAAGTTGGTTGAAAATAGAGGATGATACATGAGTTTTGGGAGAGGAGGAGATGGTGTGATAGGAGAGATAGGTATCTAAGAAGAGAGAGGAGATTCTGTGAATGATAATTTGTATGAAAATCCTCAAGGAAGATGATAGAATTCTTTATTAGATCAATTATGTAATGATTTTGATAATCCTATGAATGTGAAAGGAAAGAATTTTGTGTGTCTGCATTATTGAACAAGCACTGGTTGAGTTTGAATCTTATATTGACTATGTAAGGTCCTTGAAATCCTAGGCTTGAAGATATCTTGTAAAGTTGTAAGTGGTTAGTTGGTGGATGGTGACAATTAAGGAGTGGTTATAGGTGGCAACCTTAAAAGGAAAGGTATTGATTCTTTATCTATAAGTGAGTCAAGATGAAATTCATTATGATATATATTTATGAGTATGTGGGTATTTAATAGAACCTTTAGGTAGTGATGAACCCATATACAAATGGAGAACTCCAGTGAAAGCCCCTCTTCAAGATTCCGCATGCATGCATATCATGGTAAGATTATGAAAGCCAGTTTGTTGTTTTGAAGAGTAAATGACCATGGGAAGGTGAATTGACATTATAATGGTCAAGGAATAGCATGATTTAGTTTGGTATGAACATCAAGGAAGGTCTAGGTGAGAATGGAATAGTTGAAGAGATGGAAATATTGATGTAAACCCTGCATAGTCTATAGAAAGTAAACACAATCCACTGTAAGTGATTATTTCTAAGTGTTTAGTGGATTGAATAAGGTGTGAAACCCAAATTAAAAGATGGAGGAATTAAAAATAGTCCCAAGGAAGGTATTTAAATCCTTTGAATCCTTGTATAACTCAATATAATGAATTTTCAAGGCTCTTGGGTATGTGCAAGCTACTGCAACCCTAAGATTAGGGTATAGTGCATAAATTGAGTTTGAACTATCAACTTTTGATGAAACTTGGTAGTTATGATGGGTTTTGTGTTTTATAAGTGATTCAAGCATTTGATGACTTGTATGGTGTCCACATTACAGATTTTGGTGTCCTATGTTGTGCTTAAGGACTTAAAGACTTAGTTGGTGATATGATAAAGAAGAAAAAGGGGTATACTTTGAGAGTGAGCTTGAAATAAAGGTTGGATAAGTTGAATGAGCTAAAAGGGTATCAAAAAATTTCAATAGTTTAAATTGGATGTCTGTACATTGCCCAAACCTAAGAGCTTTATCAATTTGGAGGGCTAATTGAGGGGTGGCTTAAAGAAGAAAGTAATTTATGTCTTGGGAGTTGTGACAAAAGGGAAAGGTATGAGTTGTATGGATGAAAAGGTTCCTTGAATATGTAATCAATTTATTGATAAGGTGTCTCAATTGCTCCCAACAAGGAGAAATGCCCAAAAAAAGGCTACAATCCAAAAGAAGACAATGTAAGGTTTGTGAGTAGAAATGAAAGGTAAGGTGTGAACCAGGGGTTAGAAGAGGTTGAGATAGATGGAATATGATTATGTAATACCATCCAATACAAGATAAAAACACTATTAAAACCTATAATAATAATTGACACTTGAGACCTAGAGGTTTTTGCCTAAGAAAGCACAAGAACAAGATTGAGAGAGAAATAAATGAAAAAGGATAGACAATGAATGTGACTATCTAAATGGAAGGAAATATCATCAAGGAGTGTTTTTCATAATACAAAAAATATGGATTCAATCAAAAATCTAATAAGCATGGTGTCAAGCTAGTGAGATTGGAATCTTGAAGACAAAAGCCACCAAGTGCATGTGACCAGTTTAGATTAAGACCTAGTTAATGATGCTATTGGAGACTTCTCCCCATGCCTTTACATCAAAATATCACCATGAATTGGTATAAATTCAATGAATCAAATGTCATCCATAAGGGGCAAGGCATCAAAGCTAAAATTGAGGTCCTCTATGAGTTGTTAGCTGAGTATCAGACCACTATAGATACTACTCGGGCTTAGGCTATACACATTATACTTTAGTTTCTTGACCTTCAGTTGCTTAATTGGAAGAAGTAGTTAGATACAGTTTGGACCACTACATAGCCCAAATTTTCCATGGTTGATTTCACACACACTGCCATCACAATGCCAAATGTAACTCTTGCTGCCATGGATGTTACACTACACACATCATTTAGTGCAAGGGATAATGTCATTCAAAATATGCAGACCTAGAAAAATTAGATGTTGTGCAACTCCTTCACTGATGTGTAGGTGAAATGACATGCAAATAATCTAATTTAGCTCCATAGTGAAATCACTACCAATTTCAACTCGGTGAAGTTTGCTTTGCTCAGGACAGTTGATACAAATATTCACTAGATGATGGCTAATGAAGATCCCTTGCATGATCTTCTATGCAATACTTAGGAAGTTATACTTAATTAGAAGTCTTACAAGGATGATCTGACCCTTGTTAACATAAGAATTACACCACTCATTAATGAACCTAAGATGATTCCACCCTGCTAGTTGCGATAGATTCTCCAATAATGGAAGATTCCTCCCTTAGCCAACTGATGCTTGCATAGGTTCAATAATTTTGAAATTTTGATCAATTTATTTTGTAATTCAAAGTTTGTATAGTCCTACATAGAGATAGTCTATTAAAAACCTATAAGGGTGATAAATTAGTATGTTACTTAGTTGAAAACCTAAAAGGGTAGCTAAGTAGTGCACAAGGGGTGAAATGGGTTTACTAGCACTTTAAGCAAAGTCTACGAGCTCTATGCACTTCTATATTTTGTCTCCTTTGTTAGTTTTCAAACTGCTTACCTCTACAACATTGTCTTAGGATGAGACAATCTTTTAAGTTCATGAAAGTGTTAGCAATAAATGGTAAATGTAAAACCATCTATATGTATAAGAACGTCTTATGGTAATTCCATATGTATTATATTTACGGGTTATTAAGAGTTATTACGGGAATCTCTATGTTGGTCAAGATTCTACTGAATGCAATATGGAGACCTATTCTCATCATGGTAAAGCCATAAGTTACAATAATAGGAATTAATACCTATAAGTATCTATAATGCATGTAATAGAAGGGTTGGCGATTATGTTGATTCTGACATGTATGTGAGTAATAGAAGGGTGAATGTTATTATCAGAAAGCTTTTGCACAAAGTATTATTAGAACTAGACATCAATCTATGAGGTTTTCCTTGTTATAATCCTTGGTATTAGATATTTTAATATGAATTCTAAGTATTTGTGTTCTCTATTGGTATAATTACAGAGTTTTTTATGTTCTTATGAGTGTTTTATTCATTATTCTGCTCCGATGCATAAATCTCTATATCTATAAGTAGTTTACTTCGTGCGTTGAACCTTTAAGCAAGTGTAATTCTCTATGATAGATATTGATTATGTATTCGAAATCTTGATTAAATTGTTTTGCAATATCTCTATGTTAATTTACAGACCCTATCCCCATAACTAGCATGTTTTGGTGAAACCCAAAAACCTTTACCAACAATGGATTTTTAGCCACTTCAATCAGGGTGATAGCAATAAGTGTATTATATTTGCAATCATTTAAGTTAGCTAATATAAGCAATTATTCATAGCTGTAACAATATGTTTCCCCAAATCATAGTACAAAAATGAAATAAAAAATGTACTTAATAAAATCATCATGTAGCAATATATCAAATCAACTATAGTACAATGAGGATTATGGCATTAATTTCAAGTTACAGGAGACTTGCTTACTAAAATATAGTCAATTTCAGTATAGTAACACTAACAGTCAAAGAGTGAAGACACAATGTAATTTAGGACAACCATTATATGGTTGTACATATTTTTTCTTTCACATGGTAGCATAAAATAAAACATCTAACATAGCTATAAGTGGTTGTAAGCTACAACCGTTACATCATACTTAAATAAAATACATATTGGAAAACAACCAACTCACAATCCATTTCACAACTTTTCCAACCACTTCATGTACCTTACTATACTATCAAGTGAGATTTAATTTAACATAAGCATATAAAAACCTTTATACATGGATGTACATGACTTTTTTTTACACACAAAGGAATAAAAGAAACATATAACTTGGCTATAGGTGTTCATCTAATACAACCAATACATTTTTATAAATCTCATGATACATGTTTATGAGTCAAGTAATTTAGCAATTCACAATAACTATGAAACTCCACAATTAATTCCAACACCAAAAATCATAATTTAAGAATAATAGTATCCTATATGAAATGCCATAATCTTGTTGCACAACTTCCAAATGAGAATAGAATCACATGCTCAAAATACAACTAAAGGTATTTATACAGGAGTGATAAAATTTCATAACTCAAGATCAATGAAATAAAATTAGTACAATATGAAAGAGTACAACAATTTGTACAAGTACATCCACAAGAAGTGATGTAATTACCAAAAGCATTTGCCATAATACCACCAACACAAGCATCCAAAAGAGAGAAGTATGTCAATTAACATGAGACCAAACCATGTGCACAGTCAAATGAACCCATCCATATGGTGGCCCTAACCACCCCATCCATCAAATGGATGGTGGATTTGATAATAGAGTGTGTAAGGAGGTTGAGGACTTAACAAAGATTATAAGCCACTAACCTAACTCACATAACATACAACTGAGCAACAAGTATTCATAAGAGTCACAACCCAATGGACACAAGAGAATATTAAGCAACTCCTAGGAACCCTGAGCAACTCAAAAGAGCCTCTTGGCATTTGTATGAGGCTTATAAAAATAAATGTAAGGTAGATTCAATTCTATAAGTTCTGAAAGGGCATGCTTAGAACTAAGTTGGTGGTCCAATGTCATCAAGGGGCTATTTTTCAAAAAGTAAGAACCATTTACAATGGGTCTAAGTCATTGATCTAAATTAATTAATATTCAAGTGATTCCATATTAAAACCCAAAAGCAAATGGCTCCATACAACCTTCAAGGATACACAATAAATCATGGATCAGGTAATAATATCATGGATATGTTTTCAAATCAATGAATCCAATAAATGAATACTTAAATCAAAGCATGTGATGGCACCCAACATATAACCATAGAAAACCAATCCTAAACAACAGTTACCGTAAGCCCACTAGGATGTAATTAAATCCACTAAAACAATTTTTACCGCAACTTCCTTATACTGGTTATCGAAAAAGGCATAGTTTAGTTTTGGTTTCCATTTAATATCAAATGCAACCCATATCCTTTAACCAACTATACAGAGTCAATAGAAACCCCACAAAAATCCCCAAAATTGAATTTTTGCATAATTTGGGCAAATTAGATGGAGGCTCAGGTATTTTTTGGGTAGAGAGAAAATCAATTTAAGGGTTAAGGGTTCCTCATGAAGTCCGATGACTTCATAGGGAACCCCCAACACCTTCATATAATAAAATTAACCAATTTAAAACAAAATGATAAAGTCTAGTAATATTTTTAGATGAAATTTATTGAAGCTAAGATCAAACAATGCAACCAATAATTTTTGTAGGGTTTAATCTAAGAGTAGATCACAAGACCAAAATTTGGAGTTCTCCCTATTTTAAGGTTTGAAGATAAACACAATAGTTCCTCATATAGGGGAAAATAAAAAGAAACACACTAGTTCCTCATAAGTTTCTTCTACAACACATTTTACTTAATACTCTGATCAGATCCATTAAAGTACAAGCATTATTTTATAAACAAACCCCCAAAATTTCTATGAAATTATTATAAGAAAAACCCACATAGTTTTTTTCACTCATACCATGCATAAGCAAGGTATCAAATCCCAATTAAATAAATAAGGGTTTATAGTTATTTTCATGGCACTACAGGCCCGTTAGGAAGTCTCACAACCTCCTAATGGGCATGTACTTCCCTCTATATAATTTTACTTGAATCTATTTATAGCTAATAAATAAATAAGGAAAATCCTTAAATCAGCTTTGTTGTATTTAGGTACAATTTTATGTACTTAGTAAGCAGGTGTGTCTTTTTTCTACCATAGTGGGGATGGGTTTACCTCTACCCAACTCGACTTTCTCTACTCCTCCTTTTCTCTACCATTTCCTTCTCCAAAACTGGCACTACACTCTCTCCTCCTTCCTTTCTCTTCTCCCTCCACACCCCCTCTAGATGGCTCGATGCTTCTCCCAAAAGGTTGAGTTTCCCCCACCAAGGCTCCACATGACCTGGTCTGTAAAAATGGGGTTTTAGGCAATTAAAAACATAGAAATGGATGCCCAAGTCTAATCAAAAGTTTCACATTCAATTCCACATCAAAAAATTTATGACATACATTTAAATGTTTAAATATATATGAATACATGGAGTTTTCAAAATTTAAGCATGCATTCATTTTTGGCTAGTGCTACAATGAATGCCTAAAATCACTTGCTAGTTCTGACACAAAAATTGTAAATTGAAATGTAATATTGTTTTTATTAGTGTTGGTAGGCCAATCATCATATTATTTGCCTTTTAAGTCATTGACCAACTTTACCTTCTATTGCTTACCTACATGCATCTTTGTTCTGCTCTTTAATATTTTAAGCTCTTAGTATTATGCATACAAACCAATTTAATATTTTTTAACCGCATACAAACTAATCCCCACTTAAATATATATGTAATACATTGTGGTGGATAAATTTAAAAATAGTGTGCCGCAGTCAATGCCATTCACCCATGACCTCAAATTCCCATCTGAGTCATTCAAGACTACTTTGAAGGCATGAAGAGATTGAGATTCATGAGCATGACATTTGGGAAGGCAAATACATGGGAATGGGTTGGTGAAGAGGATAACTAAGAGTAAGATGATAAAAATGACAATATAGACAATTGATCAAAGATTAAGAGTGGGGATGATTCATTTAATCCAAAAAGACAAGGTGCAAAATTATCATAACATAAGACAATAGTCCAATCCCACAAGATAACAATAAAGATGTCATAACCAAAGATGAACGACAGACAAGATCAAAGAGCAATAAAAGAATCAAACTAATAATGACAAGAAAATACTCAACTAACCAGTGGCTTTATAATCCCTTTTTCAATTATTTTACCTATCAGAGTTCATCTGACTGCATATTAACCTCATTTCTATGTTTACTCTATTGTTAAAGCACCCATCAAGCCTAACTCTTTATCCAAGTTCCTGCATCCACCAGAATAATACATCAGTAGCATCTACACGAGTCATAACAATAATAACAATAATAATAATAATAATAATAATAATAATAATAATAAAATTTTGAACTGAACAAAATAAAAGCATGCTATAATTGAATCAACATAATAATCCATATTAATAATGATCTAAATCATAATTACTAACAAGGTACCAAAACATCATATCCACAACCATAATAACATTTGTAATAATCAGTCAAAATGCCAATCAGAATCCAGTAAAACTTACTACTGTAATGTATCTAATAGTTATGGAATTGTATAAATTAGATGGGGTGATAACACTTGTATGCAATATTTGATTTCTATCATAAATATAAATCCTACCTTTATCCAAAATAGTCCACTTATAAAATAATATACTTTCACTTATAATCAATGATATGATTCGACATCTAAATGAGCTCATTGAGGGCATCACCACTCTTATGCTTGAATTAGACACCATGAGACATACTATAGGTCAACTACAAATGCAAATGCATATTTTACAATTAGAACAAGAAAAATTCACTAATAACATTAAAAACAAGATAAAATGAAGGAACCTTATTAAAAAAACAATATTATATATGCCTTTTTTCAAATGACTTAGCCATTCCAACATTTTAATTATTCAATGCTCATAGGAATCCTCAAGTGCATGTTTGCACAACATTTTATTCCATAGCGGTTTTGACGACTATCCTTTAATGATGCTTAAGTTATTTCATAGAACCTTGATTTGTGGCACATTAAAATTGGTTCTATTATTTTCATAGTAGTTTGTTAAATGCTATGCAAAGTTTACAAAAATATTTTATTAACAAATATGTTACTAATAATATATTTTAAAATACATTCCAAAGCATTAAACGTCTAAATCAAGATGCCAATGAAAACATGCTTGATTTCATATTTCAATTTGTTGTCACATGCATTCATTGGTGTATCAACTTTGTGATTTAGAAAAGTAACATATCTTCATCAATAGCCTCATAGAGCCTATCAAAATCAATTTACTATGAACAAAATATAGATCCTTTACTTATATTACAACCAAGGCTATTGATATAAAGGACAAAGAGCTAAAACCCACAATCATGTTAAATAGTGTTCATACTAATATTCCAATCAATAAAATTCCTACATACTTATATTAAGAAGAGAATAGTACCATCTGCTAAAGTTTTCACTGGAATTATACCTCATGAACCAAATAAGTCTTCACATACTCCTATGGTAATAAAAGCAATAATGTTAGACCTAGAACACATTACGACTTGATCTACATACGTTTTTAAGAATCAATACAATATTCTAAAATGTTTATTGAACAAAGACATAGTCAAATAACCACCTATGCCAAACATAATTTCCAGCTATAGACTAATTTTTAATAATGATAATTTTTTTTTGACATATCATATAAAAAGAGGGAATTCAACAAATAACTACATTAATTTGAGAGATAAATTAAAAGAGATAATTGATCAAGTAAAAATAATGTTCCCTCACCAAACATCCATTAAAAAGGGCATTATTTACAAAGAAAAACAACCTTTTCAAGATACAACAAATGTAAATAGTGGTGATCAAATCTAATGTAATCAATACTTATATAAGAATGATCATTTATTTTATGATTTCACATATTAGGTAGATACCTACCACCTCCATCAAAATAAATATTAATGCCTTATGGGACATTGATCGCTTCCACACATACATCTTTTAAACCCTTCTTGTACCATACATTTTGCTTATTTCATTGGATACATGATTTATATTTTGTTTTAGTTAAATTATAAAAATAAAAAACATTGATAAAATACATAAAAAATAAGAAATATTTGATCTCTATCATTATCATCATTGATACATCTTTTGACATATTTACTTTACCATAGTTGTGTGCATAGCTTTCTTCTTCTTTATATTGTTTCTTACATGTGTCTTCCTCATAGGGATTACTTATGAAAATTGACAAATCCAAAAACATTAATAAAAGATAAAAGAAAAAAAAATTATTTGCTTTTATCTTCGTCATTGGATACACATCATACCTATCACTATAGAGTGTACACATCCATGTTTTCACACTTGATTTCTAATGGTATACCTTGATTTAGGTAAGAAGAGGGATAATTTAGGTAGATGTGTTTATGATTACATTTACAAATCTCCCATGTAATTAATTACTTTGTTAAGCAATCACATTTGCTATATAGAGCTACCTTTACATGCATCTTATTACTTACTGGTTACTTACATGAGGTATACCAATATTAATTGTGTACATGGATTTGTTCATACTATTTTTAGAATATTATTCAAAATAAGAGTAAATTTAATAAATCACCATCCTCAAATATATGACTTTGATTTAGGCCTCTTTCTTGATCTTGTTTACATTTTGTTATTTTATATATTTCATGTGGCACTTGCCTTCTATTTGCATTAACATCCTTTTATCCATGCTTGTTTTGTTTCATTGGCCTTGACCATTTGACTATTGGTTCTATTCTTAGCACATACACTAGTCCTCATGATGATAACAACATTATTATTGGGATTTTCTCATATCATGCACTAAGTTTTGAGGGAATACAATAAGTGTTTAGAATCCTCCTCATCTCATTCTTCTAGTTTGCAAGCATTTCTTCTTTTCTTTCTTGTGTATCCTCGTACTTTTTTATGCTAGTTTTTATTTTATTCTACATATATAACTAAAAAATAAAAAAACATGGTTTCATATGTATCTATTTGTATATGGGGGCATCATACTCAAGCATAATCTTTATTAACTATAACTATGTACACATATTTGCCTTTGGGGCATTACATCTTCACATGTTTCTCACTTGCATATTATTATAGACACCTAAATTTGGTAGTAGACACTTTGGAAACACTCAAATTTGGCACATTTTGACATACTTGGACTTTACGTACACATTTGAATCTTGTGCACACTTTCTCCTATCCACCATGTTGTTCCCAAAATCTATCACTCATTTTTGGGACAACATATGAACTATTTTGGTCCTGCAGGCCAAAATTCTCTTTTCCCTTCTCAAAAAATTGTTCTGAGTATTCAAATTCTCCATTATTCAAGCTTTTTCAACTAACGGACTCCACAGGCTAATTTATACGGACTCTACAGGCTTATTTCTACGAACTCCGTAGGCTGATTTCTATGAACTCCGCAGGCTGATTTCTACGGACTCCTCAGGCTTATTTCTACGGACTCCACATGCCTATTTATATGGACTCCATAGGCTGATTTCTATGGACTCTGTAGGCTTATTTCTATGGACTCTACAGGTTGATTTCTACAGACTCTACAGGATTGTTTCTATGGACTCTGCACGCTGATTTCTACAGACTCTACAGGTTTGTTTCTACGGACTCCGCAGGCTGATCTCTACGGACTCTACAGGAAAGAAACAAGTTCCTAACACTTATGCAATTTCAGGGTTGGGTCAATGTTTGGGTCAAAATTTGGTTCAAAGGGATGGTTCAAGAAATGGTTCAAATAGGAAGTTCAAAGGAGTCTTCCAAAAGCTCGAAGGACAAGTGCCCTTGCGAAGGGTACTTAGGTGCCAAAAGGACCTTTGTGACTTTTTCAAAATGGCAATTTTGGAGACCAAACAACCCTTGCAGAGGGTAGGTGATGAGCAAAATGGGCCTTTGCAAAAGGCTGAAAGGGTAAGGTTTTTCTTCAGAAAAGTGAACAAGGTAGAAAAGTTGGAATTCCTTCGAATTTGTTCAAGGCAAGAGATGAAGAATTTCTTCAGACAAAATGCCTGAAGGAATTCCTTCAGACATTTTATCCGAAGAAATTCATGAGGCAAAAAACAATGTCTTTCGGGAAGATTTTCTACCGCAAAAGACAAGACAAATTCTTTTAGACAAAAAGTCCAAAGGAATTCCTTTAGAATTTTGTCCGAAGGAATTCACCTGAAAGAAAAAGGCCTGACAAAAAGTGGCTAAGGCAAAGGAAAGATTTCCTTCAGACATTTTGTCCAAAGGAATTCCTTCAAACATTTTGTCTGAAGGATTTGAAGAAAAAAGCCGCCCAAAGAACCCCGAAGGACATGTACCCTTGCGGGGGGCTCTCAACGACCAGGAAAAGGACCTCCCCCAAGTCCCAAAAAGACACCTTCCCTTCGGAAGGATTCAAAGACTAAGCTCGGTCAAAGGAAATACAAAGGAAATAAAGTTGAAGGAATTAGCCAAGGGGTGACGGGCCCGCAGACATCAAAGTTGGGCACCGTGAACTAGCTGTTGGAATCCAGATGTCTGATGACGTCCCTGAAGTTGTCAAAATTAGGGCAATAAACTAGCCGTTGGCTTTCAAATGGTGACGGGTGTGCAAATGTCAACTTTACAGCAATGAAATAACCATTGATCTTTAAAGGCTTGAGTGTGGACCCGAATGCATTCAAAGGCCTTAAGGCCAAAAGGAAGAACTGCTAAGAGAAGATAGCCCCAAGAGCTCAAAATTCTAGGAAAAGACAAAACCAGGAAGAGACAAAGCTGGGAAAGGACAAAAGTCAAGAGTGAACTCAACGACTATTAGAAAGGGGAAAAGATAGCCCGAGAGCTGAAATTGCAACAAAAAAGAGGGAAAGACTAGAAATATCTACGTAGGAGTTATTTCTAGTAGGTGGAATAGTCCACCAAATAGACATCTGAGCTCACAAGCATTAAAAGGCACGACCTATTTTTCTCCTTTGGAATAAAAGTGAGGGGACATTTGTGTACATAATTGGAGAAAGATCAGATGACCCATGCTGAGGAGGAGATATTTTGAAATGAATTGACATGCCATAGTTAAGGCAGATGCCCTGTTCTAGCATGGCCCCTTGACAGAATTGAAAATGCGTTCATGGCATTGAATGCAGCATGGGCCATTCAATGAAATGAAGTGTTAAGTCTTTCTTAGCTGCTATATATGCTAATCTCCTATTTGATGAGAAGGAGATCTTTTTGGTTATGGATGCAAAACTCTACCAAAATTGAGAGGCGATCACTGAGACTTTGAGCTCAGATTGTTAATCATATTTCTTTATTTGAATGAGAAAGAAGGTTACTTTTAGACTTTATTCTGTAATAGCTTGTGTCATTTAGGAAATTGTTCTTATGTCTATTTCTTGAAGGTGTTCTTGTCTATTGAATGAAATAAGCAAAACTAGTGGAAGTAATCAAGAAGGTGTCCTGAAGCCAACTATGGGAAGACTTTGTGCTATCACCATTGTCTTTAGTGTGTTTTCTGTTTGTTTCTATGTAAAGGATCTTAGGACAACTTTGTGCCCCCATTATTCTTTGTATTTCACTCTTGGGCAGTCGAGGTGGAGACTTTGTGCTACACCTTTTTCTGCTAGTTACTACGCCCCCTGTTACCAGTTACTTGTTACTTACTAGAAAGAACTCCTACTGTTTGCTGTAAGACCACTTCTGAAAGAAGAGAAGTGCCTTCAGTGTTTTCACTTGGATTTATCCTTTGTTTGTGAACATCATCTCTGAAAAAAGAGAGATGGATGGTGTTGTCCTACCCCTGAGTGTTATTTTTTACATATACATATAATATCTAGCCCCTCATATTTTATAGGGAACCTCCCCTTAATGAGAGGAGAGATTTGTCCCCTTCTGATGTGGTAAACCTACACATTTGGCCGACTAATCTCCCTATGATGTGGTTGAAACAACCTATTTTTCCCACCAGTTAGTTGGTGACAAAATATTCACCCAATAATTTTTTGGTGACTCTACTGGAGACACAACAATTTTGTACAATTTGAAGCGTCAAGCTTCAGATTGAAGCATCACTTGTGTCTTATCCATTATCATTATAGCCTTATCCATTTCCATTATATACTCTAAGCTATAACACTAGAGATGCTGGAGATCGAGCGTTTCATTTCAAAAGTCAATTCTCTGCCAGCTCCATGCCAATAGTTTTTTGGTGACTCCGCTGGGGAAGAGTGCACAGTTTGAAGCCTCAAGATTCAAGCTGAAGCAGGGATAGTTCTTTTCCATTTTTATTCTACAATCTAGCAACTCCACATTATACTAGAAGCTAGAGAGCCCAAGGTGTTGTTGACCCTGATTTTGAGTTGGTGTAGCAGGACAATCTTGATTTGTTTCTTCCACAACTTCAAGTTTAACGAACTAGGAGTCTTCCTCCTACCAATACTAGGTCACCACTACAAGGCAGAGCTTCTTTTTCTACTGTTATCAGAGCTTTACCTATACATACTCCACCTAGATTTGTTATCCCCCCTTTCCATAATCAAATCATGGCGGTTCAAGGCCCCTGGGGTAACTCTTTTAGCCCACTCAATTTAGCTCCACCTCTACATGAGCTACCACGTAGTTCAAGGAAGAATTTCCCTAAATTCTTTGGTGATGGGAGAGTTCATCTTGATGAACACATTACAACTTTCAACATAGCCTGCGATGTGATAGGCATGGAGTATGAGGACGTAGCAGTCAGGCTATTTGTGGAAACATTGCAAAGTGCTGCTGTAGACTAGTTCTATCATCTACAGGCCCAGACTGTGACTAATTGGAACACTCTCAAAGCTAAGTTTGAAACAAGGTTCAAGCCTGCAGAAGATTTGCATGCCCTTCTGGCCTAGCTCACACAGATGAAGAAATAACCTCATGAACCTATGAGGGACTTCATTGCCAAATTTGACAAGCTGAGGAATAGGATTCTTAAAATTGCTTAGCCAACACCTGAGAACCTTAAATGTTTCTACATCAACTCACAACTACCTGAAGTGAGTTTTTTGCTAAGATGTGCTAGCCACATAGACTTCACTGCTACTCAAGATTTAGCCACTAAGATGGAAGATGACCTTATCTTGGCAGGAAAGATAAGGAGAGCTCTTAACAGAGGTAAATCTTCTTCATCTTCTGAATATCCATTTATAGGCACCACTAATCCAATGGTGCAAAAGATGACAAATGAGTTGCTTGCTATTAGAAAGCAAATGGTGTAAGGGATGTCATCTGCCCCTTTGTACAGAGACATACCAAGGAGGACATTACCCAATTAATCATACCAAGGCAATGCTACTAGGAGTCAAGGGCAAACAAATCATCTTCCTCCCCCATAGGGGAACCTTGCCATTGAAGCACCTCCAACCAATTCAACAGTTGGATATCTTGAAATAGAATCCAATTTCTCCTTCCAACCTGAGTTGAACCAACAAGATGATGCTAATCTCTTCACAGAGGGAGAAGAAGAATTAGCTAGCAACTCCAACATTGGTTTCCTGAATTACCAGGATGAACTCAGAATTAAAAGTGAAGTGTCTGATGGATCATACGCTGTATTCACCCGATCACAGAACTAGTCAGCTCAACAAGCTGATAAGGGAAAAATAGGGGAAGGATCTCAGCCTATAATTTCAATTGCCAAATGAGGAACTTCTCTACCTTTCTAGCCAAAGGACCTAGTGAGCAGTTAAAATGTAAGTACCTCAAATATGCCTTCACCTTCAACTTCAATTTCACAGATCAATCATCCCCCCTAAAAACCAAAAAGATGAACTGCCTTTCCTTGTTCTTAATTTATTTCAGATGTTTGACATAGTTGACCATGTCAAGAAAACTAAAATTCAAGTTTCTGAATTTGAATTTATACAATCCAACCCTGAGCAGTTGGATAAGTTGGTTCAATATGTGAAGAACCAAACCGCCCCTGCAGGACAAGAGGTTAGAAAGGTAACTCATGATCCCCCAAGGAACATGTCCACCCCAAACCATCTTATCATTACTCCTCTTGTTGCTCCTAGGAAGACTAAACCATTTTATGTCTCCTTGCTAATAAATGGACACCAGTTGAATAATTACATCATAGACTTAGGTGCATCAAACAATGTCATGCCTACCAAAGTGGTGAAATTCCTTGGTCTCACACTGACCAAGATATTTGGGAGATATTTCTCCATGGAGAACAAATAAGTGCCATTGTTGGGACAAATCAAGGATGCCCAATTTGCATTTGCAACATTCTCAAACAAGAGAATCAAGATGACAGTCCTGGTGGCTGACATCCCAGCCTCATATGGCATCCTTCTTAGACAAAATTTCTGCAAGGATGTTGGAGGAGAAATAAGCATGGACCTGTCTGAAGTGAGGATCCTAGTCAAAGGCATTATGTAGAGATTGCTCCCTAAGAAGGAAGTAAAATATGTGGTCACTTAAACATCAGCGCCTGAAGCTCAAATTCTATTTGAGTCTTCAGGCATGGGTAATTACTTTTTGACTACAGAGGATGCTCCTATCTTAGCTGATGAAAATTCTAAAAATGACAATTTGAAAGTCAATTCAGGCAAAACAACAAAAGAGTTAACAGGACACAGTGCAAGCCCAAAAGAATCCTCCCCTCTAAATGAAGAAAAATCTAAGGTAAGGTCAGCTTCTGATGATGTATGGATACTAGAATTTGATGGCAGCTATTCCTCTACTAGTTTAAGATCTGGGATTGTGTTGATATCTCCTCAAGGAGATATTTTTCCTTCTTCATACAAGTTGTAGTTCAATAATACTAACAATACTACTGAATATGAATCACTACTACTTGGATTGAAGGCTACTCAAGACAAAAGTGTCCAGCTCCTTCATGTAAAAAGAGATGCTGAATTGGTGGTTTTTCAGGTGAGGAACCTGTGTCAAACCAAGAACAAAATATTGTGACATTACCATAATCTGGTATGGGATCGAATTGAAAGTTTTAAAGCTTTCAATATTTTTGCAGTGCCTACAGAGCCTCATAATCATGAAAATTCATTGGCTGGCCCTACAACCTTCATGGTTCGTCACCTCAATTTTAAAGATAATAGGCACACTATCAAACTGGTCTTTCAACCAAGTGTGCCTGATAAAGTTAACCATTGGCAAGTTTTTGATGCTGACAATCAAATCATGTGCTTCACTGGAATAGAAGAGCAATAAGCTATGGTAGTGGACCATACTGCTACGAGCCAAAGTTAGAAAAAGAAACTCTTCACCAAGAGAACAAGGATTTATGGTTTTCAGATTGGAGACCACGTCTTGCCATGGGGCAAGAAGAGAGAACCAAAAGGAGTGCACAAAAAATGTGATTCCTAGTGGAGAGTTCCATTTTTCCATCACCGATTCTAGGGAGAAAATGTTTTTATGCTAGTTTATCAGGATGGAACACCATTTTCATTCTCACAGTGGGTGGCATCTGAAGCACTTCAATTCTTGAAGTATCAGATAAGATCATTTGTACATATGTATATTTATATAGTCTTTAGTTCTATTTTATGCTTTTCATTTTCATTTTTGGTGCCTTTCTTTTTTGGGTAGCATGACTCTGTATCCCAATGGCATACTTGAAGGCACTGGAGATTCTAGTTTCTACTCCCCTCAGTTGTTTCAAAATTTCAACTGAAGGAAGTTCCCCAACTGGAGCCAGCTGTTGTTCCCAAAATCTGTCACTCATTTTTAGGACAACATATGAACTATTTTGGTCCTATAGGATAAAATTCTCTTTTCCCTTCTTAAAAAATTATTTTGAGTATTCAAATTCTCCATTATTTAAGCTTTTTCAGCTAACAAACTCTGCACGTCGATTTTTACAGACTCTGCAGGCTTGTTTCTATGGACTCCGTAGGCTGATTTCTATAGAATCTATAGGATAATTTCTATGAACTCTGTAGGCTTATTTCTATGGATTCCATAGGCTTGTTTATACAAACTCTACAGGCTAATTTCTATGGACTCTATAGGCTTGTTTCTATGGACTCTATAGGCTGATTTCTATGGACTCTATAGGCTTGTTTTTATGGACTCCGCAGGCTAGTTTCTATGGACTTTGTAGGTTTGTTTCTATGAAATCTGTAGGCTAATTTCTATAGACTCTACAGGAAAGAAACAAGTTCCTAATACTTAGGTAATTTCAGGGTTGGGTCAATGTTTGGTTCAAAGGGATGGTTCAAGAAATGGTTCAAACGGGAAGTTCAAAGGAGTCTTCCAAAACCCTGAAGGACAAGTGCCCTTGTAGAGGGCACTTAGGTGCCAAAAGGACCTTTGTGACTTTTTTGAAAGGCAATTTTGGAGACCAAATAGCCCTTGCAAAGGGCAGGTGATGAGCAAAAGGACCATTGCAAAAGTTTGAAAGGGTAAGGTTTTTCTTTGAAAAAGTGAACAAGGCAGAAAAGTTGGAATTCCTTCAGATTTGTTCAAGGCAAGAGATGATGAATTTCTTTGAACAAAATGCCTAAAGGAATTCCTTCAAACATTTTGTTTGAAGAAATTCATAAGGCAAAAAATAATGTCTTTCGAGAAGATTTTTTGCCACAAAAGACAAGACGAATTCTTTCAGACAAAAAGTCTGAAAGAATTCCTTCAGACTTTTGTCTGAAGGAATTCGCCTGAAAGAAAAAGGCCCGACAGAAAGTGGCTAAGGTAAAGGAAATATTTCTTTCAGACATTTTGCCTAAAGGATTTGATGAAGAAAGTCGCCCGAAGAACCCAGAAGGGCATGTACCCTTGTGGGGGGCTCTCGATAACCAGGAAAAGGACCTGCCCTAGGTCCCAAAAGGATGCCTTCCCTTTAGAAAGATTGAAAGACTAAGCTCGGTCAAAGGAAATCCGAAGTAAATAAAGCTGAAGGAATTGGCCAAGGGGTGACGGGCCTACAAATATCAAAGTTTGGCACCATGAACTAGCCGTTGGAATCCAGACGTCCGGTGACATCCTCAAAGCCATCAAATTTAGGGCAATAAACTAGCCGTTGGCTTTCAAATGTTGATGGGTGCACAAATGCCAACTTTACGGCAATGAAATAACCATTGATCTTTAAAGGCTTGAGTGTGGACCCAAATGGATTCAAAGGCCTTAAGGCCAAAGGGAAAAATTGCTGAGAGAAGATAGCCCTGAGAGCTCAAAATTCCAGGAAAAGACAAAACTAGGAAGAGAGAAAGCTGGGAAAGGACAAAAGTCAAGAGTGAACTCAGAGACTAGTAGAAAGGGGAAAAGATAGCCTGAGAACTAAAATTACAACAAGAAAGAGGGACATACTAGAAATGTATGCATAAGAGTTATTTCCAGTAGGTGGAACAGTCCACCAAGTAGACATCTGAGCTCGCAAGCATTAAAAGGTGCAACATATTTTTTTCCCTTGGAATAAAAGTGAGGGGATAGCTGTGTCCATATTCAGAGAATGATCAAATGACCCATGTTGAGGAGGATATATTTTGAGATGAATTGACACGCCACAGTTAAGGCAAATGCCCTGTTTCAGCATGGCCCCTTGACAAAACTAAAAATGCATTCAAGGCATTGAAAGCAGCATGGGCTATTCTATGAAACGAAGTGCCAAGTCTTTCTTGGCTGCTATATATGGTAATATCCTATTTGATGAGAAGGATATCTTTCTGGTTATGGATGCAAGTATTTCACTCTTGGGAAGTCAAGGTGGAGACTTTGTGCTACACCTTTTTCTGTTGGTTACTATGCCCCCTATTACTAGTTACTTGTTACTTATCAGAAAGAACTCCTATTGTTTGTTGTAAGACCACTTCTGAAAGAAGAGAAGTGCCTTTAGTGTTTTCACCTAGATTTCTCCTTTGTTTGTGAACATCATCTCTGAAAGAAGAGAGATGGATGGTGTTGTCCTACCCCTGAGTGTTATTTTCTATATATATATATATATATATATATATAGCACCTCATATTTTATAGAGAACTGCCCCTTGATGAGAGGAGAGATTTGTCCCCTTTTGATGTGGTAAAATTGCACATTTGGCCAACCAATCTCCCTATGCTGTGGTTGAAACAACCTATTTTGCCCATCAGTTAGTTGATTATTTTTAAAATTAGGAAGTCTCCATTAGGTTGGCCTAGGCATGTTTCATGGGTTAGTCATAGTAGGAAATATCAAAGAGTAAATGTCAAATACAAATCAATCCTAAGGTATCACTTGGTCACTACTTGGTTATTACGTTGAAAATTACTTGAAATTTGTAGAAATACAATAACAATCTCTTGAGACATTATCACAAAGGCATACATATCTAAATATGTATCGAAACATCATCCATAGAGCCAATTTTAAATACAAATTTAGGCCAAATGTTTCATGGTGTCAAGTGTCAAAATCCAAAGTATTGATTTGCATTCTTGATTGATCACAATGGTGCACACACAACCCGAGATGTCAAAACTATATGCAATTTAATCCTTATTTAGAGTATTGGAATGTAGGTAAAACTTAGTCACTCAGTGGGGAGTGGTTATGGTTGTTCAACACAAGTTTCTATCCCCCTTTTCAAGGGTCATATTGTGTTGAAAGTGTGATAAGTATTTCAAAGTAAAGAGATATTTTTCAAGGGTCATCTTATGTTGAAAGTGCAAAGAAGGTTTAAAAATAAAGGATTGAATGTGAATGCACACACATGAAGAACAAACCGATGAAATATTAAATGACACAAATCCACCATTTAGATGCATGGAATCTATAATAGGTATTTAGATTATTATTCCTACTAATACTATTCATGTGTCTACTCCTATGGCTATAGTAGTGATGCCTACACCTATCATGGAGGCAATAAAAGTTAATCTTCCAATTTATATGGTTATCCATATGAAACATTTTTTTTTGTCTTATTGCATTGCTACTCATGTGATGCCACTTATTTCTAATCAATCTCATATGCTTATTAATCAAGAGCTTATTCCCAATTAGAAAAGGATTCTTATAGAGTGGGCCATTAAAAAAAATTTCAAACATTATTACACAACCCTTTAGCTCTAAATATTTCCACTTATCCTTTGCCTACATGATTTGGTACACCTAAGCTTAAATCATATGATGCTAAAACTGATCCATAATAATGCCTTAGAGCCTTCTAGGCAACATGCTTAGATTATTCCTCTAATGGTATGTTATTAACTAAAATTTTTCTTATTACCCTTAAAGACTATGCCTTGTGATGGTTTTATGACCTTCCTTTCGAGTCAGTACATGCTTTAAATCCTTTGTATGACTAATTTCTAACTCAATTTTCTATTAATATTAGTGAGAAGGTCTCCTATGATCAAATTACAAGACTCAAGTGAGCACCTAATGAGCCCACTAATTACTATGTGCTTCATTATAAGATTATGCTTTCAAAAATTCCAAATCCCATGGCAAATAATAAATTGCAATAAATATTTAATAAAAGTTTACTTATGCCTATCCATGAATCTACTATGTTCAAATGATTCTAATATTTCAATGACATGTGCCATATGGTTAAAGATCATGAGGTTAGGCTCATTACCATGAACAAGTTAAAGTATGGGACTAATCCTCCCACATATTCTAATGCCAAGTTTCAAAACAAACAAACTTTCAAATCCAAGACAAATGATATGAATAATGAGGCTAAAACAATGATTAATGTGGTTTCACCAATGAAATAGGCTTGTCCTATCAACTCCTCAAAAGATGTTATTTACATGATTATTAATACCTCCTCATAATGCATTAAAAAATTTACTGGAGGGCAAACTCTTATCTCTCCATTCACAAATGGATTTTAATATAATAAAGGGACAACCTAATGGGTTCAATATCAATACATACTATGATTGGCATACATGTGTAAGACATTATACTAATAAATGTTATGCTTTGAGACAAAATATATACGACTTAATTGAGAATAATACTGTTGATGTTAATACACCTACTAATGCTTTGATTATACAAGATAACACAAATCTTAAGATATTTTCAAATCCATTTATAAAACATGTGGCATAAGAAACCAAGGTTAATCCTAAGGTATATGTGACTTATAATTCACATCCTCCTCTGACTTCTTATGATTTTAGAGTTGAGGAGGTTCATATTATACATGGTCTTATTGATATAATTAAAAATACATAAATACAATGACCTAAAATCATATTTTATGACCATGAGATTATTGATAATGACTTTACTAATATATCTTTTTTTATACACACTTTCATTGACTCACATCTTATACACCGTGTTATGGTGGATAACAAGTGAAGTGAAAACATATGCACTATGATAATATTCATTATTCTTGGATACACACATATAAATTTGATTGTTATGACTATTGCGGTAAAAGGATCTGATATACAAAAACAAAACACTCTTAGAGGCATTATGTTACCACTTATGGTAGCACCTATAACCATTGCTACTTTGTTCGTAGTTTTTCCTAATACTGGGGCATTCAACATGCTATTGGGATGTACATGGATACATAAGATATGTGCAATACCATTTTTGGTGTATATATGCTTTAATTATATCTATAATAATTGAGTGGAATCTAATTTTGGTTATTTCATATGAGTACCTCATTTAGCTGGAGATTTTTATTTCTCCATTTTCACATCAACCTATTGTATAACCTATACATTTTCATCTTATGAAGTAAAATCATAGATATCTAATTTTTCTTCTTTGAAGGACCAATTATCCAACATCAATCACATCAACACTATATTTGAGTTTAATATACATTACATAGTTTGTCATTTCCTAAGATAGTTCTACAAGTTTCTGTGCATGTTCCACAATGAACACAAACACATTCTCCTAACATAAAATTAAGTCCATAAGTCACTATGGATATTAATTATACAAAATATATACATGATCATGTTGATGATGATGAAAATTTTCAATATGTTATAGTGCATGATCATTTATCTGATTCAGATAATGATATATATGTTACTCCTTGTCTACGGTGCATGACATTTGCATCTGTAGATCCAGGACCTATATGTGAGTATCCCATTGATTAGATCATAGGTTAATAGGGACATGTTTTAAAATTAAATAAATTATAAAATTAAAATATTCAATATATATATATATATATTAAAAAAATAAAATGAAGACATATGCATGATATGATTTGTCGATAAACATATTTGATTGATCTTATTTATCATATACATGGTGAATTGCATATCTATTATTTTTGCACATAATTTTCATGATATACATGGGTGGGATACATGACATACATGTTATATATGATACATGGACATACAAATATGTGAAATTATTTACACCAAGGGGAAACCTTTCTACATTGGGGGTCATCTTTGAACACTTATCAGGCTATATCTTTCTATACTAGTCCATTGATCATAGTATATTGGATTGATACACATGACTTGATATTGATTATAATTTCTGGAGTGATATTTCCTATTCAAATTATAATTTAATATATTGTATGATTGCATCAATGGATTATGCATATAAACATTGCTTACTTTGTGCATACTTGATGTTGATGATTATTACTCTGTGTGATTCTATGAGTGAATTAATTGTGTCATGTCATGCCATACTTTAATTGTGTTAGAGGATCCTCTAACCCATACCATATCCATGTTGTGTTTGTGTCTGGTCAGATTTGAGTTGTTTCTTGAGTGCTTGAATGCTTTATGATCATAATAATTTATGTGTGTGGGGTTACATATATGAATATTGTTGAGTTTGGTGTTGTGATTTATATAACACACACTTTTATTATGTGTGATGCCATGATATTTATCATAGATCTACTATGATGCTAATTACTACATGCCTAATTGATATATCTACTTGTCATGACACTTATATGCCCATTACCTTAGATTACATGTTTCATATGTGCTTGATTGATCAAATATTTATATGATGACATATATTATTATGTTTGCATACATACTTTACATGATAACATTTTTATATAGAGCACATGATACACAACTCTTTATTTTGAGATGAATGATTCACATGCTTTATCCCTCATATTAAAAACATGGCATATAGTGCACCTGTCTTATAGATTTAGGTCATTATAGACATAAATTTCATGCTTTGGGTTAGATTATGTGATTCATATAGGATTAAATAAGTAGATTGAGGCATATGTGGGTATTATACATGATTATGAGGAATAATTAGAATATTTTATGACATTCTTAGGTAAATTAAATGGCTTAAATTAAACATATTTATTAGATTGAGGAACATTATATAACACTATGATAGACAAATTATGGAATTCTATATCACTTTGACATACATATGGATTATATTATGGGCATGAATGTTGTTCATGGAAACACTTTTCTATTTCTATATTATGGATTGATGGGTAATGTTGGTGCTACATATGCACTTTGGATCTAAAATTCATCTGATGGGTTTGATCTAGAGTTACATTTTGACATACAAACCTATTTTAGGGTTTCAATTTTACATATAAACCTATTTTAGGTTCCACCTTTGCATATGAAACCTGATTTTGGGATTCCACAAAAGAATTATGATGATAATCAGAGTAGTGTAGTTGACGTTTCTGTGGTACTCAACTTCTAGCATTTTTATCCTCCAATGGTGGTTGAGGCATTAACACTCCTCTAATAATGGTTTCAATGGTTGTGTCTCATTGGGGAATAATCACTACCCATTGAATTCTCCAAATGAATTTAACAAACAATAATTTGGTTCACATACACTTAGGCATATTCATTCCTTGAATTTTTAGTTTTAAATAATTCAATGATCTTGATTAATTCCAAATTTTATATCATGAGTGGATGTTGATCCATACATTTTTCCTTGTAGGTTTTTCATGAAGCAAGTGGGACTTTTGGAGCATTCTTTTCAACACCGAGTGTGGTTAATCACATGTACCAACTTTAATATTTTATCCTTTTAATCTACAATTTCAACACTAGACTAAATGGGGGTATTTGTAAACACTTGAATTTGGTATTGGACACTTTGGCAACATCAAATTTGGCACACTTTAACATACTTGGCCTTTGTATACACATTTGAATCTTGTGCATAATTTACCATATTTGTCTACTCACTTGTTATCTCGACTAACCCAATTTACTGGATACAAATATTAAAAATCACCATAGTCCATGCAAGAACACTCCATAATCCTAAATAGACTATCACCATATCTGAAATCACTAATTTTCACTCCTAATACAATACCAACAACAATCCAAAAATTTCAATTTTTTTGAAGGATTATGATCCTGTTGGTCATGTCTAAAAAAAACTCTAAGATTATTTTTCAAATTAGGAAGTTTCTATTAGGTCGGTCTATACATGTTTCATAGTCAATCATAGTGGGAAATATAAAAGAGTTAGATATAAATACAAATCAATCCTCAGGTCACACTCACTTGGTTACTACTTGGCTACCACATTGAGAATCAATTAAAACCATGAGAAATCCATTAGAACTCTCTTGAGACATTATCACAAAGACATACATATCTGAATATTCCTCAAAAGAGTAGCCATAGGTTTGATAGTCAAATATTGACAATTTTAAATTTGATCTTTTTATAGGGATTATCTACAAAGTGAGTAGGTATTCTATCCATGGAGCAAAAAAGAAAGGAAAAACTAAAAAGAAACTAAAATAGATGTTATGGAGAAAAAACATGTTTTTTAATAAGAAACGATATAAAAAATATAAGAAAGAAGAATAAATTAGAATGTGAATTATATTTTCAAAAAAAGAGCCATCTCTAAATGCAAACACAAGTCAAAAGTTGCATGGGGTCAAGTGTCAAAATCCAAAGTATTGCATTGTATTCTAGATTGATCATGATGGTAAACACACACATTGAGGTGGGAGAATTACCCCATTTTCAAGGGTTATCTTGTATCAAAAGTGCGATAAGGGTTCGAATGCAAAGATAAGGAAAACATAGGTCAACATAAATAACCAAAGATAATAAATTAAATAGGAAATATCAACATGAGCATGTATTATGGTTTAAGGCATCACAAACCTACATAATAAAAAAGGATAATACCAGTCACCGAAGGGGTTTGAATTTCACTGACAATGTTTGAGCAAGGTTTGAACTCCTATTTCCTAATTTGAATGGTTACAAAGTCGGTACAATTCCATTTCAGGGACAATGATGAATCTAGTGATTTATAAAAATTAGAATTAAGCTAAGTGCACATCTCTTCCATTGCTTTATCTATTCCAAATATAGTAAGTGTAATTTCAATCTACCATTTTATATTCAAATTTGTATGATTATTTCCCTATTTTACATTATCTGAATATTCATAGTTTTAATTTATTTAGATCACATCAATCATAAAACAAATAAAAAAATTATGATTTTTTAAAATCATAACTTTAACATAATATTTCCATGATGGCATGACACTTGTAGTTTCATCTTACACATCGTATTGATTATACATGTATCATTTTAAATGGCCATATTACTTGAATGTCTTGCCTTATCTATTTAGTTGGGAACTTTCATGTCCTTAAAAAATTTTACATCTTGGCATTGACTGATTATCATACACATTATTCACTTGAATATATATTACACATTGGTGTATGTTATGATTTACGCACTACATTTACATATGATGGTTATCATTACTATATCTAGTTTTATTTCAAAATTTTCATATTGGTGGGAGGGCAGTGGGGCAAATGAGGGGGGGGGGAGGTTAAGAGGTCTTCTATGTGTAAATCAATATCATTAACTTACTATTCTTTATATTTGGACTTTTCATGCAATTATCTATATCATATGTCATGAAATCTCAGTTTTATTCTAATTTTGGGACCTATATTACATATTTGGTTTACACTACTACATAAAACATGATACTCACTACAATTCTCAAATGATTTTTCATTTTTTATGAATAATAAGCTCATATATTTCCCATCAAGGTGTAGAAACATTAAAAAACATACGTAAAATTCTAAAATTCAAAACTAATGGAAAAATTCAGAAAAATAAAAAATACAGGAAAAACATGAAAATTTAAAAACATTGAAAAATGAAAAAAACATTATTTTTTAAATGTTACATGTTTACTTCTTATATATATATATATATATATATATATATATATATATATACATATACATATACATATACATATATATATATATACATATACATATACATATACATATATATATACATATACATATATATATATATATACATATACATATATACATATATATATATATACATATACATATATATATATACATATACATATATATATATATACATATATATATATACATATATATATATATATACATATACATATATATATATATACATATACATATATATATATACATATATATGTATATATATACATATACATATACATATATATATATATATATATATATATATATATATATATATATATACATATATATATATATATACATATACATATATAGATATACATATACATATATACATCTACATATATATATATATATATATATATATATATATATACATATATATATATGTAGATGTATATATGTATATGTATATCTATATATGTATATGTATATATATATATATATGTATATATATATATATATATATACATATATATATATATATATACATATATATATATATATATGCTTTTCATGATATTTCCTAAGTGAGTGCTATGGAAATTCATAACTTACATGGTGTTGAATTTTACATTGTGCACCCAAATCTTGGAGCAACTAATTTTATGGACTACATGTCCTAGCTTTGAGGCATTGACATTTCATCAGATTTTTGCATGGTGATATCTATATATGCTTGTCCTTTATCATATTGAGCTATATTACTACATATACTGCTAGTATCTTATACATATTTTTGTTTAACTAAAAGAGGGGTAAAAATATTATTAAAGATGAGAAAAATTACACAATATTATCTTGGTCAACAAGCTGACCCAACTTCTGAGATAAATCAAGGGGTAGCATCCTATGATCTAAGATGTTCCAAAGCGGCCCATGCTCGGAGGCCCATTTGGCCAGACAGTCGGCTACCCCATTCCATTCATGAGGTATATACATAAAAGTCACAGATTCTAGAGAAGTATAGAGCTGAAGTACCTGTTGCACCACTCCAGCCAAATGCCAATCAATCGTCTCAAAATTCCATTTATTCAGAATATTCACAACCACCTGCGAGTCAGATTCACAAATAATTCATTGCCAGCCAAAATAACACCACTACTGGATGGCAATCAAAATTGTAAGAGATTCCATGATGTTGTTCGTATGAGAGCCCTTGTGAATTGAGAATAAAAACTACACCTTACTTGAGTTGTCCCTTCCAACCCCTCTGACTCCTGCAGGACTAGGATTTCCAAGAGATGATCCATCTGTATTAACCTTGAGGATGCCTACCTCTAGGGGCATCCACCATCCCCTCCTGTTGACCGGGCACAACTATTTTCTTTGCCCACGTGCAAGGGTGTAAGGAGCATCAGAAGCGTGGCCTGGGAGCGCAGCAGCCAGGCATTTAAGGATCCCAGAATCGGCCTCTCCCAAATCTGCGACCCCTTCACACTTGGCAAGGATTGTTTCAGTGATAGAACTTGCAATTTTTCCCCACAAAGTCTTGGGGTCCATATTGATCTCCTGGAAAATGTGCCTGTTCCTTTCCAGCCATGTGTTCCACAGAATGAATGAAGGACCAATGCGCCAAGCCACCTAAAGGCCCAAGGCTCAAGAGGGAGGGTGCCCCAATCAATCCCAGAACTCTGATAAGGAATCCACATGCCATCATAGACAGGCCCACACATCCCACCATAGGTGCCAAATTTGTCTGTCAAGCGGGCACTGGAAGAAGAGGTGGGAAATGGTTTCTTCACTGCTGTGGCAAAGAACACACATATAAGGTCCCTGGAAGCCCCGCTTGCAAAGGTTGTCCCACATAAGACACCTGTTGTTCACCAAAGCCTAGAGGAAAAAATTACATTTAGGCCAAGAATAACTGTCCCATACTTTCTTCCCCCAGGTGACTACAACTTTGCTAAAAAGTTGCTTTGTCAAATCAAGGTACTTGGAAGAAACAAAATAATTCCCAGAGGGGTCTCCACTCCAAGCCAAAACATCATGCTCCTATAAGTGGCTGCATTCCTGAGACGCCAAGATCTGGGCCAGCTCCAGTCGCTCGGCCATGCGGCCACCTAATGGCCAGTCTGAAGAGTGTTTCCACTGAAATCCCACTGCCATTCCCATCCTGATGGCCTCCTTATAATTTCCTACCGTATCCCAACCAACAGCTAGCAGAGAATCACATAATGACTGTAGATGTGGATGAGAGGATAATAGGGGGGAGAACCCGTCCCAAGAGTCACTCCAAAAGAGAGCATCTGATCCTCTATTATAGATCCAAAATAGGCTACGCTTCACCAAATTTATTCCCTACCTAAGGGTGTCCCACACCATCGACCCTCTTCCCTCCAGGGGAAGTCTTGGGATCTCCGTCGAATCAACTCCTAGGTAATACTTGAAAGCCAGGATACGAGCCCACAAGTGAGTTGGATTGGAGCACCAGCACCAGTAGAGCTTGGCAGCTAAAGCTTGGCAGCTAAAGCTTGGCTGCTCAAAATTTTTGAGTGCAGCCCAAGACCACTAGCCTTTTTTGGCTGATAGACTGTATCCCAATTAATCAGACTCCATTTGGAGTTTTGCAGATTGCCGCTCCATAGGAATTGGTGAGAGAGAGCATCAAATTCCTTCAAGAAGTACACCGGGGCAGCTTGCACCATACTATGATAGATGGGGAGGGCTTGAATCATCGCTTCCAGAAGAGTCACCCTGCCCGCTATAGAGAGCCACCTGTGAGTCCAATGGTTAACTTTTTGTCTTAGTCTATCTAGCACATTTTGCCAAAAGAGCCTTGGCTGCCTTCCCACCACAATCGGGACTCCTAAGTAGGTGAGTGGAAGAGACTGGATCTAAAACCTCAAAATAGCCATGATCCTCCGTTGAATAGGCTCAGGGGTGTTGAAAAAAACAATGGAGGATTTGTGATCATTGATTTTCTGCCCAGAGGTAGCCAAATAAGTGTCCAGGGTAAGCCGAAAAGCTTCAGCCTCCCGAATCCAGGCTCTCCCCACCAGGGAAGTGTCATCCACAAATTGAAGGTGGGACAAAGTGGTGAATCCATTCCCCCAGTGCCATCCCTGAAGCATACGCTGAGAAATTTGAAGCTTAATAAGGCACCCAAACCCCTCTGCCAAGATAATAAACAGATATGGGGAGAGTGGGTCTCCTTGTCAGAGTCCTCTAAAAGCTCCAAACAGCTTTGAGGGTGCTCCATTAACCAAAATTGAGAAGGAGGGAGTTGTCATGTAGCTGAGAACCCATCAAATCCAGTGCAAAAAAAGGATGGCAGCTCTTGACATACCGAATGTGGTCCCACAGCCTAGCTGCCATCCTTTTCTGCACTCTCCTCCTCTCTTCTCCTCCAGGCTGAGAATAGCATTAAAGTCTCTCACTACAATCCAGTGCAAAAAAGGATGGCAGCTCTTGACATACCGAATGTGGTCCCACAGCCTAATCTGGCTTGGAAGATCAACTGGGGCATACACATTTGTGACTAATATCTATTCGCTAGTCTCCAGAGATGAAGCAACCATTGATAGGCCCGAGGTACAGGACAGCCAATGGATTGGTGCTACTTTCTTAGGATCCTAGCAAATAGCAAGACCACCAGCTGTCCCTAGGGTGCCAACACACTGGCATTGCCCAAGCCACCAAATATTTGGCCAGCAGGTGAATAAGGAGTCCACCGAAAGTTTGGTCTCCTGGATTCACAAAATATCTGGATAATGTTCTATCACCAACTTATGAATAGCCTTTTGTCTGGGGATGCTATTCAACCCCCTCACATTCCATGATAGAATAATCATTGGGTAGATTGAGGGAAGTGTTCATCCAAGGTCTTCACCATCCCTGATTCTACCAATAAATCACCTGTAAGTTTGATTCTGTCTTGGTCCTTCTTGCGTCCTACTCTAGCAGGTGTGGAAAAGGAGACTTTCTTGAAAGGTCGCTGCATTAATCTAAGAGCCGAAGAGGATCCCTTTTCTTTGTTGGACGTGCTAACATCTTTAACCACATCTGCCCAGCGCATTTCCTTGTCTTGTGTCATAGGTGAAGCCACTAGCTCATCAGATTTTGGGTCAAAAATAGCCACTGGAACCTGCTGAATGACAATATCTTGGGAGGCAGCAACCATGTCTTTCTTCTCTTCCATAACTAGATTCTCCTCCTGTTCCCCAACTAGGATACCCTCCTCTATGATCATGTTATCTAGAGCTTCAAAATAGTTAAAACTAGTATTTCCTTGGCGATCCAAATGAGTGCACTTTAGGCCTCTTCATCTAGCTCTATGTCTAACTGGGATAAAACCATCTCTATCCTGGCCATTGTAGTCAGAAGGACCTTGCTCTGCGCTGGGAGTATTGAGCTGGGCTTTCCCTTTAAACTCATGATTTGGCTGACCGTTCCTGTTACCAGAGGGGTCAAATTGTCCCTTCTTCATATTTGCATTGGCCATCCATGTACCAGATGATTCCTTTGATGTACCAGCCCCTTTGGACCCAAGAGGACATTGGCGCTGTAGGTGGCCATACACATGGTAGATCTGGAATTGGAAGGGGATGGATTCATAGTCAATTTGCTGTATCCAGGATGATGTGCCCAAAAATTTTTCCATGGAATCTAGCAATGGATTGTTGATGTCAATATCCACACAAATGCGGGCATAAGTAATGACCTTCTTATCCAGAGATTGATGAGCAATAGCAGTTGGTGTTCCAATCATAGTTGTGATCTGCCTCAGGATGTCCTCCCACCAGAACTCCAAAGGAAGTCTCAGAAGATGGACCCAAACTGGGACCCGTGATGGGAGATCCTCCACAGAATTAAACCCCACATGTTAGGGATTTATAAACAGACTGATTCTATCATAAAAATATGGGCCTCCCTCGAAAATCTGATTCCTATCAAAAATGCAAGAGAAATTAACCAAAAAATAACTGTTACCTACTAGCATGATATCAAAATCCCCCTCAATCTTCTAGGATCAGCGAATCCAGGCTTCCAAGGCCGTCAAGGATATTCGAATTCCAAGGAACTTACATATTAATGCATGAGATGCTAAATATTCCACATCTTCTTTGACCGTTTCTGAGGGAATCACTAACACAGGTCTGTCTTGTCTGTGTGGCAGGAAATCGTTGACCTTGTTTAACCTAGCTCTATCACTTACATAAAAGGTCTCCTGCTCCTGTTCCTGCGAACTCCTGCTAGAAAAAGGCCGTCCTGCTGTGGGAGATTCAGCCTGCAACAGGCCCGTGGGGTTTCCACATGCCGCCATCGCACCCAATTCTATCCTAAAACCCTATTCGTATCTTATACATATTTGATCCTATGGATGTTTCAACATTACAATTGTTACATTGGTTGTTTATGCATGAATGCTTGTTTGTGAGTACATGTGTTTGCTTGCTTTTGCATGTTTTTTGTAGAGGATCCTTTTTTCATCATGTTTTATGAGTTGCATTTGGAGTTGAGTCACTAACTTAGATTTGGTCACTGAC
The DNA here is from genome assembly GCA_037957365.1 of Torreya grandis. Classification (NCBI taxonomy): domain Eukaryota; kingdom Viridiplantae; phylum Streptophyta; class Pinopsida; order Cupressales; family Taxaceae; genus Torreya; species Torreya grandis. The sequence continues at coordinate 5,630,529 of JARHVA010000170.1, read as the reverse complement.
ATTGTGTAATTCAAACTTAAGCAAATTATGTACATTATCATGCTCATATCTATAATGAGGTACTTGTTTAGTGCCTTATTTTCCATGGTGGTTACCATGCATTACAATATTGTTTGATTTTATTTTCATTATTTTATTTAGCTCATCTAAAGGTGTGTTTGTTACATATGATATACTAGTTGTTCCCATTTTAAAAATGAATTTCACATGATCTTGGATGCTAATACAAAATTTAAATGATATATTAAAAAAAAAAAATCATTTTTCATATGTATATATAATAACATACTTTGGCTAATTTATTTTTTAATAAATAATAAGAATTTTTTTAATTACATATGTTTTGGATAATAACACGTGGTGACTAAATTATTTTTCCTAGCATATAGTGTTTTTAACCTAATTCTTTTGAGATGAGTGATTGAAACAACATAGTCTTCATCCCTTACCTCAAAAGTTGGGTATATATAAAGGCAATTTAAAAATTCGAGATGGAATAAAATGAATAAAAATGAGCCAATTTATCTACTTCCTTGATCAATAAGTGGATTGGTAATGCACACTCCTAAATGAGTGTCTTGGATATATTTCAAGAACTTTTAAAAAGTTCAAGATGTGTGCATTAGGCATTGGTAACTCTTGTAAGAAAGAATTGGGCTATGTTTTGAACATCTATTGATAGTCTAGTAAGGGAAAAAATTATGGTGGAATTTGGTGGCAATACCAAATAAGTGTATTTTTTCATGTGTTTCATTTCAATTTCGAGAATTAATTTAATATTTCAATTTGTAAATATTAAAAAAATTCAAAATATATCATGAGCAAATTAGCTACCTACAATAATTGGCATTTGTTCTAAGTAAATCAGCTAACCAAGTGTGGATGAAAACTTAACAAGAGCAAGGTCAAAACCCTTAATTATTTCCTAAGTAAATGATGGTATAGATTTCAAATTATTGACATTTATAATTTGCCACATATGTTCATTTCACTCACATACACATGTCAAAGTGGGGGTATTATGTAGGCATCCAAATTAATGAACATGAATACTATTAAGGCAAAAAAATCAATAGGCATGGTACTTATGAAGTAATAACTTGTATTGATTGTATTGAATGAATAAAATAATTACATACACATGCATAGATAAACCTCAACTCAGAATTGGAGTTGACATGTAAAATTCAAAACTTTAAAAATTAAAAAACTTTGACCTATTATTTTTAATAAGTTTTGCATGTAAGTGTGCACAACTCTCAAACTCTCTAAAAATATTCTAAACACTAAAATTATCCTATCGAATGAATTTCAATTGAATTTCACATCCAGTTACAAAATTATACAATTTTTAAAAATAAAAAAATCCTAAAAAAATTACTAAAATATATTTTTGGAACCTCATATGGTCATGTATGGCCTCTAAAAATATAAAAAACATCCATAACTAGATAGGGTAGGTTATGGATGTATTTATTTTTTTGAGATAGTCATTTTGGAATAAAGGAGATCTAAAACAGAGCTAGAGATCAAAATTTATGGCCTCTAGAAGTTTGAAATTATTTTTTACATCATTCTCCTTGAGTTGAAAATAACTCATCTCTTATGAGTTGCTTTGATTGTAATCCTACCATTTATTCTTATCATCTTCTACATCTCTCATTTTAAAATCCAAGTGTTGTCTTCCTATTGTAATCCTTCCTACTATACTAAATAACTATCATAACTTGCCTCGTGTTTATTATATTCTTATCCAAAACTACACTATTTTTCTTGCATCTTCTTTGGTACCTATTTCTATCAATCTAATTTTTCATCTTCTTCACCTTCACCATCTTCTCCATAGAAATCATATAAATCTAAAACATTAAATACTAGAGAGATATCAAAATTTTATGGTAAACTCACCTCATAAGCATTGTCATTAATTTTATTCATAATTCTACATGGTCCAATTTTCTTGTATTTTAGCTTGTTGTATGTGCCTTTTAGAAATATTTCCTTCCTTAAATAAACCATCACCAAATCTCCTTCATCAAATAACTTTGAAATTCTTCTAACACCTACTACTAATTTATATTTTTCACTACTTTCCTGTAGCTTTCTCCTCACCTCTTCTTGCAACTACTGTATATGTTCTGCAAATGCTTCTACATCATCACAAACCCATTCTACAATTGGTAATTGTACCAAATATAAACACCCATAGGATTTCTCCCATAAATAATCTAAAATACTAATTTTCCTATTGATATCTTCACTAAACTATTATATGCAAACTTAGCCTATGGTAAAGCTAAGTCCCATTGCTTGGGCTTCTCTCAAACTATGCATCTCAATAAATTTCCAAATCTCATATTTACAACTTCTATCTATCCATTTGTTTATGGGTGGTATGCACTACTAAATTGTAGCTTGATTCCCATATTCTTCCATAAAGTCCTCTAAAAATGACTTAGAATTTTTGTGTCCCTATCTAATGTAATGGTTTTTTAAACTCCATGCAATCTCATAATATCCTTAAAAAATGGTTCTGCAACTCTAGTGGCATGATTGGTTTTCTTACATGTAATGAAATGAATCATCTTAGAAAACTTGTCTACAATAAAAAAAATTGAATCATTACCTCTGTGTGTGTTTGGTAATCCCAACACAAAATCCATAGTCAAATATATCCATGGTCCTCTTAGAATTGATAATGGCATGTACAACCCTATATTTTGTGCATGTCCTTGAGCCATCCAATATATCCTGCACCTGGAAACATATTTTGTCACACCTCTCTTTATCTTTGGCCAAAAATACTTCTCCATCAAAGATATTGTCTTCATCTTACCAAAATGTCCAACTAAACCACCACTATGCAATTCTCTTATGATATTATATTTTAGAGACCCAATTGGAATACATAAATATTTTCCTTTAAAGAGATAACCATCTTGTATAAGATATCCATCATGAATAGTACCTATCTCACTTGTTAATAGATTTCAGTAGTGCTCAATTATATTTCCAAAATTTAGATTAATATCATATAATTCCTTAACAACTTTAAATCCAACTACTTCACTCACCATAGTAGTTAACATCGCCACTCTCCTGTTCAAGGCATTAGCTACCTGATTTTGCTTTATGATTTATGCTTCAACACAAAAGTATAACCCTACAAGAAGACTACACAATTTGCATGCCTACAATTTAACTTATTTTGAGTGTTCACATACTTTAAAGCCTCATGATCGGTAAATAAAATAAACTCCTTAGGCACCAGGTAATGCCTCCAATGTTTTAATGCTTGTATAATGGCATAAAATTAAATATCATATGTAGAATAATTTATTCTTACCTCATTCAATTTCTCATTGAAATATGCTATTAGCTTTCCTTCTTGACTCAACACAACACTAATTCCCACAAATGAATCATCACAATCAAGGTCAAACACTTTTCTAAAATTTGGTTATGGTAAAATGGGACTATTCATAATCTTATTATTCAACAACTCAAAGCTTTCTATTGCTGCTCTTATCCATGCAAATTATTTTATTCTCATACAATCTATTATTGGTGCAACAAAACTACTAAAATTATTAATGAACATTCTATAAAATGGTGCTAAACCATGGAAACTTCTTTCCTTTGTGATGCTCTTTGGAATAGTCCACTCAATAATTGCCTTTACTTTTTCTTCATCCATTCTTACACTATCTATTGAAAGTATAAATCCTAAAAATACCAAACTGTTCTGAATAAACCTACACTTCTTCAAATTTGCATAGAGATTCTACTTTATTAACAACTCCAATACCATTCTCAAATGTTGTAAGTGTTCTTCTTTAGTATTAATTAATATCAAAATATCATAAAAAATAAACCATCACAAATTTACCAATGTATTCTCAAAACACTATGTTCATCACCCTCTTAAATGTGTTGAGTGTATTAGATAATTTGAATGAAGTCACCACCCACTCATATAAGCGATCCCTAGTCTTGAATATTATTTTCCACTCATTTCCTTCATGAATTTGAATCTGATAATAACCACTCTTTAGATCAATATTATAAAAATATTTTGCTCTTACAAGCACATCCATCATATCATCTAAATGATGTATATAAAATTTGTATTTGATGGAAATTTTATAGATTTCTCTACTATCCACACACATCTTCCACCCTCCATATTTATTTGGAATTATCAATGTTAGTGTTGCACATGGACTCATGCTTTCCTTACTACACCCTTCCTCACTAATTTAGTAACCTATTTATTCAATTTTGCATGTTCTATTGGAATCATTCAACTTGATACTTGATTGAGTAGAGATGATCCTAGAATCAAATCAATATGATGCTAAATATCTCTCTTTGGTGGTAAGCCATCTAGTAACTCATCAAGTATAACATCTACATATTCTTTCAATACTACTGCTACTTTTGCTAGTATTTGCACCACTTATGTGTCTTCTTTCTTCACTATTAATGTATAACAACATCATGTCATATTTATGTCTTTGATAAATTATTTTGAAGATAACATGATTTCAACCTACCCTTCTTCTTTAAAAGATAACAAAACTACCTTCATATCACCTTTCCAAATAGTATATGTGTTCTTTTCTCCATCATGAATTAATTTTCTATCAAACTGCCATGGCCTTCCCAATAATATATTGCATGCATCCATTGGTATAACATCACACCATATTTCATCCTTGTAAGTTTTTCTTATGGAAAACTTGATTAAGCACTTTTTATCTACTATAACTTCATTCCCTTTATTAAACCATGGAATTTAATAAGGATTATGATGTTTTTCAAACTACAAACCTAGTTTCTCAATCATGTCCTTAGAAACCATATTTTCACAACTACCACCATCTATAATTACTTTGCATATCTTACCTCCTGAAGTACATCTTGTTTGAAAAAATATTTATGTGCAGCCATGCACCACCAACTTCTTTATTTTGCACGTGTTCTTTCCTTAGAATAATCATTGTTCTTCTCATCATGAGATTCTCTCTAATAATTTCTACTGCAACTTCAATATTTTACTCTTCTATCTCAACCTCAACTAAATTCACTCTTAGGCAATATTATTACCTCCTTTCTTGATCTTGGTAGTGCAAACACTCAAATGATCTATGTTATTCTTCTCCACATCTATAACAAACATAAGATTTGCATTGATTTGGAAACCATCTCTACCACCACCAGAGTTTCATCCTCTCTAAATCCTCTTCCTCTTTGATGGTATTGAAACCCTTGTCTATTATCTTCTTGCCTTTCTACACCATAGGATGATTGTCCTCTAGTGGTATTAAACCCATCTCTAATGTCATTGAATCTACCTCATCCCCTTATTAGAGGGGATTGTTCTCTTATTAAACCAATAGATATTCTTCAAGAATTCTGTCTATTTTGTTTTTCTTCTAACTTCAAAGCTAATTGATGTGCCTCCTCCATGAAAAGTATTCTATGCATGCTTAATTCATCTTGAATAAAAAATTTCAAACCATTTACATACCTTGAAACCATTTTTTCTTCTATTTCATCATTCTCCACTCATATGGAAAGCTTGTAAAAATTATTTGTATACTATTGTATACTGCGATCCTTCTACCTTAAATTTTGGAATTTTTTGTATAGGGTTTGTGCATAATCTATGAGAAGAAATTTATCCCTTAGCTTCTTCTCTATCTTTTTCCATGAGTTTATCTTCTCCTTACCTTTTATCTATCTTTGTTTCTGTATGTGATCCTACCAAATCATAACATGATCCTTTAATTTCGTACATGCAAACTTTACCTTATTGTCTTCTCTCAAAGTTCTCCATTCAAAAAAATTTCCATGTTATTCATCCACTCTATCAACTCCTCTAGTTTCAAACTTCCTCCATAATCTGGAATGTCAACCTTGATTCCTTCATCCCTTCCTTCTAAAGTTCTAACCATCATCTCTTGCATTGATGATGGATGTTCCTATTATTCCTCCTCTTACAAAATTTCTTCTTCATGATATATGTCTTCCTCTACTTCATCTTTGATTTTTAATAATTATAGTTAGTTATTTACTTGCCTTTTCATCTCTTGCATAGTTCTATTCATTTGAGAAATTCCTCCTCATCCTCTCACCATCTCTTGCTCTGATATCAAATAATGAAATTGAATACTATCAAGGTAAATAAATCAATAGGCATAATACTTATGAAATAATAACCTATATTGATTTGCATTGAATGTATAAAATAATTACATACACATGCATAAATAAACCTCAACTTAGAATTGGAGTTGACATGCAAAATTCAAAACTCTAAAAAATAAAAAACTTCAACCTACTACTTTTAGCAGTTGTTATTTTTAGTGATTTTTACATGTAATCACGTGCAAATCTAAAAATCTTTAAAAATATTATAAATACTAAAATTAACCTAGTAAATTAATTTCAATTGAATTTCATATCTATTTATAAAAATATTCAAGTTCTAAAAATAGAAAAATCCCCCAAAAAATACTAAAATGTATTTTCAAACACTCAGATGGTCATGTATGGCCTCCAAAAATATCAAAAACATCCATAATCAGATAGGGTGGATTATAGCTGTACTGATATTTTTTAGATGGTCATTTTGGCATGAAGGATAGCTCAAACAAAGATACAGATTAAAATTTATGGCCTCTGTAAGTTTGGACTTACTTTTTGCATCACAAATTTGGTACAAAACACTCAATCTTGTGTTTTCTTCCCAATTTAAATTATTTGGCAAACTTATACATTTTCAGTCATTTCTAGGATGGTCTGAACCCCACATAAGTCTATATTTTGTCTATATATCTTAAAAACACCTAAAATATTATCCAAAATATATTTATTAGTATATTTGGACTACATCTTATCCATTAGCAAACCCTACCTTGAAAATAGAGCCTAACTTATCTCCTAGACAAATTCATGGTTATATGGGCCCATCCTAGACAAATCCATACCCATATAGGTTTGTCTCTTTAATATTTTTGATTACGTATCTTTATCACCATTAGTCATGAGCCGTAATACTTCCCATTTGTATTTTCTAAAGTTGGCCAACACACATTAGTTCTCCTATATCATCCTATAAGTATAATGTCTTGGTAAACTGTATAATAATTAATAGAATCAATAGTGAGGTGGAGAACATTCTAAACCTCACTATTTTAAGGTTCAAGCCTAGAACCAAGCTTCTCCATTCAAATGGTGTTTCACCGAGTCAAATCTTATATATTTTTGACACTTATCCATCTTGGTCTCTCTACAAATTCCCTTATGCAAAAATAAGGTAATTTTAATTCAATAGTTACATTGATCACTTATAAGGAAAAGGAGTTTGAAAACACTATTAAAAATATTCCATTCACACATCTCAAGAATTGTGGGTAGGTTTGATTTTGAGTGTGTGTGATACATAATTTGTAATGTTTCTTCGATGATTGCCCAACTCCATTACATTTGTTTTATTTTGGAGTGTGTAATCTAGGTCAAAGTGAATATTAAACCATACATCATATTTTTACTTACATAATTATAAAACAAAGGTTCAATCATAATTATGAAGACATAATGCACATGAACTAAAAAATCCAAATTACAAAACCCTATAGAGACACACCTAGTGGCATAGGGACATGAACAAATCAGTTAGGATTTTTTTGGTTGGGATTGCATATGACAAGCCCATATAGATATGAGATCATCTCAAAGTAGTGCACTAGTTTATAATCTTGGGATTAGGTTAATTATAGTCAACATAATCAAAATACAAACTCAAATTTATAGAACAGTCAATGTGTGATTGTTTCTTAATCTATTTATCAATTAAATGCTTTTCTTGAGATTTCATTTGTGATACTTGGTGTTTTCATTACTTAAATTGTTAAATAGTTTTATTTATGTATTTTATTCATATACATTTAGATTTATTTAATTGTAACTTTTTATACTTATTTTGTGTAAAAACCAAAATTAGGGTAAACACTAGGTTTAACCAAACATATTTTTGTTGGTTCTAAAATAAGTTGGTGAAGGCCTTTGTCTTTATATGTTAATGGTTTTGATTCTAATATAATATAGGATGGAAGAGATATGGGATATATAAACAAATAGGATGGATGGTAAGATGGACCACAATATATAGATTATACACTCAACTAAATTTTGTGTAGGTTTGAAAGGTCATGGTCATTTATGCTCTTAAACTCAAATTTAGGATCGACCAATTGAGGGTTCATAATCAGATTCATTGGGATAACCCTCAATTAGGAGATATAATAGTGAACCATTCAACAGATATGGCCAAGGACTTTATGATTGGAAAATTGTCCAGAGCAGTCCTAAACAACATATGCATAAGAATAAATAGTAAGGTTGAGTGTTTGATAAAGTTGCGTATAGAGGGATGCATGAATAATTGAATTACATGTGGTGATTAAAGCACATTCAAGTCCACATATGTAAAATTAAGGGTGAAGAACTCTTTGCTTCATAAATTGAAGAGTAGATGAGGAAATATTGGAATTGTTGGTTTGTACTTTTTAACAATAATTATATTTAAAGACTGACATTCTTTGAAATTAGAAGTATAGATGACATGATTACTTCATACCATAGAAAATAGATACTACCACTTCTACATTTCGTGTACATAGTGCTGTCAATCATGATGGAGTTCCATTACCATTTTTCCCCCATAAAACACATTTATGACATATACTCAATGTTAATTAAATTACATTTGTGCTATAAAAATACCCTAAAATTGAAAAAAAAAAGTGAAAGGACCCATACACCCTCCCACTTCATTTTATTTTCTATATTGATGAAGATAGTGACAATAAGGAAGAAAGGAATAACACGCACCTTGATAAAGGGATGATATATATCTTGAGAGAGAGAGAGAGTAGAATAACAACATGGAGGGAGAAAGGGACAACAAGGAATAAGAAAGGTACATCCAGAAAAATGGAAATTGAAAGGGAATACAAGAATTTTGTCTACCAACATAGTTTTGGGGAAAAAATAAGGGAAATGGGAAGGAGTGGAGGGAAACAAAGAATATATCCACTTAGTTAAGAAGAAGAGGAATTATATCTACCATCCCCATGATAAAAGATCACATATACGTAGTTTTTTAATTTTATAGCTGATTTTAATTTATATTTATGTAATTCCTTGAAAAAATCTTAGTGAAAACAATTTATTAGTTTTTAAAAAATCCCTAGGAAAAACCATTAAACAAACCTGCAAAACCCTAGGAAGAAAACCTTCCAAAAAATCCTAAAAAAAATTCATGAACCATATAAAAACCCTGGATAGTCACATCATTCTCCTATATGTCCTTAGATTTTATTGAATTCATAGTAGCATATTGATTTCTTTGATACACAATTCTAGCCTACATGCAGCTGTTTATAAAAAAACCTCAATTTGTTTTTATATCTTTTTATTACATATTATTTGATCTATTTTTCAAGATTAGAGCTTTCTAAATGTATATAAGTTCTCATATATATATATATATATATATATAATTATAATACTAATGAGTTATTAATTATATAAACGAAAATTGAGGACAATAAAATGAAAAATTGACTTATAAAATAAGATAAAAAGTAGAATATATATATATATATATATATATATATATATATATATATATATATATATATATATATATATATATATATAGTTTGAATGAATGTTTTAAATACTAGGCATGTACAACCAGTAATCCATCTTATGGAAACATAATTAGAAGGGTGTTGCATAGTGTGGGTTGTGGCAGGTCCAGTGTTTATGCTACTACAAAACATGATATTGAGGAGGACTACCATACCTCTTAGGCATGTCAATGGAATTCACACCAAAGGTATGAAAACAAATTCAAGTTTTCATTTTTATTTAATTTTATATATCATCTTTATTTAGAATTCCATTATTTATTAGTTATTAGCATAATTATTGCGTATTGATGACAAGTAAGAGGATGAAATGTAGGAAGGCATTGAGAGTAGTTGATGTCCTTCCTATGCTACTAGGGACCCGATGTGGAGGTATATTTTTAATTTTGTATTAAACATAAATATTTTAGTTAATTCTAATATTAGTTTATTTTTTGGGTTTTGATAACAAGTCTTTTACTTATATGGACCCATGGCAAGATGAGGCTTGGATGAGTTGATGCCCTTTCTCTAAAATTAGAACCCAATGTAGAGATAATTTTTTTAGTTTTGATTTAAAATTAAAGTATTTTAATAAATTATAATAATATTTTATTTTTAGAGTTTTGATAAAAGATCCACTAATTGCATGAACCTATAGGAGAATGAGGTTAGGATGAGTCGATGTCCTTCCTCTACTATGAGGGACTTGACACAAAGGTATAATTTTTATTTTTATTTAGAAAAATAAATTATTTCAATTAATTTTAAAATTATTTTCTTTTTGGTTTTTTGATAACCGGTTCACAAGAAATATGGACCCTTATGAGGATGAGGCTAAGATGAGTAAATGTCCTTCATCTATTTCTAGGGACCCATCATAAAGATACTTTAAAATAATAATAATGTAAAATGAAGTATGTAAAATACTTTTTTCTAAAGTTTAATTTTATTTTAGGCCCATGTCACATGTTCCTTATGATTTCCCTACATCAAGTAGTATGATAGGTAAACAACCCTCTCATCCTTGTTATGTTATACCTCCTCTGAAATGAGTGGAAACCCCCCCACACCTCCCCCTGCCGCCACCCCTCCACCCCTCATCCTCCCACCCCACCTGAAGCATTAATGAAGTTATCCCACCTAGTTACTAGGTGGATGATGGAGATCCTGTAATACTTTAATGATGATCTTCTTTCTTGTTTAGAACATGATAAGTACAAACACATAGTATCTATATCTCTACAAGTGAAGTTGTATGTTAATGAAAATATGTAAATATTTGGTGAGGGTAAGTGCATGGAAATAGGGATCCAAAAGGGGGTCTTAAGTGGATATATTTTTCCTTAAAAATGAGAAAATTAAACTTGCACAAATTAATAAATATGCCTACACTCAAAATCTGAAGATGTTATAAGAACATGAGTTATAACATTTTGAGTGTAGTTTTTAACTACTAATTTTTTTAAATGGTGAAGTATAACTAGGTAAAATATCTGAAATTCATAGAGTTACTCCTATTTTTTAATAAAAACGTAGTAGACAACCTATTGTGCACTCCCAACTATCTCAAAAAAGTAGAAATTGTTATTTTTTAATGTATATAGAATTAAGATTTGTTTGTGACCTATATATATTTTAATTATTTAATGTGTGTGTGTGTGTGTGTGTGTGTGTGTGTGTGTGTGTGTGTGTGTGTGCGTGCGCGCATGCACGTGCATGTGCATGTGCACATATGTATTAATAATTTTAGAATTAAATAGAGCTTAAAAATGATAAATAATGGATAACTAACATGCACCCCTAACTACCTTAAGAGAAAAACAAAATTTTGCTTTTTCTAATGTATATAGAATTAGGCCTAGTTTGTGACCCTATATTTTTTTACAAATTTGGATGAATGAAATGAAAGATATACAAAAAAAGACAAACATGCATATTTGCACAATTCAGTGGCATATAAAAACATACTTAGATGTAAATAAAGATAAAAACCTTAGATTAATGAAAATATTAATAAAGTTATATATTTAGAAAGAGGAGAGTGTGTTTGACATCATAGTCATATTTTCATAAAATATTTTGTGAGATTCATAGTTTTTATCATGTTTGAAGTTATAATTTTTCATTTTCAGCCTAAAACACAAATTTCATTGTGTGCATGTAGGTTCAATCCTTAGGTTTGGATTTCCAAACCTATAGTATGTATGCATTAAAATGCATACATGTTTTAATGTGTATGTTCTATATGTATGTGCTACATACTATTTTTATTGAACTATACATGTTTGAAAGAAGTACATGCTAAAGAAGTGAATGTGTTTATGTATATTTACTAAAACAAATGTCAATAAATTCATTTTATAAAAAAAAGAAATTAAGGTCATTCTGCCTCTTCTGAGATTGGTCTCATAGCTCTAGAGTTACCATTTAAAGTATAGCTTTCTCAAATAAAATTTGGTTAATAATGAATCATTTTCAAGATTTTAGTATTGAACCTAAGGATTTCAATGTGTAAATTTTGTAACTCATGTCTATTTTAGGCAAACATATAGTTGTTTTGTAGGTTTTGGGGCCTTCTATTTTGATTGCTAACATTTTAAGGAGTTTTAGGTGTGTCAAATTTAAATTTTAACAATGTCACATCTCCCACAAAAAGGGAGAGTTGTTTGATGATATTGACTCATGTATTTCCATGTGAACCTAATTCAATTACACAACATGATTTGGATATGACTTGGCCATAATTGAGTTAATTATTATCCCAATTATTAGATTGGTTGAATAACATATGTAATTTGGGCCAATTTTATCCCTACAACCTAATTATGAATATATATTGTGATTTGGGTCTCAATTGGCCCTAATTTAATCATGAATTAAACCCATTATATTATTGGTTTAGTCATAGACATAATTTGGGTAAAATTGATGCCCATGAACTTCATTACAAGTAAATAGTGTGATTTGGGAACTAATTGGCCTTAATTTCATTATTGACTGAAATGATTACTCAATTATTTCAAACAAAGATGTAACTTAGGATAATTTGATCCATGTGAACCTAATTATAACTATAAAATGTAATTTGGGTCTCAATGGGACCCAATTTCATCATTTATATAACCAATTACTTGATTGGTTTAACCAAGGATGTAATTTTGACCAATTTGAGTCATGAACATAATTAAGATTATAAAATGTGATTTGGAGATTAATTGGACCCAATTTCATCACCAATTGAACAAATTACTCAATTTATTCATTTAGAGATATAATATGGGCCAAGTTGAGCCACACGAACCTAATTGGGACTATATAATTTGACTTGGGTCTCAATTGGCCCAAATTTTCATTGTTAATTGAATCAATTACTTGATTGGTTTAATCAAAGATGAAATTTGGGTAATTTTGAGCCTCCTTAACCTAATTAAGACAATGTGTTGTGATTTGGCATTTAATTAGCCTTGATTTCATCATTAACTAAGCCAATATTTGATTAGTTCGATCAAATATGTAATTTGAGCCATAGCCCCATGAACTTAATTATCACTATACAATGTAATTTGGGGCTCCATTAGACCTAATTTAATAATTTATTTAACATATTACATGTTTTAGTTAAATATAAATTCAAGTCATACAAATTTGAGCCAAATGAATCTAAATATAGTTATACAATGTCTTTTAGGAATTAATTAGACCTAATTTCATCACTGATTAAAATAATTACTTAAATAGATCAATCAAAGTTATAATTTGCGTTAATTTTATCGCAAATAAACCTAATTACAAATGTATGATATTGATTGGGGATAAGGTTTCCCTAATTTCATAATGATTGAACCATTTACTTGATTGATTCAATCATGTAATTTACACCAATCTAAAACTCATGAACCTAATTATGACTATATGATGTCATTTAGGGATCAATTACCTATAATTTCATCACTAATTGAACTAATTACTTGATTAGTTCAACAAAGGATGCATTTTGAGTTAATTTCATCCTCATGAACTTAATTGGAATTATACAATGTCATTTGTGGCTCAAGTGGCCAAATTTCATCACTGATTGAACTAATTACTAGATTAGTTCAATTAGAGACAAATTTTGGGCCAATTTGATGCACATGAACCTAATTGTGATTATATGATGTTATTTGGGTCTTAATTGGCCCTAATTTCATCACCAATTGAATTAATTATTCAATTACTTTTCAGGGTGCATTTTGGGTCATTTTGATCCTCATGAACCTTGATGTGATTTAGGGCTTTATTGGCCATAATTTCATAATTGATTGAACTAATTAATTGATTACTTCAAATAGGGATATATTTTAGGCCAATTTTCACTTTGTGAACCTAATTTTAAATATACATAATGATTTATGGTTGAATTAACCCCAGTTTCATCATTGATTGAAATACTTACTTGATTGGTTCAATTAATGACATAATTTGAGAAAATATGAGCCCTATAAACCTAATTAAAATTATAATATGTGATTTGAGACTCAAATGGCCCCAATTTTATCATTTATTGAATAAATTACTATATTAATTCAATTAGAGACATAATTTAGGTTAATTTGAATTTAATTGTGACTATATAATGTTATTTGAGGTTCAATCAACTCTAATATAATTATTGATTAAACCAAGTACTTGATTGGTTGAATTAGTTATGTGATTTGGGCCAATTTGAGCCCCATAAACCTAATTTGAACTATGTGATGTCATATGGGGCAAAATTTCCCTGAATTTCATCCATAATTGAACCAATTATTAAGTTGGTTGAATTAGGGATACAATTCATGTCAATTTGATCCCTATGAACATAATTAGGACCATATGATGTCATTTGGGATTTAGTTGGCCCCAATTTATTAAGTGATTGAATTAATTACTCAATTGGTCTAATCAAGGACATAATTTTTGTTAATTTGACCCCCATAAACCTAAATATGACTATCATCATTGACTAAACCAACTACTCAATTAGTTTAATTATTGATGTAATTTAGGTAAATTTGAACCACATGAACTTGATTTAGACTATGCAATATGAATTTGGGATCAGTTAGCATCAGTTCATCATTAATTTCATTATTGAGTTAATTAATGATTAAATTAGGGTTAATTGAGCCCCAAATATCATTATATAACCATTATTATGTTTACAAGGTTTAATTTAGCCCAAATTGTGTCCTTAACTGAACCAATCAAGTAATTAGTTCAATATGTGATGAACTTGGGGCTAATTGAGCCCTAAATGATATTGTATAGTCAAAATTAGGTTATAGAGCAAAAAATGGCCCAAACTATTTCTATAATTAAAATAATTGAATAATTATTTCAATTAACAATGAAATTGGGGCCAACAAATCGCAAATCACATCATATAGTCATAATTAGGTTCACACCACTCATTCCAAATTGCACCCCCAATTAATCCAATTGATTAATTAGCTTAATCAATGATGAAATTATAGCCAATTAAGCATGAATAACATTGCATAGTCATAATTAAGTTAACAGAGCTTAAATTGGTCCAAATTGAGTCCCTAATTAAACCAATTGAATAATTGGTTTAATCATTGATGAAATTAGGGAAATTGAGACCTAAATCACATTGTATAGTCCCAATTAAATTAAAGTGGCTCAAATTATCCCAAATCTTGTCTTTCATTGAAACAATCAAGTAATTAGATCAATTAATAATGAGATTGAGGCCAATTGATCCTAAATCATATTACATAGTCAGAATTTAGGTTTAAGAGGCTCAAATTGCATCCTTAATTAAACCAATCAAACAATCATTTCAATAACTGATGAAATTGAGGCCAATTGAGCCCCAAATCACATTTTATTGTTACAATTAGATTTAATAGGAATAAATTAGCCTAAATTTTATATTTAACTCAGCCAATCGAGTTATCAATTTAATCATTGATGAAATTGGGGCTAATTTAACCCTAAATCATCTCTTATAATTGTATTTAGGTTCACAGAGATAAAATTGGTGTAAATTTCATCCCCAATTGAACGAATCACATTATTGGTTAAATTAGTTTCAAAATTGGGGTAAATTGAGTCCCAATTCACATTGTATAGCTATAATTAAGTTCACAAAGATCAAATTGGTATAAATTAAATCCCTAATTGAACTATTTGAGTAATTGGGTTAATAATTAACTAAATTTTAGTAGAGTGATATCTATATCAAGTTGTATAATTGTAATTAGAATCATAAGGAAATTTATGAGTCAATATCCTTGAGTAACTCTCCTTATTGAAAAAAGTCCTATAATTGACCCCAAAATAGCTCTAAGAAAGGTTCTAAGATGGATGGTTCCTCAAATAGGATAGATAAAACTTAATTTTTATGGATCATCAAAAGGAAATGTAGGACTTTTAGGAGGAGGGGGTGTAATTCAAGATCATTACAGACATTTCATTTTAGCTTATGAAGGTAGTATGGGATTTTAGAGCAATCACTTCTATGAGGATCTTGTAGCTTTATGGTATATGCAAGTTGATATTAAGTTGGGATAAAAGTGATTATGTGTTAAGGGAGATTCTCTAAATATTATTGATTGTCTTAATAAGAAAGCAATGGTGGCATGGTTTATTGATCATATTATTAGTGAAATTTTACATATTAGTAAAAGTTTTGAAAAAATAATTTTTCAACATACCTACAGAGAGGGGAATATGTTGGCAGATCTTTTTGCCAATAGAGGGGTAGATTATAAAGATTTCAAGATTTAGGTTTTATTGGATATTATTCTAGATAATGTTAATGGAATTCTTAAAAATTTAAAATACGACACTTCCAAGATATAACCAAAGTTCTCAAAAGGGCTTGTTTTGCCCTAGCAAAACTTGGTATTTATGCTTTTGTGTTGTTCATATGATTATGGGTGATGTGTGAGATAATCATTATAACTTGTGGAATGATCATTACTACTTCACTAATAAGTGTGTAGAATGTGTGATTGCAAATGAGAGTTACAGGTTTTGACATAATCACATTTTTCTAATTGCTAAAGGATAATATACTGAGAAGAACAAATGGATTGTAGAACATGGGAAAGGCACAATAAAGATGGGAGGAGACCTGAATAGGATTGAACCTATAAATGCTGATGTAATGAAGAAAAGGGTTGAGGTATGGAGTATTTCACAAACTAGGGGTCTAGCTTCTTTTATGGAAATTTTTTGTGGATATGACTTGCATCTTTCCACTCAATTCATCAAGAATTGGAAGAACAAGGTTGTCAGGATCAAGAATATTTTTGTGGAGATAACAAAGGAGCTACTTGATACAGTGACAGGTCTTTACATTGAGGAGTATAAATATATCAAACTAACTACTGGCCAGGAGTATGAGAAATTAAAATTCTTGGTTGGTAATGAAACCTTGACTACTTTTTAGGGAGGTTTCAAGTGGGATTATTTCTTAGTTCCATTTGATGAGGTCACTGAACATATTATAAAGTATGTCACACTTGATGGAAAATATAAAGATGTGCACTAATATCACCTACCATTTATAAACTATATGAGGCATCATATATTGGTAAGCATTCCATTTTATATTTTGCATTCTCTTGAGCATTTTGTGAAGGAGGTTCAGTTAGGAAGGAAAATGGAACCATTACATCATGGTGTGATTTTATTGATTTATAAATTTTTTAATGCAAAATATCCTTCCCCACATTTTGATATTGGGAGAAAGAAAAAAGGGAGGCCTAAGGGTTCTATGCAGGGGAATAAAGATGTTGTTCATAGCTCTGAGTAGTATATCCCCAATATGAATTTAAGAAGTAGGAGCAAACCTCATCCTAGTAAAGATTTAAGGATTGATGGGGATTCCAATGTTGATAGTGCACATGGTGGTGATAATATAATTTATCTTGAAGTTGAAACCACTGAGGTAGTTAATATGGTAGGGTATAATGTGGATGTTCAATTTGAACAAAATCTTAAGGTGGAAGGTGATAATAGGGTTGATACAGTTCAGGTAGTTAATTAGGTTTATGGTAATAATAGTGTCAATAATTCTAAGAGGGGAAAGTAGATTTAGGATAATACATAGGTGACACTTCATTGTACCCAAATGAATAAAGATGATAAGGTTTAGATGGTGAATCAAGATCTGGGCATACACAGGTGTGAAAGGATTGCTGAGAAGAAAAATAATATTCAGGAGGCTACTGAAGACATGCTTCATTGAGATCATGTAAGGATGGATTTTTATTTCTTTAAGGATATTGTGAGTCATCAAGATAAATTTGAAAGTTTAGAAGATGAGGCCAACCTACGTAAGACATTCTTGAAATGGTTTATGAAAGAACATTCTAGGCTTAAACAAAAGATAAGCAATCTCAAAAAGTAGGATGTTTTATATTGTACCAAGGAATGAGAGATTGAGATATATTCCAACATTAATACTTTGAGAGAAAGAATGATTAGGTTGGAAAATGAGAATAGATAACTCAAGTAAAAGCTAAATTTGTTGGTAAGTTTTAGCAAAGTGACTATTCATAATGCAATGCAAAGTATGCAGGGATTGGCTAGGTTATTCAATAATGCTAATACTCAAGGTAATGATAATTTACCCAAGAAGAAGATTAAGGGTGAAGCTTTTAATTCTGCTCAAGAACAAATGGAAAGTAGACTGGCTATCAACTTTTAAAATAGGATCAATGAATGGATAAATGCATATGATGAGTGGAAAAATAATCATTGATGGTGATCTAACGCTATGAAAATATTGTGTAAGTGTTGTGTTTCTATTGTT
Source organism: Torreya grandis (assembly GCA_037957365.1). Taxonomy (NCBI): domain Eukaryota; kingdom Viridiplantae; phylum Streptophyta; class Pinopsida; order Cupressales; family Taxaceae; genus Torreya; species Torreya grandis. The sequence goes on along the minus strand of JARHVA010000170.1, from coordinate 5,612,013 downwards.
TTTTAGATTTTGAACTCTTTTATCTTTAGTTATGGTTTTTTAGTTGGTTTTGGTCACTTAGGTGACTATTTGTAATGGGTTGAGTCCCTTTCGAAACTCACTTTCACCTTTAACAGAACTCTCCTTATTTTTTGGAGATGAAAGGTTTGTAAAATTTAATTTTGACACACTTATAACTCTTAAAAATGATAACACTCAATTTGAAATACCCCAAAACCTATAAAAAGACTATGTTTTCCAAAAATAGGCACAAGTTACAACATTTACATCTTAAAATCCCTATGTTCAATGGTAAAAACCTAAAAATGACTTAGTATTGAGTAAATTATATTTGGAAAATCTATTTTCCAAATAATAACTCATGGATTTGTGAGACAAAATGTAAAAGATGTAGAGTGGCCCTAACTTATTGTATTTAATAAAATAAGTTTAAAGTATAATTTGACATATAAATGTCAACTTATAATTAACATTTATTCTAGTATATACAAAAACACATTCACTTCTTTAGCCTCTGCTTCTTGCAAGCCTTTGAACTTTTATAATAGTAATAATAGGTACATGCTATAGGTTCGATGTTTACTGAGCCAAATGCACAAAATACCATACATTCTTTTATGTAAATTATATTTCAGAGGGAAAATATTTGCTTTTTATCCCTCCAACTTTTGCACTTACCCATGATGTTTGGGGTAAGTATTTGAATTCATTTTATTTAATTTTTTCAATTCCTATTATTTAAGTTTTTCAATTTCTATTTTTTTAGTTTTTCAATTTATTTACAACATATTTGACATTCCACTTTTTCATTATAGTTATTTTAAATAGAGAATAAATCTTCGTGTAAAAAAATATTGTGTGCATATTGTAACCTTGAGTGGAAAAAGTTGTCAATGAAGTGTAGACAATATTTCACAATAGTAATTGAACGTCAATCTAAAAACACCTATTATAACACAAAATTAATTAAAAACCACATATAAATTATGCTAATAGGACAGTGATGGATATGAGGGTAAGGTGGCCTAAATACATATTAATTATTATTTTATTATTCTATGGAATTTTAATTTTTTCCCCCAAATATGTAATTTTTAACTTGCATATGGGGGAAATACAAATGTAGAGAGGAGACGATTTTGACCTCCTATCATGAAAAAACCCCATTGGATAAACTTGTATGATGATTGACTTCAACATGATAGATACATGGTTTTAGGTTAGTTAACATATTTAATAAAATGTAAAAATTTGTTGAATTTTTATATTTTATTAATTATATGTTTTGCATGTATTTTAATTAACATAGGGATCAAGAGCAGTCAACATAAATTCCAATAAATGAGAGTAAGCCAAGGGATTTCAGTGACTCATCATTTGGGGCAAATGAGAGAAAATAGGGCTAAACATAAGTTTATACATTTTTTATGTAATTTTGTAAGTTTTTATGAGTTATTTTATAAAAAATATTATAACTCATTTTATGATACATGTTTTATTACAAAAGTAGTGCTAGGACCGCAAGGCCACAAAGGATGTGATAAAACAAATGAAAACTATAGGATGGAACATAAAAGCATCCAACATCATTCTAGGGCTATGCATTAAAAATAATTTTATTGTTTGATTAGTTGAAAAGAACTAGCTGGATATGCTAAGTATAATTTTTAGTTATAAAAATTGTAACCTTGAACACTTATATGATAATTAAATTATTTATAATTTGTAGGGAGATAGAGATTCTATCATATTTTAGGGTCTTATATTCAAGAGGATGATGAAGTGGGTTCCAATTATGTTGATTACATTGATACCAATATTGAGCTACAAGACTGATCACTATACATATCTGACATCCCTAATGATTATATAGAAGTCAAAGAGGACGATGAATATTGTTTATGAAAAATCAATTGTATTTTTAATTTAGAAATGAGATTATATTAATTTCACTCCCTCCATTTTTCATTGTTGTATATATATAATTTTCATAATTTATTATGCTTTAAATTATAAATGATGTTTTTTTGATATAACTATGTCAAAGTTTTTGATAAAATTTTAGACTGTAATATTTGAACGTTAAATTTGACAAAAATCACACACACACACACACACACACACACACACACACACACACACACACACACACACACACACACACACACACACACACACACACACACACACACACATTTATAAGTAAAAATGGGCCTATAGCTTGTCTATTATAATAATGATCAAAATATTGAATAAATTAGGTACACAAAATAGTAACAGTTTGTTGTCTTCTACTAAAGGTTCTATGAGTAGCAAAAAGAAAAAAAAAGATAATAGACTTAAAACCCATGCAAAATTATCAACACTTAGAGATAACTATGCTAAAATAGGTAGAAGTGTTATCACTACATTAAAAAATCATCATATGCAAGATTTTATTTCTTTACTATTCTTCAACCATCAAAGCAACAAATGATTTTTTTCATCTATGAGACAATGAATGTAGAGGTGTTTATATCTATATTTGTCACAAATTATGTCCAATTTATGCCCTTTAGTGATCTTATCAAGTAACATTGCTTTAAGAGGAATCCATGCATGATCTAATTAATTCTTAAGATAAAACCCAAGTTTCTCTACATCCTCATGAATGGCATGTGTGTTACTGGCACCAAAGAGAACCATCTGCACTCCAATTAGTTATGCAACCTTCAAAGTGTTAAATCTAAGGATAGACTGTCTAAGTTCTTCCATGGCCTATAAATTGCAATCAATGGAGGCCCTTCACCCATTTTTTCTGCCATATATGCCCCAAAATATTGGTAGTAGTCCATTTGAGAAAATTATCATTAATTATTCCTTCAAAAAAGGTAACCTTATAAAAGTCAAGGGCCTCTTCAACTATGATATGAGTGGTTTTATCCACCAAAATCCTAGAGTGAATCAATAACCTGAGCTTCAGGTCATTTAATAATCCCATAAAAGAAGAGTGTGCATCATCTAGGGAATAACACTAGATCATATCCATATTTAGTTGTTTCCATATATTAATGGAGGACTCATTCCCATAAATTTTCATGGTTCTACTAGAAGGTATTTCATTACCAAATCAAAGTTGTTGGCTACCATATTTTCACAATCAGAGATCCTTAAAAAGCAAAAAATATGGAAAATTTTGCTTAGTAGTATGTAAACAAATTTGAGAAGTGCATAAAAGGAATTATAAAAAATATGAGAAACAAAGACTCGAGAAAATATTTAGAGTTATGGCCATATAAATTTAAACTTCATAGGGGGGAATCTTAAAAAAACTTGTCTTAGGGAATTCTTGATTTACAAACTCCAGAGACCAAAAAAGTGCAGCATCTAAAACTACTATAAATAACCCATTAAAGCTCATGCCTAATTTTTTTCCAAAATTAAGGGATTAAGATAGATAAATAACTAAGGAATTTAAACAAAAACCTAAAAGTCACCTTAAAAAAATTTCATTCTCATTTTTCCTTTTTGAGGATGCATAATACATTTGGTTAACATTATGTAATACACTATTCATAAATAAAACCTTAAATAACATTAATGCTTAATAATATTTTGTTTCATAACATTAATGATTTTATTAATTGTATTGGTCATCCAAACACTAGTATTTAATGAGAATCACTCAATGTTCACTAATATTGACATAATTTAGAGTATATAAAAAGTCTCAACCAATTTGTCTGACATCACAATCATAAAACAAACTCACTTCCAAAAGTTACAATATAAAGAGTGTACTTAAACATTTATTCATCATACCACTTTACATTCTACCATATTTTTAAAGTGATTTGGGTCCTATAAAATTTTAGTATGAGTTCATCTTAGATTTCCATTCTAAACTTAGGTTTATTTTAGTCTTCTCTATAGTTCTCAAAAGAGAATTACCCTAATTTTCATTTTCAAGGATAAAACCCAATAATTATTGTAAAATCAATTCATATCAAGAAAGTCTAAATTCATATAATTTTGTTCAATAAAATGTAGTACAAATAAGATTTAATAATTTAATACTAACAAGGTAAAATATATGTAACAATACTATTAGAGTTATAAAAGTCTATAGATATCACTCAATGCAAAACAAAACCAGTTCCTAGGAAGCCTAAACTCCTAACAGTGTATACAATAAGGATAAAAAACATTAGATTGTAATTAAGCATGATTAAGAAGACATTATCAATGACTCGTTCATTATTAAGTAACACCAACATAACACACTAAGTCTTTACTACCCAAGAACCTTAAGAGATAGGTACAATAGATAAAAAATGCCAATTAATTAGAATTTGAACAAGTAAAAACTTAAGACCATTCTTCATGTATATAACCAGTCTTAGATTTTGCAATAGGCTGTTTCCAACTCATTTTTTTATTCTTTGTTCTTTCTTGAATTTTAACCCATCTTTAATTTACCTTTAACTTAGAATTATTTTATTTGCCACCATAGGTCATATAATTAACTCAATTTTTTAGAGAATAGGTTATATGCAACCTTTAATACCCATTGATTTCCTTATGGTTATAACATCTTACTTTATTCCAATATTATTTTTAAATGTTACCAAGGAAAGAGGCTTGTTTTCCATTTGGGAGTAAATAGTGAGCCTCTAGTAGGCCTATAGTTTTAACTTCTAACACCAATTATGGCTCTAAGTTACTCAAGGTGTAATCACCTTGTAAATATCTTTTCCATTACTGCCTAATATTTAATAAGATTCCAACCTTAATAAGTTTAATTGTTAGGGTTTTTGCTAAAAAATATTTCTAGAGTCATAAACTCATCTATTTAGGTTTGTTATTTTCTTTACGAGGTTCAATGCCTATATATGGTTCATTAACCAATTTTTAATAACCTCATCCATGCATAACACTAATTCAAGGTTGGTATATAAAAAAAATGAATTAATTACAATCAATCCATACAACCACATGTAAAATGAAATTTATTTGTGAGTTTGAAAGAAAGAAAATTTACTATCTATAGAAAAAATAATAAATCAGAAGCCCTAAACCCTTTTTAATGGTTTTCTAGTTACTTAACAAATTTAATAGTTTTCAATACTATCTAGGTTCGAGTTCCTCTTATTACCTTTTATTATCCATTTATAGTTATTGCATTGTGCACACATGTTTATATCCTCCTCCTCTTATTTTTATTCTTTTTTTCATTTTTCTAAATACCATAAACCTCTAGGTTTTTATAAATTCATGCCACCATTACCGACTTAAAAATGGGTAGTTTCCTATAGTTCTGCATGGTATTTTAACTTCTTCTTAACCTAATTTTCATTTCTCAAACTACATCTAAAATTTAATCATCAACATTTTCATGGATATGTATAGAAAATCAACAATCAACTAAGAAAATTCATGGAATTCCCTACCTCCATGATGACTAATTCAAGATTTATCTGCCACTAAGCCAAATTATAACCTATTATAATGAAACCTAATTGTGTCTTGATTTGCTTTATCCTCATAGGTTTAAAGCATGCAATGATTCATGTTTAAGGTTTGGGTTAGGGTAGTTTCTCACTCATTATTTTATATTTAATAATTAAATTGCCAAGACATTGAAATAATGTCATGACATAAAGAGTGTAGCTTTTATGCCACCTTTTTAAAAATGTTTTTTACCACCTTGGGTGGTCTCAATATTGTTTATTTTACATAGTACATGACCCCCAAGTCCCATTTTTACTAGGTCATGTGCCTCTAATAGGCCTCATGAGTGGCTTAGATTATTTTCTACATAAAATTTATTGTGTGATTTTATCACTAAACTAATGTTAGGACTAGTTCTAACTATAAAGTGATGTAGGGTGGATCTGGTGCCTTGTTGCTTTGAATTATATAAATTAACTCTATTTAAATTTATAGCAATCAAATTATAATTGTGTTAACTAATAAATATTTTTCTTGCTTGGGTTATTCACACTAATGTCAAAGTCTCAATAACACTTTATAATTAGCATAGACTTTTACTCTAGTACTATAATTGTAACAAGCCATATAAGACTTACTTAATATGAGCATAGCATTATGCACGATAAAAACAACTAAACAAATCAACACATATGTATATAATTAATGACATCATTGGTCAACTGAATTTATTTATTTTATCTATTTTTTCATAGTTTACCTTACCTTTTCCATCATGTTTTCTCAAGCTAATCCTTCCTCTGATGGTCACTCCATGCACTTGTAAAATAACCACGAAACATAAACAATACCTAGTCTAATAATAATACTATAAAACCAACTACATAATGATAACTACTGAAGTAATTATAGATTTTGAACATTCCTTAATACATAATAATAATAATAATAATAAGAATAATAATAATAATAATAATAATAATAATAATAATAATAATAAACTAAATACTAAATAATGTCTCAACATTGCTAAATGTAATAATCAAGCAAACACATAACAACCATCAATCACCATTCTCAATACAATACATTTATCATGATATAAAATAAAGTCTTGTTGATAAGGATATGACATCCCTGCTTCCCACCCTCCCAACCTAGTAACATCTTGTTGCCCATTATTTAAAATAGGTGAGGGTAATTGCTATGGAAGATTTCATCTTCCCATGTAACACTCCAGTCACTTCGCTAGTCCCATTAGACCAACACATTTTTTATCTCTTTACTTTACAACCTGATGTTGAAATGAGCTAGGATTCAAACTAATTACAAATAGATAGTTGTCCCATACTTAACCTATAAATGTTTCTAAATTATATGTAATGGGGTGAATATTTTAATTAATATCCAACTGTCCAACAAACCATGGAGTTAGTTTTGAAGCTTTTTGAAATTTTATGGAAATATTTTGAGGTTGGCACCCTTTAAAAACTTTGTCTCTAACTTAAAATTCCTTTGGAGACATTTTAAAATCCATATAAATTTTATATCTATTAGATGTAGCCATGTTATTTTTCTAATGATAGTCATTTGTGTGTTATTTTTCTTGAAGTAATTTTGGTCCTGTATTCAATATATTTTGTAAACCTTTCCACCCAAGGGGTGCTCTACACTTCCTTTCATAAATATATTCAAAGGGTGCCATTTTAAAAAATGTATGATAAGTGTTATTGTATGCAAAATCCAAAAGGTGAAGGTAATATTCCATTTGTATTTCTAATCCATTACATACATTCCAAACATATCTTCTAATACTTGATTCACTCTATTTGTTTCACCATTTATTTCTAGATGATAAGTAGAGATGAATTTTAATCTAGTACCAAAATCTAAAGTTAGAGTCTCCTAAAACTAAGAAGTAAACAACATGTCTCTTTTTGATATTATTACCTTTAGCACTTTGTCAAGATGGAAAATATCTCTAACAAACCAATCTACAAGAATGGGAGCATCATCCTTGAGTTTTCTTGGGATAAAGTGGATAATTTTCATTAAATTGTCCACTACTGCAATAATAGTGTCATGCTTTTTCTTGGAATTTATTAGACTTAGAATGAAATCTATGGAAATTACAACCCATTTCTCTTTTTGAATATCATGAGGGTACAACTACCCTTTAGGGTGATAATGTTTTACCTTAACAAACATTTGGAAATAAAACGAGCCACATATTTTTTCATTTGGGGCTAGAAATAAAATGATTTCAGTTCATGTGTCATCTTTGTGACATATAAATGAGTGAAATGTGGGGCCAAATGAACCTCTTGCATGATCAATTCCTTAAATATACCTTGATTGGGTAGAAAAATATGTTCTTAGAACCTTATAATGTTATACACATTAGAAGTAAACTAAGTAAAGTTATCATCCATATGCTCTTGTGCAATAATATGACTAATTAAATATTAATTTTTTTTTCCCTTACGACTCCAATAATTATTTTCTCAACTCACTCTAGAGATGAGAGATAACAACAATCTTCTACTAAGAGCATCAACTATTCTATTTATTTTCCGTTGACATATTTTATGTCCATATCATAATAACTTATAAATTCTAACCACCTATGTTATTAGCCATTCACATTGTCTTGAATTCAAAGACTCTCAAGAATCTTATGATCTATCAATAACTTGAATAGCTTACTTGGAAGATACCGTCTCCACTTTTTTAGTTCATGTAATCCTATAGCCAATTATAAGTCATGCAGTGGATAGTTTCCTTCACTAATATTTAATTTACATGACTCATATGTCACAACTCTTCCATTTTGAGTCAAAACCCCATTGAGTCATTCTAAATAAGTATCACTTCATAAGTCAAAACATCCATTAGGATTAGGTATTATTAGAATCAGTGCCATGTGGATAATATCCTTAAGCTTTTGAAAATATTCTTCACACTTAGAAGTCCATTCAAACTTATTACCTTTACACCAAAGGGAAGTGACGGGATAGGTTATCCTTCAAAATTATTTTACAAACCACTGATAGTAATAGGTAAGGACCATAAAACTTCACACCTCATGTACATTCTTAGGAGATGGACACTCTTTTATAGACTTTATCTTTGCAAGATCCAAGAAAGGATGTATTTAGAGATGAAATGGTTAAAATATTGAATTTAACTTTTGTAAGATGAACACTTAGCTTACCATATGACCTATGCTATCATAACATTTATAAAATAACCTTAAATGACATTCATGTTTTTGTTCATTTTAACAAACATGAAGTAAATAGATTCATATAGTCTCAATAAATGTTATTCATGAAGTTCATGAAAGTTATAGGTACATGGGTTAGCCTACAAGGCATAATTGTGAACTTTTAGTGACCATATCGATTTGAAATGTTGTCATGTGGATGTCCTATTCTTGGATATGTAGCTAGTGGTATCCTCATCTAAGATCAATTCTAGAAAATTTTACAACCCATTTCATTTGATTAAAAAGATTTTTAGTATTTGGTATGGGATAATGATTTTTGATAGTTACTTTATTCAACATATGATAATCAATACATAACCACAAAGTCCCATCTTTATTTTAAAAAAAACACAACTAGTGCTGCCTATGGTGAGACACTTGGCCTTATGAATCATTTATCCAAGAAATATTATAGTTGAAGCTTAAGATTTTTAATATCTTTAGTGTTCATCATGTATGGAGATTTCAAGATAGGTGTAGATCCTAACATGATTTCAATGGAAAATTCAGATTTCCTTACTTATGGAAACCTTGGTAATTCCTTTGGGAAAACATACTTAAACTCTTGTAAAATAGGGTAATCTCTCAAGTTAGGTTTTGTTTCTTTAATTTTCTCTACTAATTACACATAATATAATAGACATACCTTTCTTATTGTAGATACTAAAATTTGGTCATCAGTACTTGACAATGATAAGATGGACACACATTTACCACACATGACTTGAGCATCCCAAAAAAGATAAAATCCACCATACTCTCACACTTGGATGTTATTTTTGAGTCAACCCTTATGTTATACTATCAAACACCCACAATAACCTCACTATCTTCATTCAACCTACTAAATATCCTACACATACATCTTAAAAATCTTAGAGCAGTCCATATTTACATGGGCTGGTTCTTCTAGTTACAATAATTAATGCTAGATTATAATTACCTGTGCTAGTTGGAACCATCTCGCTCCCAATAATGACTTTAAAAAAAAAATTGAACCCATCCTTAGGGTCAGCCCATAACTTAGTGTGTTGATGGTGTGAGTAATTATTCAAAAGGGTCTATATATAAATAAATCAAGGTCTCATTCAAAATATATTTGGTATCTATTTAAAACTCATCTATACATTGTTTCAATTTGAGAAAATCTACCCTATTCTTCTAAATTTGAATATTTATAACTAGGAGTAGTCAAATCCAAGTTTGAATCACTCAAAAACTAGGTCAAAGCAAGCATTGCCAAGTATGAAAGCCAATCATTACTTATACTTATATAACAAAAGAACATAATTTCATAATCACACTTGGTGGGAGAACTACATGTGGCTTTATTTCCAACTTTAGAGTATTGGATACATAGGCAAGAGATAATCATCAGACATGGGTGATTGGGGTCAATTCATCCTATTACACTTCCCCTATTTTTGTAGGTTTAAAACCCTTACAAGTACACCTAGGGTTTCCAAATAAAGGAGGCTAATTTATAGATCTACATGTGTCATTAGGGTTCAAGATCACACACATAGAACAATCAAAGACAATTTTAGGTGATCATATAGTCATTATACTACACTTATGCATTGGTCAATTCTGACCAATAAGTAAATATTGACCCACAATATTGACTTGATCATGTGGAACTGACCTAGTGCACATAGTAGATCAGTTATTTAATTGAGCATATCACATGCATGCTTATCCCTGATTTCCACTTCTAGAACATAATCATAGTTATATAGTCAACCAAAAAAATTAAGTATCATGATCTCTTTATTAATTTTCATATTTAACACATGTCCTAATCAAATTAGAAGAATCAATTATTAATCTTTTACATTCATATTGTATTCTTGAATACCATATATGGTAATCTAAATTTTATTTCAAAGTTCTATCTTAATTAGATTAATCTTATCCATTAATCTAAATTAGGGTAAAATATATTGGTGAGCTTGTAGACATATCGAACAATGCAAAACTATAAGGTTTTCATTAAGGATTCATCCTTCTAAGGTTTTAGCTTCAGGGTTTTTATTTTTTCCCTAAAAATACACCCTAATCATGAACATATTGAATGAGTATTACTGGTTAACACAATTAATGAAATTTCTATTTTCATTTTATTGTACATGGATAATATATATTCTTTGGAATAATTATGTAGACCAATGGACAACTAAGATCAAGTCCAAATTAATTAACAAGGCTAAGCTTACCAATGAATAATCCTAAGCCTTTATTCAATCATATTATTGTAACATTTAATTTGAGATGACTATAATCTCCATTATATGTCAATGGGCATGCATGAATACTTTTTTCCTCCCATGTCATGATCTCAAAGTTATCAAAATGATCATCCCACTCCCATTTTTCACTCAAGATTATTTTGGATTTTGCGGTCCATGTTTTTAACACTAGATGAGTTAAGGTGCCACACCGTGTGTGGTTGAATGAAAGTAATCAAAATGTTCCTCCTCAACCCCCTACACCTCCTAAAAAATAAGCCAATAAAAAAAAGGATATGATATCATTGATCAATTAAAGAATACTCATGTTAAAATTTCTATGTTGGAGTTATAAAAAACTAAACGGTTTACAATATATATTGTGCCCATGTAACATGTAATAGAATAAAATTTACCCATGTAACATGTAATATAACAAAATATTTCATTATTAATTTAAGTTAAAGTACAACATAACTTGGTTAGGTGTGTACTGGTAGATAATGTTTTGGGATTAAACATTTTAAAGCCTACCTTCTTATAATTAATGAAGTTTAATAAGGATATCATTCAAAAATGTGATTACAACATCAAAGAATTTGATAACACCCCATGTCAAGTGATTGGAACCATCTCATTAGATGTGATATTAGGTCCTAAGGTAGTACCTACTATTTTACATGTCATGCCTAATCAGTTACATTACAACTTATTTTTGGGATGGTTATGGATACATGTTATGGAAGCAACACCATAAACATTACACAAATGTATCAAATATATGAATGAAGGCTATTATTATTCAGAACCATTAGATGAGGATCCACTCAGATATTGCACATTAGCAAAATATACTCCTGAGGATCACAATCATAATTAAAATATTTTGCTATTATTGCTCCATCACAAACCCTTCCTATATCATAGATACATACATATGAGGTGGGGAAATCAAGTTAAAAAAAATGAAGAACTAGTTTTAACACAACAAACTATGGCACAACTATAATCATAGGTTAATCGAGAACAACCATAACATATTAAAGATCTCCCTCTAATGGTTAACTTAGAATAACAAGATGACATCATTACAAATTACTATGACAATGATGATGAAGATATAAACATGGAAAATATGACAACCAATTAGTTATGAAAGTTAAACTTTAATCCATTATAAGAATACTTATATCATACTTTATTCATACCTATGGGAATTATAACATATTAGTATGATTCATACATAACTAATAAGGATAAAATAACTAATATGGATACACAATCTTTTGTAGATAAAAGAAAGGAAACAGTGACAAACCATAACCATATCCTAAATGAAAAACATAGTTGTAATGTTATAGACAAGTCTTGGATAAATAAATAAAAATATAATATAGTAAATAATGTGGAGCTTAAAAATTCTAAGATTCAAAAATCACTATAGATAACAAACCTCCAAGATACATCAAGTATAGTACTACAGTTACTACTTGACCATAATCTTATCACATTACCATATACTCGACATCGAGTTATGGGGAAGAGTTTAAATAAACAATGTGAAGTCTATTGTACCTATCATAGAATCACATTACATGGTACCAATCATAGTGATGTAGTGGAAAAATAAATTTAGAAATACAAGGATAAAGTTATTATCATGATTATACAAAACCAATAGAAACAAATAGCATCAAGTCCTATAAAGGCCACATATACAACAATAATGACTATAAAGTGTTATCAATAAGAGCCACTGACTATTACTATATTCATGGAGGGAAAATACTACAAAAAATTAAAAAAATGTTTAGATTGATGATAACTGAAAACATGCCATATATAGTGTCAAAGGTTTAAAATAATTAGGACATGACATTATAAAGTTAAAACATAATGTACAATGGTCAGGACTCATTGGAAACATATTTTTACCAATGTCTTGTGGGCCAGAGGTGGTCAATACACCCATAAGGGTCGTGCCTCCCAAATATACAATGTCATTAACATTAGGACACCATTGAGTTATAATAGATACAGGCTATAGTAGATTCAACTAACCAACATCTCACTTTCTCACATGAAGCAAGAATGATTATAATAAGACATGACAATGATGCATACAATATAGATGTACAATACAAAAGACATAATAGTGGACCAATCAAAATTAGAGGAAGACAAATTAATGTAATTATATACCAATAACTATAAACTAGGATATGGCAGTTTCAATGTTGGCAAAGATGACCTAATTTTAGATATGTAATTTCAAAGGTCAAATATTCATAAATTAAAATAATCAAAAATGAAAAAATAGTCAAACTTTCAAAAAATCTAAAATCAAGATGTGAGGATGACATGATGGTTAGCTTACAGTTTTACATATGTTATTTATCACATATGTGGTATATGGAATATTATTTACATACACAAATACATTTCATGGTATCTAAATGTTATGCATGACATATAGGTTACACATGAACATACAAATGTTGGTTTTCCCTCTACTAAGTGGTTACATTGGGGGTATCTTATTCCAAAAGTTTCACTATTATGTGTTATATCTTTCTATGACCTTTTTACCATGTTGAGCCACATAGATTGATTACTCGTGCCTTTTTAGTTACTCATTTATTACACAGTGACACATGATATGCCATTTTGTTGTGATATGACATTGATATAAGGATGGTGTGTACTAGTCATTTATTTTATGCTCCATTGACACTTTTACACTTTTACATGATATATTAGTTTATGTGTGACTATTTTGTGTGGCCCTTGGGCTTGTTTGTTTCAAAATATAGTTATGTCCCTTATTTGTAACATTTTTTATGTCATCTCATGTTTGGCATTTATTGTTGATTATTGTGACATATTTATGTCCCTTGTATATGGCCTTTGGCCTATGTGTGACAACTAACTCTTGATCTTGTTTTAAATTGTTTTGTTTTGTTAAGCTTGATGACATTGAGGGGTGACATGGTATATATCATACATTGTTATTGATTAGTATTATTTAGTTACAATTATACTATGTGTTTAATTATTACATTTATCTAGACATGACACTTACATGCCTTACATTTCATATGTTACATACATCCCTTTATTGTTATATGCATTACTATGATGACATACTCTCCACATGATCAAATGATATTACATGATGTTATATTTATACTTGACATGATATATTTAATTATTCTATTGATATGAATGAATTATTAGATGCATCCCTCATCTCCAAAGGGATCCAGCATAGTGGGCTTATTTTAGATACATAAGCCTCCATGAGAAAAAATCAGAACAACGTAAAAGTTTTATAGATTTTAGAGATTCAAATGGTTCAGATATAATCTTCTTCGAGATACATTACAAACATTGGCACATTGATATAGAGTATAGGGCCATATACATGAGCTTACACATAACATTATACAAGAATATATTATTAAATTTTCACATTCATATACAGTTAGGATACATGTTATCAAATTTAACATATAGATTTAGGGGGCATGATATTGGCTCATGCTTATATACATTAAAGTTATAGCTGAATGGAAAATTATTTTCATTCCACTTGATATGAATAAAAATTTATGTACATGATGGGAGCATGAACATCATTCATTCCTTCGTGATCATGTTTTATTGTTTTTACATGGATCTAATTTGATCTAATTAGAGCAAAAAATTACATTTGAATACATAAGCCATATACAATGGTTGATTCATTTATGTGTGAACCTTGCCTAATTGATTTTCTTATTCACTTACATAATGTTTTATTTTGGATTTAAACCTTGCTTGATCATTTATCTCTATCTTTTTCCTGCATAGTTATTTGGGTTAGTACATTATGTACTTTTCCACATATGCATGAGGGTTAGGGAATGTTGCCTTCCTAACTCAGGAGTATACATAGCTATGTAATTGGGATCATGATTGATATCCAATGTTTCAATTAGGAAGCATTAGCTCCATTAATTTATGAAGGCAACATGATTTGCACCAACATGCAGGTGTAATATAAATCTCACCTTTTCAATTATCATATTTTATATTTCACATATGGACATTGATTGCTTAATTTTTTTCAGGTTCTATGGAGTGAATTATAAATTTGGATCATTTTACTCTATAAATTTCATTACTACAATAAAATGGGTAAATTTTTAAATACTAAAATATGATCTTTAGTACTTAATAATGACAAGCTTGATACACATTTACCATGCATGACTTCAACACCCAAACAAGGTTCAAATTTGCCATCCTCTTACATTTTCATGCTATTTTATGAGTCAACCCTTTCATTATACTATCAAAAATGTACAAGGAACTCATTATCTAATTTAAACCTATTAAATACCATGTAAACACATTTATTTACTCTTAGAGATATCCACCTATACACATGTTAGTTTTGCCAGTTAGGGTTATGACCATCACTAGGTAACAACTGCATTGGTTGGAATCATCTTGATCTCAATAATGAATATTTTTTAATATCAAACCCATCCTTAGGGTTTATATATTAACCTATCATCTAAGTGGTATGAGGAATTATTCAAAAGGATCCATTTATAAACAAATCAAGGTCTCACTCTAAAAAGATCTGGTATCTATCTGGAACTCATCTATACACTATTTCACGTTGAAAAAATATTCCCTATTCTTCCCAGTTTTCATGTTTATCACAAAGAGCAGACATAATAAAAATCTAAAGCACTCAAAAACTAGGTCAAACATAACATTATCAAGTATTATATCCAATCATTACTTCCATTCACATAGTGAAGAAGCACAATTACATAATCACACTAGGTGGGAAAACTACATATGGCTTGATTTCCCTCCTTTGAGTATTATATATGTAGGCAATGGACAATAATTAGGTGGGGGTGATTGGATTAAACTCAATACAATACACTTTCTCCATTTTTTTAGCTTTCTATCCCTCATAAGTATATCTAGGGTTTCAAGGCAACACAGGCTAATTTTTAGGTCTGCACACATCATTAGGGTTTAAGATCATAAAACAAAGCAATCAAAGATAGTCATAGGTGAATGTATAGTCATTATGATACATTTATTCATAGGTTATTTTTGACTAATAAGTTAACATTGACCTATGATACTGACCTAATCTTATATAACTAACCTAATGTATGTAACAGATCAATTCATGAACCAAGTAAATCACAAACATGATTATCCCTGATTTAGACTTCCATAACACAATCACAACTAGATAATTAACAAAATAATCTAAGTATCATGATCTCTTTAGTACTTTTCATATTTGGCACATGCCCTAATCAAATCAAAATAATTAGTTGTCAACATTTTATATTTAAATTGTATGTTTGAATGCATTATCTATTGATATAAATTCTATTTCAAAGTTCTATCTTAATTAGATTGATATTCATCTTTAGTCAAAATTAGGTTAGAAAACTTACCACCTTCTTGAGATGTAAGGATAAAATAGTTGTTCAAGACCTTGTATTTTTGATGCCTTAAAAATTTAACTAAATTGCCCTTATCATCTAGACATTAGACTTTCTTTTCAAAATAGTCTAAGCGAGCTTGATGCACATGAAGCTAATCCATACATATGATGATTTCATATGATCTTAGACAGGATAAATGTAGGTTTAACCAAGTCTTAAATACTCCAAAATCTAGTTCCACTTTCTCTAATTACTTGGTTATCATATATTTCCCCCCATGCCAAACTCTACTTACCATGCTTTTTTACTGTTTGTTGGTTTAGTTTTTATTTTATCAAATTTGGGGTAAATAGATATTAAATCTTAATTATAACAAATGGATACATAAAATCATAATGTTTAAAATTAGCATAAATTAAGCAATATTATTTGGTACTTACCATTTATGGAAAAATGTTAACATAGAAAAGATCAAAGATAATTTATTTAGTTAGAAATTATATGACACAAGTCAAAGACAAAGATTGTGGATCTAACTATGTAACTGTATGTGATATCTGTGAATCATAAACAAGGCTTTTTTAATCTCTAGATGAGGATGTGCTAATCAGATAAGGTTGGCTTATGTTGTAGTCTATAGGGAGCACTGACATCTGGTAGGGTTTTACCCTCCCTAAAATTTAGGTATATGCACTATCACCTGTTGGTCCTATATATGAGTTATGTGATGTATGATCTATTAAAAAATTCATTATGTACCTTATTATTCACCTAAAACCCTAGCTTGATTAAAAATGATGAATATATGAAATAAATAAGAAAAATGGGTCAACAGTTGAAGTTATGCTTAACCTAAATAACCCCATGTTAAACACTACCTACATACCAATACTCGAAAGAGAGATACAAATCGATGTATTTCTCCCATGGTAAAGTGGTGTTTGAAAGACTAGTGTAAAGCTAAATGTTGACGTAATTCTAGTGTAATTAAGTGCATCAACAATGATTTATGACCCTTGAAGTGTATGTAGACTTAGCATAAGGATAATATGGTTGTGTGGGATATGAATTGGGAAGAATAGATTTTTCCTCAATGTGCAATTATATGTTCTAGTGCTTATTCATGTGTGAGTCATTTGTGTGAAAAATGGTTTAAAATGTGGCTTTATAGTGATCTTTTAGAAAATTCCTCGGATGGGGATTGAAAAACATGTGAGACAACCCATTAAGTGATTTTTAATTTGAGTAATTATCTATTATTTGGTGGAAGGACATGTCCAATGGAATCATACACTACTGGCTAGGAATATAGTCATGAAGGAAGAACCTTGTCTAGGAAGTAGAGACATTTATGCTAGAAGTGTTAATCAATGTAAGAATGAGCTTAGGTTATTTATAATGAATATTATGAAGTATTATGTATTAAATTTTGATAAATATAGAGATTATCCACATATAGATAGAGGAATATTGGCTTAGAGATGTGTAATTAGACATCAGCTATGTGTGTTAAAGGATTGGTCAAAAGTGCACTATTTGAGTAATAAATGTTAATTTATGTGTCTACATTTTCCCCCTTTTATTATAATAATAAAATAAAGTGAAAGTAATAGAGTAAAATAAAGAGAGTTATACCTAAGCTTACTTGTGTTGAGTTGGCATGGATGTAGGCCACACGTTGAAATGTGCTTCATGCAAACCTGAAATGAAACATATGTAAATATATCTCTACTTAGATGAAAATATGAAAGAAAATAAAATAAACTTATGGATAAAATATTAAATAACAAATAACCTGATTGGGTATGCTATCCATTATGTTTTAAGGTACAAAAAATAGTGACTATAGAGAGTAGGACCCTTAGAGATTCCTCTTTTCATTGAATAACTTTGATTGGACTATGCATGCCCAAATCCTCATTGATAGGAAAGCATGTTTAAGAATTCAAGGTGTGCTTGAATCCATCATTTCATACATAAAATAGTAGAGTGTCTTGTAATCCTTATATAAATTCTAATGGATAATTTATGATGCAAAACTGGTGTAAAAATAATAGGATTTGAGTCTGGTGTATACATCAATGAAAATGACATGGGTTTCCATTCCTTCTATCAAATTGGTGTAAAACTGAGTAAGGATGTGTTCATGTTCCACACACATGACCCCATCAAATATTTGAGCACAATGATTCTAGAATTAAGTAATATTAAGTGATTTTATGAATAAAAATATGTGTAATAACTTGAAACACATGCCACACATGATGCCCCCATTTTGAGCAAAATATGAGATAAACCTAAATATTCATATGTAGTGATTCTGGATACATGTTTCAAACTACCTTGTAATTAACTATGATTTTGAAAAATTATGCAAACTATTATTTTCTGGCTATTGGGATGATAACACATTGTTATGGACATGGCTGAACTATGCCCTTGTCTAAATACAATGCTTATGTCTGAAACTAATTTCTAAGTATAACATAAGAGTGAAATATGATCAATTGAGGAAATTATGTATTTTCTTGTCTATGTACTAGATTATTAGAGCTTAGTCTCTAAGATAAACCACCATATGCCCCCTCTTTTGAGGTGAGTTGTGAAGCTTACATAATAACTTAGCTCAAAATAAGAAAGCTATGTAAATGGTGTTATATAAAGATTGAAATATGAGTAGTAATGATAAAATTAGAGGGTATGACAACATAATACATTAATTGATCAATGTAGTAATTTAAGATGCATGTTTAACCAATAATACATAGTGTCATGTCTATATAGATGTTAACAATTAGGAACATAGTAAACAAATGATCATTTAATGAGTATGTGAAACTGAATAAAACAACGTGGGGAGAAGATTCATGATGTGGATCATGGCATCAAAAGAATAGGGACATGCATGATATAGATCATGGCATCACAAATTGAATAAATAATAAAAGAAGTCATGACCATGATGCATACACAAAGAAACACACACAAAAATGCAAAAAAAAAAAACAAGGCTAAGGGACCACATATGAGGGACATGTTCAAATGTCACTCACACATATAGAAACATGCAATGGGCTTAGACACACAAACAAGAACATATTCAAATGTCCACAATCCAAACAAGTGAATACACACAAAACATGAAGCATAAAAGCAAACATGAAAAACATGTACGAAAAAAATGTAATTGATCTAGATATAAATTAGTAACATTAGTATTTTTAAAAACTATGGTATCTAATAAGATATGAATGTGAAAATATGTGAGCAAATATGGAAAGATTTTATGTAATGTACTGTATTTGTAATAGGAATAAGAGGGATCATCATAGAGTGATAAAACCTAATTAGAAGATGCCCCCAATGAACTTGTTATGATGCACAAAATCTGTAGAAGGCATATGACTAGTTTAGATCTAATAATGTTAAGCTTGTGTTCTCTAGGATAGGGCTATTGGAATCAGATAGGAATGCAATGTGTGACTGTCTAGATAGAGGGCTAATTTTTGTGTTAATTTTTTGGGTTTGAGATAATATCACTGCCTACAAATGCATTTGGGAATGATAACTTGTATGCTCAATAACTCATTCAAGTACATTTTTAAAGCATATTCGATATAAAATTAGATATATGAAATATATTATATATAGTGAGAAAAAATAAATAGATGAAAATGAACTACACATCATGTATAGGTCTCAATTTTTTAATTTTATGGAATATTTGATTTTTGAATATATGAAAAATTTAATATCTAAGTATCAAATGACACATCTAAGGGATGTGGATAACTAAATGGTTTATCTGGTGGAATGTGCTCAAGTTCAGAATATTGTATCTTTTTGAATTCTCATAGATCATCATTATTATGGTCATCATACCAATCATGCTTTATAAATGTAGCCTTATCTTTTACATTGTTCTGAATCATGTGTATGTGTATAACACATTGATATACTGTGGAAGAAGCCTCATGTTAGTTTTGTGGATAAATCAACTTTGAGGATTGCTTATCATTTCTAAATCTACAATTGTCATCAATACCATCATGAAGAATAAAATTATACTATCCTTGAATTTGAATGTGAGACAAAACTATGACTTATCAATTATAGCTTCCATTTCATGTAACCATGTTTGACTAAATGTAGCACTTATCTGATTCCTTATTTTCATAACATACATAATATGTCCACAAATTTGGGACCATACGTAACTGGTACTGTAATATGTCTTATTGAAACTTGGAAATATATGACTTCCTAGAATTCATCTTGGTCATGACCAATGTGGTGAGTAAATTTAAGTATACATACATTTTTATTTGTGTCCTCATCTATTTCTAAATGATGTCTATATTCATTCTCAATAAAAACATGAATAGTCAAGGGGTTCCTTATTGAATGCTTGTAATTTTTGGGTACTTGACCCTACTTGTCAGCCTTAGTAGGTTGAGATATGGGTTGTATTATCTGAATAGTGCCTGTTTCCTTATATTTTTTAATTTTATGCTATAGTGTTAAAAAATTATTAGTAGCATGCCCTATTATTCTATGAAAATGACAAAAGTGTTTTCCCTCTTGATTTGGTAACTTGCTAGTAAGTCTATACCTAACTATTTGATGTAGGTGCATTCTAGGGGTATTAGAAAATTATTTTATTTTTTTGTACTTTTAAATTTTAAAATTATTATGTAAATTTTTTTTTACAAAGGGTAGAAATTAAAATTTAGTTAGGTGTCAGGTTGGCAATAGTTGTAGGAGTTTAGAATGTTTAAATTAGTAAGTTGTGTAGATAGTATTAAGATAACAAATAATCCTAGATAGTCCATATCTAGAAGTCTAAGTTTGGTGTTACTTCCTCAATGAACTGATAAGCTTCATCTTGGACAAAAAGAGGAAAGGTCAGTATAAATTTCAAAAGTGTATCATTCTACTGGGCTGGCTATGTGTGTTTTTGAAAATACATAGTGTTTGAGATATTTAATAATATCTTGTGGAAGTATATTTTATTACATGAATTCAAGGTTATTTACAAAGAATAAAAGGAAGAATTCCAATTTTTAGTCCAAAAAAAAGAAGAAAGTGACAGTGAATTCAATGAATATGGCAAATCTCTATTTTGCATGACTCCAATGATTATACGGCAGTTGAATTGGTAGTATTTTATTGTTATTTTATCAATAATGTATGGCACTAATCTAATTATAGATCAAATTGCATGCTATACGATAAATTCAATAATTTTTATAAATAAAATAAAAGTGCACCAACCTATTATTTATTAGACAAGCATGCTGTGTAATTAATTTAGCCAAATCTTTGTGAACAACAAATATTTATTGATGTTTTCTTTATTCTCAAAAAAGATTGAGAGTAGGAGTAAATGGTAGAAATTGGTTCTTCTTGAAGTTGCATGCAATTGCACTCTATGAAGAGTAAGTCAAAATACTATTTAAATATTAAATAATCTTGCTGAAAGATTAATAAATTGAATAAAAAAAATAGGGCATTGGGTATTCTGATCTTGTTTTATTTTGTACAAGATTAAGTGTGAGACTGTTGAATAGTCAAGATTCGATAGTGCAAACACCTCAGGTAGAGGCAACATGATTAAACCTAGATCAACCCAAATTAAAATAACTTTGAGTTATATCCATATACTACTATGCAGTGAAGGAATATGCAAATTTTAGCATTGAATTAAGAAGCCTTGTTATCTTTTATAAAATCTATCCATAGTGTTGGTTACATTTTAATGATGCCTCAATTATGGTGTATTAGATAAAACTATGCCAATTTTAAATTTTGCATCATTTTTAATTATTTATGTGGTTCCTGGTTGTATTCTTGTTTCATAGTCACTCATGGATGTAAACAGATTGGAACGGTATTATATATATGTGTATATAATTCTAATTTGTATATTTCCCATAGAAATTGAGAGAAGTTTATGGATTATTATTTATAGTGAGGTGATATAAGGAAAAAAGAATCAGTTTATTAAATTATCAATGGAAGAATATTTGTCAGGTATTTAATAGAGGGAAGTCAAGTTTTAATGCCATTCTCCATATTACAATCCATGCAAATTGTGTTATCATCACAAACAAAGAATTAAAAAAAATATATATTTAAATTTTTTAATCTTTGCTTTACATTCTCTAGAGTAATGGTGAAGGTTTTATTTCCACTAGAGGTTTTTGTTTTAAAAATATTCACCTTTTATCTAGAGAATGCAAAACAAAGTTTGATCTGATAATTTTTTTTAATAAATTGTGCATCAAGTTATGGTATTAGATCAACAAGATCTATAAAATAGAAAGATCCAAAAGATTTTGAATTATACAGATGCTGATGAGATCAAGAGGTAGAGGAAGGAGGCAACTAAGACATGCTGTTGGACATGTAGTATTAATGGAAGAAATAAAAAATCTCATGATTAAATTGCATGATCTAGAAATGGCTCAAAGAAGAGGCACTAACATGGGTGAAGTTAGTGACAAAGAAGAAGAGCCACCAGAGGAATAATTGGTGGAAGAGGAATAAATAGTATAAGAAAGAATGATTCAAAATATTATGGGTATGAGTGAAAATCCCAATATAGAGGTTCCCATGTATGAGGGAAACCTGATTGTGGAAGAGCTTACTGACTAGATCAGTATAATAGACACATTATGAAGGAGTTGATGATGATAAAAAGTTCAAATTTTCCATGACTAGATTGAAGAGTCATGCATCCCTATGGTGAGATGGAGTGCGGGAAGAAAGAAGAATAAAAAGAAAGCCAAAAATCAAGAGCTAGGATAGGATGGTTGTTAAATTAAAAGGTAAATTCATGACCAAAGATTATCAAGTTAATGTTTTTAGAAAATTGCAAAATTTGAAACAAAAATAAATGTCTGTAAAAGAATATACTAAGGAATTTTAAAGACTAACAATAAGAGCAGGGCATGTTGAAGATGATGTAGAAAATGTGGCAAGGTATATGAATAGATTAAAATTTTCCATTTAGGATAAGATGAGTCCTCTCATTCCTAATTCACTAGAAGAGGCATACCAGTATGCCTTAAAAATAGAAGAAAAATTAGCTAGAAAATAACCTCAACATGTAAGGGGTAGAGGTAGAATTTATAGAGGAAAAGGATAGCAAGGAGGAAGAATTTAATTGCAGACACATCAAGGAGAAACTAGCAGCTCTCAAGCTAGCAATAGCTTTTAGAGACAAGAATTGACCCCAAGAGGTAGGTATTCTTTTAGAGACAGAAGACCATTTAATAGAGGTAAAGGGTTTGTTGGTAGATGTTTTAAGTGTGGAAAATTTGGATAGGTCTTTTGAGTGTCCTAAAAATCCATCCACAAGTTAGGGAAATGTTCATCTTACCCAAGTTGAAGATGCAGAAAGTGTAGGTTCACCTCCTCATGAAGATGATCCAAAAATAGGAGAAACATTGTTGATGGAAAGGATTTTGTTGAGACCCAAAAAAGAAATTAAGGAACTGCCTTAAAGGAAAATGTTGTTCAGGACCACTTGCAAAGCAAAAGGTAAATGTTATCAAGTAATTATTGACAGTGGTAACACTGACAATCAGGTATCCATAGAGATGGTAAGTAAATTAAATTTGAAAAAGTTGAGTCATCCAACTCCTTATAAAGTGTCTTGGTTACATAAAGGTCATTAGATTTTGGTTAATGAACAATGCAAAGTAGAATTTGAAATATGGAGCTATAAAGATGAAGTTATTTGTGATGTAATGCCTATGGATGTTTTTCATCTTCTTTTAGGCAGGCCTTGATAGTATGATAGGAAAGCTATACATGATGTCATGTAGAATACTTATACATTTGAAAAGATTGGTAAGAAGCATATTATAACACCTCTCAAATAAGATGATGCAGTAGTAGAAAAAAAATTGAATTTGAAGTGTTAGTTATCAATGGAAAAAAATTATTTTAGCAAGTGAAATAAGAGGAGGTAAGTTATGCCCTTATTGGTAAGCCAAAGACTGTAATCACTACTAATAAGTTAAATGAATTGCCTTTAGAAATTCAATATTTGCTGAGTGAGTTTGTGGATATTGTAGTAGATGATGTACCAAATGAGTTACCTCCTAAAAGGAGTATTAGCCACCATATAGACTTAATACCAAGGGCTAACCTTCTAAATAAAGCAGCTTATAAGATGAATCCAAAAAAAAATGAGAAAATCAAAAGGTGGGTTCAGGAATTATTGGATAAAGGACTGGTGAGGGAAAGTTTAAGCCCATGTGAAGTTCCAACTATACTTTCACCAAAGAAAGATGAAACTTGGTGAATGTGCACAGACTCAAGGGCTATAAGCAAAATTAATATTAGGTATAGATTTCCTTTACCAAGAATAGATGATCTAATGGATTGTATGAGTGGTACCAGATACTTTTCAAAGATAGATTTAAAAAGTGGATATCATTAGATAAGAATTAGAGAAGGAGATGAATGGAATACTATATTTAAAACAAATGATGGTTTATATGAATGGTTAATAATGTCATGTGGTTTGACAAATACCCCAAGTAGTTTTATGAGGCTTATGAATAAATTACTTAAGTCATTCATACGTAAATTTTTTATTATTTATCTTGATGATATTATGGTCTTTAGTAAATTAAGAGATGAACATCTTGAACATTTAAGATTGGTTTGGAAGAAGTTGCAGGAGGAAAGGTTACTGATTAACCTTAAAAAGTGTATTTTTTTAAAAATAGAGTTAATCTATCTGGGATTTGTGATTTCACAAGAAGGGTTAAATATGGATGAAGATAAGGTAAAATCTATAGAAGAATGGCCTATACCCAAGAATCCATTTGAGGTAAGAAGTTTTCATGGTCTTGCTAGCTTTTACAGGAAGTTTATCAAGAATTTTAGTAGTATTTGTGCCCCTATTATAGAAACATTAAAGGGAGCAATTAGCCATTTAAATGGACTGAAGTAGCTAATAAAAGCTTTCAGATATTTAAAAAGAAAATCATATAGCAACCTATGCTAGTACCACCTGATTTTGGTAAGTTGTTCCAAGTGGAGTGTGATGCAAGTGGAACTACCATAGGAACAATGATAAGTTAGGAAGGTAAACCTGTGGCATATTTTTCTAAGAAACTTAATGAGGATAAAAATAAATACTTAGCTTATGATTAGGAATTTTATGCTATAGTGCAGGCTTTGAAGAAATGGAGGCATTATTTAATGCCAAAGGAATTTGTTTTATTTATAGATAATCATGCTTTGCAGTTTATAAGTATTCAAAATGAATTAAATCAAAGGCATGCCAAATGGGTGGAATATTTACAAAGTTTTTCATTTGTTTTTAAACATAAGAGTGGCCAATCTAGCAAGGTTATTGATGTTTTGAGTAGAAGACGTTTAGTTTTACAAGAAATATAAGTGAATATCATAGGGTTTGACACATTAATGGAAATGTATGAAAGTGATGCAGATTTTAAAGAAACATATGAAGCTTGAAAAGATCCTACAAGCAAGGATAGAAGTCTTTGGATGGATTATATGTTACAAGAAGGAATGTTATTCAAAGACACGAAACTTTGTATTCCTAATGGGTTATATGAGAGAAAACGTCATCAAAGAAAAGCATAGTGGCAACCTTACAGGACATTTTGGATAGGATAAAACACTAGCTTAGATAAATGATTTTTATTATTGGTCAAGTATGTCAATTGATGTAAATAAGTTTGTTGAAAATTGTAGAATATGTCAGCTTACAAAAGGAATAAGTTAGAACATAGGGTTATATCAGCCATTACCCATTCCCAACAGACCATGGGATTATGTAAGTATGGATTTTGTTTTGGGTTTACCAAAAACACATAAAGGGAATGATTATATCTTTATAGTAGTAGATATATTTTAAAAAATGGCTCATTTTATACCTTGCTATAAAACCATGATGCAACTCACATAGCTGACTTATTTTTCAAAGAAGTAGTAAGATTGCACGATTTACCTAGCAACATTATTTCAGATATAGATACAAAATTCCTTAGGCATTTTTTGAGAACTCTTTGGAAAAATTTGGGCACAAAATTGGCATTCAATTCTGCATACCATCCTCAGATAGATGGGTAAACTAAATTAGTTAATAGAAGATTGGGAAATATTTTGAGAAGCTTGGTAAGTGATCATCCCAAATAGTGGGACCAAGTCTTAGCATAAGCTGAATTTGTCTATAATGATTCTCCAAATAGAAGAATAGGTATGAGTTTTCCAAATTTTATATGCAATGCATCCCATAGGAATTTATGGATTGAGAAATATAGGTAAATAGGAGAAAAGAAGTGCTGAAGGGGAAAAATTTGCAGTAGCAATGCAAGAACTTCAAAAATTAGTAAAACAAAGGCTATAAGTAAATTTAGGAAAGTATAAGAAAAGACTAGATTTGAAAATAAGAGAAGTACAATTTGAGGTAGGAGATATTGTACTTGCACATCTGAGAAAAGAAAGATTCCCAAGAGGGGAATATAATAAGCTGAAATTAAAGAAGATTGGACCCTGCAAAATCCTCAGGAAGTTTTTAGCAAATGCATATGAATTGGAGCTTCCAATAGATATTGGAATCTCACCTATATGTAATGTTGCTGACATATATCCTTATAGGAAAGGTGATGAACAAGAAAATATTTTTGAAATGAAGTAGAACAGGAAATTTCATGGAAGCAATAATTGCTAAAGAAATAACCAAAACAACCTAAAATTATTTTGGATAAAAAATTTGTCAAGAAAACTAGAGGTAAAGACTACTTTCATTATTTAGTAAAATAGAAAGATCATCTAGTTGAGGATTCAACTTGG
Source organism: Torreya grandis (assembly GCA_037957365.1). Classification (NCBI taxonomy): domain Eukaryota; kingdom Viridiplantae; phylum Streptophyta; class Pinopsida; order Cupressales; family Taxaceae; genus Torreya; species Torreya grandis. The sequence continues at coordinate 5,584,777 of JARHVA010000170.1, read as the reverse complement.
ATGTCAGCTTCAGAAGTCAACAAGTATGGTGTTACAGTGGAACAACTCATAAACAATAGGAGTTCATGAGTGATCATTTCTTCTACCCCAGTCATTTGATGTAGGTGCATTCTAGGGGTATTAGTAAATTATTTTATTTTTTTATACTTTTAAATTTTAAAATTATTAAGTTTGTAAAAAAAATTAAAAAGGATAGAAATTAAAATTTAGTTAGGTGTCAGGTTGGCAATGGTTGTAGGAGTCTATAATGTTTGAATTAGCAAGTTATGTAGATAGTATTAAGATAACATATAATCCTAGATAGTCCATATCCGAAAGTCTAATTTTGGTGTTACTTCCTCAATGAATCGATAAGCTTCATCTCGGATAAAAAGATGAAAGGTTAGTATAAATTTTAAAATTTTATCATTCTACCAGGCTGGTTGTGTGTGTTTTTAAAAATATATGGTGTTTGAGATATTTAATAATGTCTTTTGAAAGTATATTTTCTTGCATGAATTCAGGTTTGTTTACAAAGAATAAAAGGAAGAATTCTAGGTTCCAGTCAAAAAGAGAGAGAAAGTGATAGTGAATTCAATGAATATGGTGAATCTCTATTTTGCATGACTCTAGGAATTATACGATAGTTAAACTGATAGTATTTTATCGTTATTTTTTCAATAGTGTATGGTGCTAATATAATTATAGATCAACTTACATGCTATACGATGAATTTGAGAATTTTTATAAATAAAATAAAAGTGGTGCCAACCTATTATTTATTAGACAAGCATGCTGTGTAATTAATTCAACCAATTATTTGTGAACAATAAACATTTATTTTTGTTTTCTTTATTCTTAGAAAAAATTGAGAGTAAGAGTAAATAGTGGAAAGTGGTAGCTTATTGAAGTTGCATGCAATTATGCTCTATGAAGAGCAAGTTGAACTATTATTTGAATATTAAATAATCTTATTGAAAGATTAATAAATTGAATATAAAAAAGGGCATTGGGTATTCTGATCTTGTTTTATTTTATGCAAGATTAAGTGTGAGACCGTTGAATAGTCAAGATTTGGTAGTCCAAATGCCGTAGGTAGAGGCATCATGATTAAACCTAGATCGACCCAGCAATAAAATAACTTTGAGTTCTATCCATATACTATTACTTAGTGAAGGAATATGCAGATTTCGGCATTGAATTAAGAAGCCTTGCTCTCTGTTATAGAATCAATCCACAGTGTTGGTTCCATTTTAATGATGCCTCAGTTATGGTGTATTAGATAAAACTATGTTAGTTTTAAATTTTGCATCATTTTTAATTATTTATGTGGTGCTTGGTTATATTCTTGTTTCATAGTCACTCACAGATGTGAACAATATTATATATATGTGTATAGAATTCTAATTTGTATATTTCCTAAATAAATTGAGAGAAGTTTACGAATTATTATTTCTAGTGAGACGTTATAAGGAAAAAAGAATCGGTTCATTAAAATCTCAATGGAAGAATATTTATCAGGTATTTAATAGAGGGAAGTCAAGTTTTAATGCCATTCTCCATATTGCAATCCATGCAAATTGTATTATCATCACAAACAAAGAATTTAAAAAAAATATATTTAAATTTAAAAGGGGATTTAAAACTTTGCTTTGCATTCTCTAGAGTAATGGTGAAGGTTTTATTTCCTTTGGAGGTTTTTGTTTTATAAATATTCACCTTGTGTCTGGAGAATGCAAAAAAAAATTTTATTTGATAATTTTTTTATAAATTGTGCATCACTATTGGTAAGGAGTTAAATTCTCTATCAAGTAACATATATAACATCACATGTGATATATCCTATGCATTGTTGGCTTGTATTCTAATAATTGGTTCTATATCCATGAGCTCCACATTATTTATTGAATTTATAAATGGTGACATGTTCATACATGTAATGCATTGATCTATGTATTATGTTTCCTACCTCTCTATAAATGCTACATTTGATGAAAATGTTAGTCTATTGTACTGTTGATAAAATAATATGCTATGTAGTAGCTATATTACAGTAAATATTCTTTCCTTTATATATCATCTAAAATAATTAATTTTCCTTTATTTGTGTTCACTGGAATGATTATCTTTGAATCAACTATGTTTTCATCTAGACCAACTAGCGCATAATTCAAACTGCATAAATAATCATCAATATCTATTTGTTTTGCATTAGTATGATCATCAAAAATAAAAACAGAATCATCATAAATATTTTTAATATATATGAAATTTGGATCTTTTGAATTGACTAATAATGGTAGTTCCTGTACATGTGTCCCTTGTTCCACCTTTTTAGGTGAATGTCATTGTTCTAAAATATTTGTAGATGGAAAATTTTGATCACTATTACTGGATTCACCAATATCATATGTATACATTTCTCCTATAGGTATGATATATGGTGGTGTAATTATGGTAAATTAAGGTGTCTCTAATTGTGATTGATTCTCAACAGTATATTGTATAATCTTAAAATATTCTAAATGGTTGATTATTAGTATGACATGAATATAGGTATCAATTATGTATAAATTTGACACATTGATGTAAGTGGACGGTACAAATTGCATTCCATTTATCCATGGCCTACCCAATAGTAAGTTATAGTTAAAATTAATGGGAATTACTTAAGACAATGTAGAAAATATTTTGGTCCCTACCTTGATATCCAAAGTGATAGAACCTAAAGCTTGACACAACACATCATCAAAACATTTGATATTATTATATGTATTCTAAAGTGAATTAATATTAATGCCTAATGTGTGCAAGAATGTAAGATTGCAAATATTCAAACCTGAACCATTATCAATCAAGACCCTTTTTACTATTGTACTTTTGACTTGAACTTGTATAAACAAAGGAAGATTCTGATCAATGATAGACTATGTAGGGAAATCCTCATTTCCAAAAGATATGACATCCTCAATATCCTTCACAATATTCATAATAGATGAAAAATAATAAGGCTTTATGTCATGAGGCATAAGTGTTTGATTTAATACTTGATACAATATATCCTTGAAAATAGTAGCTTTCTAAAGTAATCCTAACACATAAATCTTAGCTGGTTTATTCCTTAACTGATCAAAAAAATATACCTTTTAGACTCTTTAAATGGTACCATTGGATTGGGTTGGGGATTGGGAGGAATTGATTGATTTTGTTCCTCTTGTCTTTCTTGATGAGGCACACAACCTCATCTAGTAATAATAACTTGGATTGTAGGATCTAATTTAAGCCTAGGGTGAATAGTAGGAGCAAGATATGAGCTACGAGAGTTGTGAGGTCTATGGGAAGGAAGAATAGAATGATCCATCTTAGCCCTCTAAAATCTAGTAGTAACATGAGGTAACTAAAATTGAGCCATGAAATAATAAGTATCATAGAATTGTTCATTATTAAGCTCTTGATTAATATGTGACATTAAATTATGCATCTATGGAATTACTTACAAATGAAATATTTTACATGATATAGGTAAGCAACATGTAAATGATGATGAAAAATTTGAAATAAGAAATACTAAATAGATTAAGTCATTATGATCATGATAAATTTGGAAATTAGAACAACATAAATTTGAAACCCTAACAAAGGTGCAAAAAATAAAGTAAACCCTAATGAAAACTAGGGGTTTGGAATATTCAATCAATAGATAGGTTCACCAATATGTATTGTCAAATTTGGGGTAAATAGATATTAAATATTAATTATGATAAATAGTTGTGTAAAATCATAATGTATAAAATAAGCATAAATTAAACAAGACTAGTTTGGAACTGATTATTTATGGAAAAATGCTGAAAGGAGAAAAAATAAAGATAAATTACTCAACTATAAATCAGATGATGCAAGACTGAAATAAATACTATGGATCTTACTATTTGATTGAATGTGATGAATTTGAATCATGAACAGGGCTTCACTTGATCTCTAGATGAGGTTGCATGAATCAAATGAGACCAACTTATGTTACAATTTGTAGGGAGCACCAACTTTTGATAGGTGTTTAACACTAAATTTAGATAAGGGGATATCTAGGGTTAAGGGGTATTAGATTAGCTTTTACACAAGGATGGTAAACTGATATAATGAGTGGGATAATTAATAAAAACTTAAATAATATTATGAATATATAAAACTTAGATTGTTAAAAATAGTAAATTACAAATATTAATAGATATTTCAATAAAAGGGAATAATTAATACTTAGCTATATTACTGTGCTTATGTATTCTAATCTAAAACAAGATGGAAGTAGAATGGAAGGTGATACTAGAATAGTTATCAGATTATAGGAATATTTTTTTTGTTGCCTCGAATGCTTGTGTCAAATCTATATGATTGCATCAATCTAGGTGTCTGACTACGATGCAAGTGTTTGGTATGAAATATTGACTAGATCTAGATGAAACTAAAATAGAACCTTATGGGTTTTTTGTCACTTTTAATTTGATGTATATAGATCATGCACACCAAATATCACTCTTTGTCAAATCATCAAACCCTATCTCCCTCACCCTTAGAGTGACTGTGGATAAAATGGGTTAGTGGACTCATTATGTTGAGCTGCTTCAAGGACCCCTATGTCATTGAGCACTGCTTACATAGCCAATAGTTCTAATAAGGCATTAAAATTATGTATTTATCCCCTACATGTTGGCTTGTGTGATTATCAAGATGGAATGTGTGATAAGCAATGCCATGCAATGACCTAGCTTGTAGTTTGGTAAATATGGCTCATGACTTGCTCTTTAAATGCTTCACACTTGTGGAAGTACTACTCATATGACTGATATAGAAATAGGGATGAATAGGGTAGTTTTTTTCACTTGAATTCTTAATTAAATTTTCCTTGATAGCTATGTATATGAATTCTAGATGATTGCTAGGTAAGGAATGAATGAGGGTTAATATATATACACACACCAATCCACTTTAAAATTTTTTCACACTAAATCACTTAAAGTTGACCTTTATGATACATTTAATTTTCAAATTGGATGAATTTTGGGCACTTGACACTTTGTATGAAATTTGAACAGTTGTGTCGATGCAGGTGTCCACTTAGGACATACATGTCCAAGAAGATAGAAAATAGGTACATGTCCAAAACTAGCAGTGAAGGATAATAATTAAGTTTAGTACTTTTTTCATAGTATAGAAATCCTGGTCATTAAAATAATAGTGGTTGAACTAAGATATAATTAATTTATGCACAAAGAGATAGTGAACATGAGCCTTTCATTAGTAAGTGAGTCTATAATTGAAAGATATAATCATGAGGGATATTTTCCAAGTTTACAAGACTATATTAATACATAAATTAAATTTTAGTATCTACATTCCCCTCCCCTTAATATAGTAATGAAATTTCTAGTTTAAAGGAAAGAAATGCATACATGGGTGTGTATAACACACCTTTTCTTTGCATGAACCCAACTTGTGTGATTTATTTGTGATTGTCCTACTATTATAACATAAATTTTCACCCTTGTAGAGGGTTCTTCAGGCTATATACAATTGAGCTACACTATGGGAATAACCCCAGGCTATGGGTCACCTATGGTGGGGTTGAACCTCTAGAGAAGGCTGACTTCCTCTTGATGGATCACCTAAACTAATGTTACTGCTAGGAAAAGGGTTAGAAAAGGGGAGATAGGGATCATAAAAAAGATAACAAGGGTGATGCACCAAATTTAATTGAGAACTCACATAAGCATGAAGTAAACACTGAGGAATCATAAGACAATACTAGCTCACACAATCTCACAAAACTATCTAGTTGTATAAGTGTTTCATAAACTAGGTTCAAGAAGCAATAAATGAAGGCAAAGAGGAGTTCTAAGACTCACTGAGAGCTTGCACAAATGAAAAAAATAATGTTGAATTAGACCTATAACTAACGTAAAGACATCTAGAAATGAACAAGAACTAAGGATAATGGGCATGGAAGATTCTCCTTCATAATGCTATCATGTGCAAGCTTTGCTACACATAATTCAGAGGATAGAGATAGGTAAAGAAAGTCTTATTTATTCAAGATGTCTTTTTTACAAATTTTGATTGGGTTTAACCTTATCAAATGAGAGTCTCTACTCTTCCAGAATTGAGAGAGAAAATTCTTATCAAAAGTTAGAGTTTTTTTTTAAAACTGAGAGAGAGTTAGAATGTGTCACAAAATGAAAGATATATATAAAGGGTAAGGAGAGAGTGATCACACCATCCCATATCATTAAATGAGTTGCTACCTTTTATGAATTCTCCACCATATTTTGATCAAATCAACACCAATTATCTATTTTGGGACTTTACATTATCTTCCACTTGCTTCATTATGAGTACAAGGTCCTTATATCCATGGAATTGATAGGGCCATGCTTAATTATTATTTTAGAAGCTATAGGTACCTATTTTTAAAATATATAGACATGTCGATAGATGAGACACTTCAAACCTTCCCCTACTCCAACCTGAACTTAAGTCTTTACTATAAATTGAAAACCAATCTCATTTATTGGTTTTCATATAGCTATATGTCAATAAATAGCTTATAGACTGCATAACATCATTCTTTGAGCTATATTAGGTTTAAATAGACCTATTCTACCTCTAAACCTTGTGTAAGCCAAGGACTTATTGTATATGATGTTAGAAACACAAGAAAACTAAGTCTACATGTTTGGATCTTCCAACAGAGGTCTCGATTAAGCTTTAATTATGTTCTTTGAAATATTTACCCTGGTTCAACCTTAGGTCACTTTTAATTTCCATTGAAGTCCCTTATATTTTGAATTTTAATATCATTCATTGATCTTGATCTGGGCCTTCCAAATTTTGCCAACTATCAGTTCCTTATTTGTTCTCAAGATCCTACTGTCAGTTCCATAATTTAACATACACAATTGATCTATTTTTGTATAGCTTGAATTTATACCATTGATTTACCTATCAGTTACCATGGTCATGACACTTGGAAACTATGCCTTCATCTTTGAGATTCACTAATTTATTGACCTTTTACTCGCCATTGATATGCTTTGGTACAATAGATTGTGCATCATTGATCAACCTAGACATCCTAGCTTTATCAATCACCGTGCACCATCAATCTTCATTCAGGTACTTAAGATCTTGTCACTTCTTAGCCACATTTTCAATCTTAAGATATGCTAACCTTTTGAATTGACTCTCATCATTGATCTTTGGTGGTACGATCAAATGCATACTATTGGATCTTTATGACCCACTAACATCACTAATTTCCTACTCACCATTAGATCTTGACTCAAGCTTATATGATTTTAACACTTGTAAATCTTACATTCAATCTTAGGATATTTGAATTTAAATGGCTATTTCACGAGGCTTGAAATTGGCATCTATGCACACGTCTTACTCTGCTAGTTCAACTTTGAAGCTTTATATCTTGAGATAGACAACTCATCAAGATATGAAATTTACAAATAATGTTTGAGGAATGAAAAAAATCATGTATATATGATATTTTAACTCTGAGAAGCATCCTAAGTTAATTTATTAAATGCATAATCAAGTTGACCCATTCATTTTTATATGATGTGCCATGATGGTCTGGTCTCTCTAGACTTGTGTAAGTAATTTTTATCATCCACTTCATCAGAAACTCTATTCATATTGATCAAACCATGCCAAGACTTTCAGAACTGATCTATCCTAGTGAGTTTCCTATATGTGGGCCAAAATTGGCCAACATTTTTGGTGACATCTTGGGGTTGCATTTTTACTATGCAAGAGACTAGTTGCCTTAATTGATATATTGGGAATCTGGAGTCTCAAGTCTTTTCTCTTAGCTGATTATGAAAATGATACAATGCTTCCCCATTTCCATAAAACCTCCTCTTGAAACAACAAAGACCAAAATAAAAAAAAACAAAACAAAGTGCCCAAGGCAATTATTGAAAGGGAAACACACAACTGAAAGAAATGTGCTCAGAGCACTTAGAGGAAAGCATATAAAACTACTCTAATATGTGTAATATTTATATAATAGTTACAAACTCTTCTAATAACAAATATTTAAATTAATGCCATTGACTAGGATGGATAATACCTCTCCATCTGATTGGGCAAGCTAAAAATCATTATGTTGTTTGCATCCATAGATCAAATAAGGACCACTCCAAAAGCTATCAAACTTGGTATGGTTGCCTGGCTTGGCCTTATTTGAGTCCAATTTGAGGAATAGGTCTACTTCCTTGAATTTCCTTACTATATCTCTTTTTAAATGTTTTCTTTACTTGAGCTTGATGTGACTCTAATGTCTTCATTGCAAGGTCCCTAGATTCTTCAAACTCCATGAGCTCTATCATCCTCACATTTATAGGCTCACTCTCCATCAACTCAAGCTGATGGGCTAACTCCAATGTAGGCAGTTCAAGATAAATGGGTAATTTAGCTTCCCTTCCATATACAAAGACATATGGAAAATTTTCAATGGTAGATTTGGGAGTCACTCTATCAGCCCATAGGGCTATCCTTAGTTTTGTATGCAATGTTCTCTAATTTTCATCCATAGTTCTCTTGATAATACTTAGTAAGTTATTTTTGTGGACTCTACCAATACATTGCCTTGGGGGTATTAATTAGAGGATGTGCTGAGGTAGATGCCTAGATTGAGTGCCCATTTACTTGTCTTCATACCAATAAAGGCTAAGGCATTACTAAAATTATAGTAGATGGGACACCAAGCCTATTTACCATAATGTCATAGAATTCCAATACTACTATCTCATTGGATTTTTCAAGGTAATTTCTTCCACCTACTTGGTGAAGTACTCAATTTTAGTGAGCACCCATTTATGTCTTACACTTGAAGGTGGATTTATCATCCTTATGAAGTCTAACCCCCATTGCATGAAGGGTTGTTCCACCTGGATTGGGTTGAGTGGAAGAGCAGCCAGTCTTTGTTTACCTATAAATAGAGTACACTTCTAACATTTCCTAACCCATGCATAGGCATCCTTGAAGATGCTAATCGAGTAATAACTATCTCTCATTACCTTTACTACTATTGTTCTTAGAGCGAAATGGCCTCCTACAAGTCCATCATGAAACTACTCCAAGAGCTTTGTCACTTAATTATCATAAATTCACCTAAGAAGTACCCCATTGAGGTCCTTTCTAAATGAAACCCCATTAATTAATGCATAAAGTATGGATTGAATCTTGAAATACCTTATTTTTACTCTATCTAAACCTTGAGGGCATTTTCCTATCATCAAGAAACATGTCATGTTTTGGAGCTAGTTATTATGAAGTGGAGGTGCATCTATTTTTGAGTTGTTTTATGTCACCAAAATAACTTATTTGTCCTTTTGAATATCATCTACCATATTCTCACATAGGCCTTTTTCTCTTACCAACTTGGTGAGTTTGATCTCCACATCATACTCCATGACCTTGGTAATCCAGCCTGATCTTTTATCATTAAAGTCTTTGTTAAAGAGGAAGTCCCTAAGTCCAAGATGAGACACCATAAGATAAACCTTGATATTAGAGAGAATAGGTATAAACTTCTTGAAACTCTTCAGGGCTATAAGAACCTAATTTTCAATAAAATTGTACTTTACTTTGTACCCCTCCAACCCCTGACTAAAAAAGGCAATTGGCTGCTCAAGTCCTTCACCATTCTTTTGCATTAACATAGTTGATATGTTCTCAATGCTAGTAAAGGTATACAATATGAAATACTTTGAGAAATTATAATTCATGAGCGATGGTGCTTAGGTAATGGCTTGCTTGATGGCCTCAAATATTGCTTTAACTTCATTTAACCAAGTGAACACTTGGTTCTTATTTAGCATGGTAATGATGGGTTTGAATAGGTTTGAAAAACTAGGTATAACCTATGAATCTAAGAATTTGACTCTAGAGAGGATGGTTAGTATTATGTTAGTTTCAAAATAAAATCAAAATGAAAGAAACACACTAACTAGCATAACATCACTAAACCTAGACACTAAGGAGAGCTTAGTTAACAAACATTAATAAAACACACAACTAAAATGCATAAGAAATTCTCTTTTACCTTCACTAGATTCTCCAAAATGCTTGTTATAGTGTCTTGCTCAGCTTGTACTCATGAAGTCTTCCAAAGGAGGCTTGGCTATCTCCTCTTCTCCTTGGCACCTTTGGCTTGTGGCTTGGCTTGGCTTAGAATCAATTTGGCATGGTAACACTAATTGCTTAAAGCTTTTGGAACTATTTTTACATTATAATTTTGCATAATCAAGATGTAGAAATGATGTTAATGTCTTCTCTATTTATAAATTTTTGAGAATGTCTAGAATCAACCTGAACTATCCATCTCAAGATTGAGATGTGTGGTTGAGGATTAATTAAAATTTTGAAATTAAGTTTATAATTATCCTCATCATGACATTAAAAGAAGGGGAAATTAAGAGGCATGGAGGGCATTATGGAATACATTGATGAGGCATAGAGGGCATGAATCTTGATATTTATGGCATTTATGGCTTAGGGATGTCTTCCCAAGAAATGAGGTCACTTGATGATGTAGATATTCAATATTAATTTCCAATAATAAGTTTTCAACAAGTTTCCATGGAATTCTTAATTAGGCCTTGATTTGGTTTAATTAGTTATTAAGCATGTTTAAGCACTTTGTGCACAAATTACTCAAATTGACTAGAATACCTTATTGTTGGTCCTAAATTTGATTAAATTGGAATTGAAAGGCAATGTTAGATAAGTTGGATCCATTATCCCATTTAAGATGTTACTAACAACAAATAATGAAGGCACATGTCTTGTGCAAGATATTTGATAGGAAAGATCAATCCAGAGCACCTAGGTGCAAAATTAACATTTTAACTCAGAATGATCTGATCAAAGTTAGTTGGCCCATAAATTACATTGCCCCATTTAGGGATACCTTGGCCAAATTGGCAATTGAATATGTCAGTTTCAAATCTTTTAGTGCGCTTTAGTATTTTTAGGCCAAATTGTGTATTTTGGATGGAAATTGGCCAAAAGCCTGATTAGAGGTTATTGGTGGCCAGATTTAGGTGTCTATAGTTTAACCCTATTTGGGAAGGCATTAAAAGATATAAGCATAATAACATCTTCTCAAATAATGAAAAGGTCCTGTATGCCTATAATTACAATGATGATAAACTAACTGTATGATGCCCCCTCGAGAGAATAGTTGGCACAAGTAGGTCGATAAACGGTCCCTCAAAAAGAAAGAAGTAAAATGAGGGGACCAAAAAAAGGAAAGATGATGGGGTGAAAACAAAATGATTTTGAAAAAGTATTCAAAATCATTGAGAATACAAGTGGGATGGTATAAAATGGTTTACCCAAAGGTGGTTATAAGAATTATACCCTGATAGTGGCAATACGATATGATAACATAATTATTTGCCCAAAGGTAGTTATAATCATTGAGAAGATGGAGCTGTGCCAGTTAAGACAGACAAACAAGAGAATAACATGCTTCTGTATAGGTAGAAAAAGTAAAGTGATGACAATACAATGATTTTCCCAAAGGTGGTTATAATCATTGAGAAATGCAGGTGGGATGGTGTGCAATGATTTTCCCATAGGTAGTTATAATCATAGGACCCTGATTATGGAAAACATGATAAACTTGGTCAAGGATAATGGAAACTTAACATAAAGGGTAATGATGAATTGGAACAACCTACTAATAGGGAGATGCTCATTTGAACTAATAAAGGTTAAAATTCTTTCATGGTTAATTACTCTATTTGGGATATGATTGGGATTGAATCAAGATGTTAGTGCTGAAAAGATGTTAACGCTGCCATTGCTGAATAGACTTTTTCAAGTTGAGGTTTGTTGTAACATGTGTTGATAGGCATCATGGTACAACATCATGAGGACTTGGCTGAAATATGCATGAGGACTGACTCCTATAATCTAATACTTAATAAAAAATAATGCACTAATGATATAAACTATGATGACAATGTAAACATATGAATATGGATGGATTTAAGTATAAGTGTGCGTAAGGAATCACCCAATAAACATACATAAATTTAATCAAGGAAACAATGCTAAAAGTAAATAAATAGATAGAAAAATAAAAAAAATAAGTAGAAACAAACAAACAAACAATGCAATAGAAACCTTATGGACATTGCCCCTAGAAAATAGGTGACAACTTAACAAATGAACAAAATAGGGGAATAATAGAAAATGAAGGGGGTGGCCAAGATATCTCCATATACACTAGGAAAGTGGATGCTACCTACATAGTTCTATTACTGTAATATCCAATAAAAAACTTTAGGCCAAATGTAGTTTTCCCAGGGAATGGGAAGAATGTGATAACTGAGGAAAATAAATAGAATGGATGTGATAGAAGAATAGGAATGGTCTTGAAAAATGGCAAGTGCATGAGAGAAATGGCCAAAAAGGATGGGGAAACTAAATGACAAGTGATTTTCTTATAACTTAGTAAGGGTTCTTAGAATCCTTAAGGCAATGAAGTGGTCAATGTTTTTGTTCTTTTATAACAATTTTTCAAATGTTTTTGGAATTTTTTGAAGTATCTCAAATTGATCAAGAATGATGAGACACTAAATGGTTCAAGCTCATAAAATGGTGAGAGTGTGGCTTAAGTTGCTCATAAAATAGTGAGAGCATGGCTTAGGTTTCTTGTAAAATGATGAGAGCATTGTGGAAAGGGTGACTGAGCTAACATCAACAAGTATCGAGCGCTACCTACATAGTCATAGATTAAGAAAGTCAATGTAGTTCTACCCTATAATGAAGGAATCTGACTAATGTAGCAATCAATTCAAACAAAATAGGCATAGTTGGTAAAAAGGCATTATATGACATAGAAAGTGGCAAGTTGGTATGCCAAGGCTTAATATTGCCCCTAGTTTGCCCATAAGTGGTTATAACTAGGACACAATGGCATAGATCAATGGTACTAATTTGACTAAAAGTGGTTATAATTAGTAGCAAGACCAGTGGTAAGAAAGGAATAACAAATGAAGGATGCAACTACCAAAACTTCTATCATATTGTTTTAAAATATGATCTCTATCTAAAGTACTTGAACTAACTGATGAAACTGATCAGATACCTTGATACTGAAAATGCATAACAAATGGCAAAAACCAAGGTTAAATGGGCTAGGATTTAGAACACACTGAGTTGATAGGTCGGAAGTAAAAAGTGATAAAATGATATTTGTACAACTAAGAGGATAGATAAGGATGATATTTGTACAAATAAGTATAATGATAAAATGGCATAACTAAAATGGTCCTTATAGACAATACACCTTAGCACTCAAGAATAATACCACTTGAGATGAATAATATTCATCAGCTTAGGAAGTTTATCTCCATCAGTTGTGGCAAGCCTGTATGCTCTTGATCCATAATCTACAGTAATGATGAAAGGCCCTATCCAGTTTGGTTTGAATTTCCCTTTATGTTTCTTCTCAAGTATGGTATTCTTTTGGTTTTCTTTAAGAACAAGATCACCAAGTTCAAATGTTCTATACTTAACACATCGATTATAGTGGCCTTTGAATTGGTTCTGATATGCTTGAAGATTGTTGAGCATAGCTATGCATTTTTCATCAAGTAGGTCTAGCTCTTGCAAGTGAGTTACTAGATAGTCATGATCATCCAAGACATGCTTGAAAGAGATGCATAGTAAAGGAAATTCAACCTCAATGGGAAGGATGGATTTAGTACCATAAATAAGTGAGTATGGAGTGGATCATGTGGGGGTATGATGATTGGTATGGTATGCCCAAAGTGCAGGGAATATCTATAGGTGCTAATCATGACCAATGACATTCACAATAGTTTTAAGAATATTGATAATGGCTTTATTTGATGCTTCAGCTTGGCCATTACCTTGAGGGTAATATGCTATAGAAAAATGTTAAGTGATGTTATATTTAATACATAGCCAATCTACATCCTTATTCTTAAATGATCCTCTATTATCAAATATAATGTCAGAGGGGATACCATAGTGACAAATGAGATGGTTGAAGATGAATTTGGAAATTTGTTTTCCAGTCACGTAAGTGAGGGGTATAACTTTAACCCACTTAGTGAAATACTCAGTGGTGATAAGGATATGTTTATGGCCATCAGATGAAGTGGGGTTGATCTTCCCAATGAGGTCAAGTCCCCATGTAGAAAATGACCATGGTGTCAACATCAGTTTCAAAGTTTTGGTTGAGGCATGAATCAAATTAGCATGCTATTGACATTTGTCACACTTATTTACATATGCAACAACATCTACATCTATTATGGGCCAATAATAACTAGCATGCAAGATATTTTTGGATAGGACTGCCCCACTATAATGAGCTCTATTTACCCCTTCATGAACTTCTCTTAACGCTAGTGTAGACTTTGCCAAAGTTAAACACTAAAGTAGAGTTCCATCAAAACTATGATGGTAAAGGTGGATCCAAGTAGAGTATAAAGAGTGGAATGATGAATGAATGATTTGGTTTGTTTTTGAGATAGGTTAGGTGGTAGAACTTGGTCATGAAGGTAGTTATAAATGTTTAGGTACCAGATAGAATTAAGACCAACAATATCACAAATCGTTGTAATGATTGAAGGTTCATGAGTCGATGCTGACAAATTATTGATGAGAAATTGATAATCTCTAGCTTTATCTATTTGTAAAATCAGAGAGCCAAAAGTAGCCATGACATCTATAGTTCTATTACTAGCTCTTAGTACGTGCTCAAACTGAATGTTGGTAATTTTTTGCTTAAGAGTGTCGATAATGGCTTTATATGAAACTAGCTTGTCATCTTTGGTTTAAAAATGATCTATGACTTGATTGATGATTAACTAAAAATCATGATAAAATTAGAGATGAGATATGTTAAAATGTACTTCCTATCAAAGTCTTGCAATAATCACTTCATACTCAACCATGTTTGTATAAGGAAAGCTGATTCTGAATGATTTATGGATTAGATACCCTTGTGGTGTAATAAACAATAGGCCTAACCTCAATCTATATGTAGTAAATGAACCATCAAAATATAGCTTCCAGAGCTTCTCCTTAAGGGGTGTGTCAATGATGATCATTATGGATTCATTAGGAAATTGAAACATGAGTGGTTGTGTGTATGTGAGAGGTGCTTTAACAAGTTGATCTACAAGAAATTGTCCCTTGATTGCCTTCTGAGTGACATACTCCATGTCAAACTCACTGAGAAACATGATCCATTTAGCCATTCTACCTTGAATTTTTTTTTTAGATATTAGATACTTGAGTGGATCTACTTTTGAAATGACCAAGGTCTTATTATTCAACATGTAATGGTGCAGTTTCTGAGCTATGAAGACCATGGCCAGACAAGCTTTTTCATTAGGTACATAGTTATGTTCATATGTAACCAAGGTACAACTTAGATAGTATACAACATGTTCTTTTTCATTGTCGTCATGTTGAGTTAAGAGTTCCCCCAGAGCATGGTCGGTAACTGATAGGTATAATAAGAATGACTTTCATGGCATATGAGGTAATAAAATAAGTGGATTAACAAGATAGTCTTTGAGTTGTTTGGCAGTGATCATCCCAGTGAAATGCAACTCCCTTCTTCAAAAGGTGTGTAAATGCATGGCACTTGTCTGCTAATTGAGAGATGAAGCATCAGATTGACTAGATCTTACACTACAAACTATAGAGTTGCTTTAAATTGGTTGGTGGCAACATCTTAGTTATAGCATGGATTTTAGTTGGATCAAATTCAATACCTCTACAAGACATAATAAAGCCAAGTAATTTTCTTGAAGTTACACCAAGCACATATTTTTTTGGATTGAGTCTGACTTTGGACTCCCATAATCTTTCAAATATCTTATCCAACATTGCTGGATGGTAGACCCTAGTTTTGGATTTTCTTAATATGTCATCAACATAGTCTTCAACAATATCATGCATCATATCATGTAATATGACAGTCATGGCCCTTTGATATGTAGCTCCAACATTCTTAAGGACAAATGACATTACCTGATAACAAAATGTTCCCGATGGAGTGGTGAATGCTATTTTATGTTGGTCTTCTGGTGCTATTCTGATCTAGTTGTATCTTGAAAAGCCATCCATTAGTGAAAGCATTTTATGACCTATCATGGAGTCAACGATCATGTCGATATTAGACAAGGGAAAATCATCTTTAGGATAAGCTTTGTTGATGTCTCAAAAATTAGTACAAATTCTGATTCCTTCAAGATTTTTACTAATAGGTACCACATTAGAGATCCATTCTGAGTAGTCAATGGATCAGATACATCTCGATTCTAAGAGTTTTTATAACTCTTTCTTTATTAATATAACAATATGAGGATAAATATTATGTAACTTTTATTTTATCAGTTTGGCATCAAGATTAAACACAAGGTAGTATAAAACTAAGGTGGGGTCTAAACTTGGCATGTCAAAATAGGACCATATAAAGATATTTAAAAATTCTCTCAATAGAGCTGTAAAGATGTCATGTTCCTCCTCAGTGAGGTATGCACCTAGTTTTATCCATTTCAAGTTTGATGGAGTCCTGATACTTACCTCTATTATATCTTCGACTAGAAGGGTCAAACCATCTTTTAGGATAGTAGGCAATGACTTGAACTATTGAATTATGTTAGGGTCCTCCATTAGGACTTACTCTTTAACTTATCCTAGGCATGATGAATCTGAGTACCCTAATGGGAGATCTATCCATATGACAAAAGAAATTGAAAATTCTTGAAGAATTTGATCAAATACTTGTTATTTTTCAAATTTGAACTCAGATCCACAAACAAGTTCATCATTGGTGGTCTCCTAGTCTAAATTCAAAGAAGAATGAACACCCCCATCTAATGGTGCTTGAAACAAGTTTTCACCACTAGACTGGCCTTTATCTTTACTTTTTCCTTGGTCAAAAAGTGCCTTAAAGTGGTTTCCACTTTGGGACCTTAATGTTTTACTTATTTATTTTAGGCTAAGGGTGTTCAATCACTCTCCAAAATAGGCTGCAAGATCCAATATGATTGAGAATCCTAATTTGTGATCTCCCAATGAAACATTGTCTCTAAGGCCTAAAAAGTCACATAATGCCTCATCATTCTAGAACTCATCAATCAACAAATTGGATTCTTATTGGTCCCAATCTATTAGTTGGGGATAATAAAATGGCAAAGGGTTGTGATGAATGGCTAGGATAAGGGTACAAATGGCATTGTTATCAAACATGTTCATTTCAACTAGGTCATAAAAGGTGAGGTAATGATCGAACCGTGCTTCACTGTCAGCATCATCATCACTATTCATTGGTGATGGAGTTTGAATAAGATATGTGGGGTCACCCCCAGATAGTTAAAATCATAGTCCATAAGGTCTTTCATACTTAGTCACAGAAATTGGCTCGATGGTTCCTTGTTGATTCACTCTAAGGCCTCTCCCTTCATAATTGTGATGCTTTATGATCCTATTGGGAATATGATACTTTGCATTTTTATAAAAATCAGCTTGGTTGTCATTGTGTAACCATGATTCATCCCTTTCTAGAGGGTACGGTTCTAGGCTAGATACTAGTACAAATGTGACAAGTTCCTTATCTTTTTTTTTGTTGCCAATGCATATGTAGGGTGACTTTAGGTCACCCAAAGGTTTTCAAATTCTAAGGAAGATTAGAAATATGAAATGTATCATGGGTCACATACTCTCTCAGTCCATTATCTAAAATGGTGAAATGATTAGAAGCTTTAGGAGGTGGCATGTGGGAAATGGAATCTAAGGTATTAAGATCTATGCAATTATCTAGTGAAGGATCAATAAGTATAACCTTTCCTTTATCCTACTTGGAACTTGGATTCATGCCATACATATAATTATAGCTTCGAAATTTGGCCTCAAGATGCTTACAGTGTTCATATGGGTGTAAATCTCTTGGAATATTCACTTCCATCCCTAAGTGGGAAAACTTGATACATTGGTACAATGTTGATGGGACTACATAAATCTCATGTAACCAAGGCCTTCCTAGAAGCATATTGTATGATAACTCAAGATAAAGCACATGGCAAAGTGTATCATGGGTCAAAGGCCCAATGATAACTGGAAAAATAATTATGCCTTGTGATTCTCTTTCCTGATTATCTAGGCTTTGATGATTATTGTTTCTGGATGGAGATCTACCATTGTGTACCCAAGAAGGTTGATGAGCTTTAGAGACACTATGTTGAGTCTAGATCCATTGTTTATAAGGGCACATTTCAGTTTATGTTATCTTATATAAACTTATATGTATAATGGATTATTATAGAGTGGGCTAAGGGAAGGCATATCACTTTGGTTGAATGTGACTTGTTGGGCTGGAGCTAGATGTCTAACCAAAGCTTGAAATTTTTCAAGGGATATGTCACTAACAAAAATTGATTGGGTCAAAAACTCATTCAAGATGTTCTTGTGGATTATTGACATTTACAAAAAATCTAAAATAGAAATTTGTGCTGGTGTCTTCTGTAATTGTTCCATAATATCAAACTTATTATCTTGGTTAGTAGTGAATGGTTTATTTTGAGGCTGAACGGTTGGTTGGATGATAGGTAAAGTGATAGATGGTTGTGGGCCTGTGATAGTAATAGTTGACCTCCAAGTTGTGATTTCACAATTGAGATTAAATACTAGACCATTATTACTAACCAATGTTGGGAATGGTGTGGGACTAGACATGACAAGTCTTGATTACTGGTAAACTCGCATGTGGTCATGTGGCAAGGATGAGTTATCGATATAAGGTCCAAAAGGGGAAGTCCTAGTTTGATAGTTTACCCATATGCATTCCTAGGTCAAAGAAGGATTATCCATGTAATCTAGTTGAATGTTATTGTTTAGCAATAATCTAGGCTGATTAGTGTTTGGCCTAGGATGAATAGAGATGGTATTAACGCTACCCCCTACAATATGACCTACAAACCTGTTGTAGTCATGTACAACTTCATGGTAGGTTTATTGGTTGTTACCATTTTGACCTTGGTTTTGTCTATTTATCTATCATTGTGGGTTTTGCTATTGCTTTTGTTGATTCTACTGGTTCAACCTTTGATTTTGATACTATTAATGTTGCTATTGTACTGGCTATTATTGTTATTATTGATTATTCTACTGCTATTGATTGTTATGTCAGGAAAAGGGGTTTTGAAAATCCAAAGAGTTTGATTGGAAGTGGAAGCACCATTATCCAATGTTATCTCCCCATTCTCCAACATATTCTTAATTAAATGCTTGAATTAGACACATCTTCATAGATTATGCCCATTGACCTGATGATAGTCATAGAATTTGTTTTCACGACACCAATTAGGATAAGGAATGCCCTATGGATAATGTTTTAGTATAGGCCAAATAATCAGATTAGTAGTAGCAAGTTTGAAAAATATAGACTCAATAGGTTCTCCTAGGTCACTAAAGACATGAAATGTAGGCATAGTTCTTCTAGGAGGAGAGGTTTGCAATGGTAAAGGTTGTTGTATTTATTGTGCAGGTCTTGGTTGTTGTGCTTGTGGTATTGGTTGGAGAGATTTTTGGGTAGGAGTAAACTGAAAAGGTGGTGCAGATGATGTTTGTACTATTTAGACATGATGAGATTTGGTCATTGCATTTCCCACAACATTCCTATTGTGATTGAATTGCTTCAATTTTTCTTGGTTATTGGCTTGTGCTAGTTATGATGCTTACACTTGGATGGGAGGTTGATGTTGGTGATTTACCTAATTGGTACCTTGATTTTGATTAATTTAATTAAGCTTGATGAGTGCCTGCTCAATCAACAAACCTTAATCAATGATCTCTTTGAAAGTATGTGCACATTGTAGTTCCAAATGATAAGTTATCTCATTATGTAAAATTTTAGTAAACACAACAACTAATTATTTATCTAGTAAACTATGGGTGAAATGGATTGCAAGGGCTCTCCATCACTGTAGATAACTTACAAAATTCTCACCAGATTTTTGCTTTGCTTGCATTAAGTCCACCAATGAAATCTCATGCTCGAAATTATAGGAAAAGTGCTACACAAACTTATCAGAAAGATCATCGAAATTTATTACTAAATTTTTGGGAAACTTTAAAAACCACTCTAAGGCTTATCCAACCAAGCTCCTTGGGAACAATAGTAAAAGGTATATATCACTATATACCACTGGTTGACATGTGACAAAGAATTCAGTCAAATGAGCCTTAGGGTCACCTTTCCCTTTGTATTTGTCAAATTTTAGTGGTTCATATCCTAGAGGAAATGGTATTTGAAAATACTCCATGTTGAATGGGTAAGAACACACATCATCTAATTTGAAATTTTTCATCTGTTTCCCAACTTGAATAACAGTAATTGCATCCTTCATTTGTTGCAATTCTTGGGATAGGAAACTGGAAGGAACATTGGTTTGAGGGAGGATATTGGTTTGGGTAGATGGTTGGGAGGTTATAAATGGGACACTTTGACCAGGGTACATGGAGATACCTATTGGGGTATATTAGTTTAGTTGGGGAATAGACCAAGAATAAACATACATGGATTAGGATGTACTTAAAATTGCACATTTGGTGGCATGATATTCTGGTTTGGGTTGGTGATAAAGTTTTGACTTGGAGGATTTTTTGGTTGGGATGGAGAGATATAACTATATTGTGCCTGTTTTGGTTGAAAAGGGACATGCTGCCAACTAATCAAACCTTGCTATTGAGTGAGAACTTATGGTCTAAGACCTTATCTCTAAATTTGTGGGACATTTTAAACAAATGGTTGTCTAGTAGGTACTTGAGAAACATGGGGACCTCTTTGTTGGATGAATCCATGTGGAGAAGTGAAAACATGTTGCATATTTGACATCTGTCACTGACCAATATTTGCACATTATTGACTAGTCATTGTTTGGTTTTGAATTGGAATATTAGTTTGTGACTGAAGAGGTATGTTCATCATTACTTGGTGAGGTGGAACATTTATTGCCCCTAATTGAGGTGATAATATATTTATTCTATGTTGCTTTGATACACTAGATTGTGTGTGATGTTGTGGAATACTACTCATTATTTGTTGAGGAGGAGTAGGATTCATCACATTTTATCATTAAGGCATGACATTGGCCATTGTTTGATTACCTAATCTCATAGGTTGTACACTTGAGGAAGAAACTAGTTGAGGTTGGGATGTAGAAACTCCTATTCCCTAGTATGATGATCTATGCATGGGATTAACTACAGGCACATGTTGTTGTCTAGTTGTTTGTGTGTTAGTACCACTTTGATCAGGATTGGACATTGTTTGTAGATTGTCCACTACATTTGGCTCACTATTCTGTGTAGAGGCTAAAGATACTTCTTCAATAACATGCATATGCATCAAGTTATCTATCAAAGTAGTTTGTACAGATGGGCCAGAACTTGGATTCTCTTATCCAGCTAACTCTATCAACACTCCTATTGAAGGAACTAGGTCAATAAGATGCTTACTCACCATGTTCATTTGATTGAAATTATATGCTAGATTCAAGTAGGTTTGATATGCTATTTGCATTTGGTTAAAGTGATTTTCCATGATGTTTTTTTCTCGATTAGATATATTAGGGTCTTGATACATTGTTTGGACTAAAGCCATAGGATTGTTAGAAGAAGCTTGTTGATCGTAAATGATATTATGGGGTACTCTTACTAGACTTGGTAAATTCTCATGGGGAAAGTCTAATAGACACTTGGCCCCTACCTCTATGGATCTAACTAAGATCTCATTTTTATTTTCTAACAAATGTCACTCAAACAAAAATGGATCATACGTAGAAGCCATATTAGTAAAATATGACTATTGAAGAACTAGCTCATCCATTGTGGGTATGTAGCTAGGTATTATGCGGTTTATTCTTGGTCTTATTTTAAATAAGGTTGTGTGTTAACCAGATAGTTAGTCAATGGATCTTGGCTTTATGCCCTTGATTGAGTATTATAAGAGGGATAAGAATCCATCTCATAAACAATATAATCCACATAGGAGTCTTGGACCATTTCTTCCTACGCAACTACATTACTAATCCCTAGATTGTGCTTGAGTCCACTACATGTGTACGAATACATGTTGGGATCCAGAGTCAATGCTTTGTGATAAAAGGCCAAAGATTTTTTCAAACTCTAAAAAGATAATGTCTAACAAAAATGATGTTCCAACTTGGTCTAGATTTTTCAAAAGGATCAAAAGGTTTATGCCAAGATTTGTGAGAAAACAAGCTAGCGTGAAGTATTTAACATTTCATTTTTCACACAAAGATAAGCAAGTAAATGGCCCAAAAATTAAAATGCCAAACTCTAAGGTTTAAGTATTTCAAATTAGCCTAATCTAGGAATTTAAAAGTTGTGAGCACTTTTGGCCAAACATGGCATTAAAAGCTAGGCTCAAATAAGGCATGCACTAGGACTCAGCCAAATGGAATCAAAAGATAGACTTTGAAAATAGATAAAAGTTTTAATCTAACGGATTTGAAACACTTTTAACAAACACTAGGCATTTGATTCTTAGTCATGAACTTGATCAACTAGGTATAAGGTATGAAACAAAAGGCACTTTAGAGAGTTTATTTTCTCATAAATAATGGTATAAAACTTGGTTCTTTTGAAAAATAAGCTAGACAAAAGTGAATGGTATATCTGTGCTTTAGACAAAGGATCACAAAAGTCCACTTAGATTGGTCTAAAAATGTAGGAATAAATTTGAACTCTATGCAAGAGGGTCTCTGAAACAATATTTGAAATGTTTTAGGTAGCGTAATGATGCTACACTACCCAAAAGGTGTGAGAAAAAAGTTTTTTTCAAAAAATATCTAAGGTGAAGATAGTTTCCCATAATTTTTATAGCATAACCTACTTTTCTTGACTCAAAATGTTATGGTGCATAAACTCAAAGTGCAAGTGTTTTATCACAAAATGGCTTAAGTCTATTAAGTGGTGATAATGATCTTGAGTATAAAAATAAGCTTCAACCCAAATTGGAATTTGTAACTAAGTTCCCTCAAGTTTAGTGAAAATGGTGAACCCACATAACACATCAACCATATGAACTTATAAAGGTGAAATTTCAAATTTAGATTATAAGAGAAGGACTTAAAAAACTTTGGTAAATCTCTAGACTCAATTGGGCATCATAACTGCACCAAAGTGGATGATATGACTCCCAAGATTTTGATGAACTTTTAACAAGGAAAATTGATGATCTCACATGGGTAACATAATGCCTCTTTATTCAAAGGAAAATTATGACTATGTGCTTGGTTTGAATTTTTTGTTTACACCAAGTTTTGACTTCAAACAAGACTTTAATCTAGGATAAGACCAACTAATTAATCTCTCTTAGATCCTAAACTGACAAGGTTGCTTGGTGTGGTTAGAATCCATCAATATACATCATTTGAGAGGATTTTAAGTGTTCATCCAAAAGTAAATGTGCATTATATAGTAGGGTTTTTACACCCCCCTTCTCTCAAATGACAATACTATGACATGGACCTTGAGGTGCACCTTGCACCAAAAATACTTCCACAACAAGTGAGGATTTGTCTAAGATATAATAAGTTTTCTAATGCTTTAGGAGAATCAATTCCACAATGAATTTTATGCCAAATAATGCAAAAGAAAAGCATGGATTTTGGGTCCATATCACTTGGCTTGTTATAAAAAGGTCTAGTCCTTTTTTCAACCACTACATCTTGTTGTTCATTCAGTGTAGTGTGATGTCCAAAGTGCCACTACGTCCCATGTGTAAATCCAGTTAGGAGCTAAATGAAGTCAATATTGGGAGGTGAAACTGTAGGTCAAAGCTTCCCTAAATAACTTGTGGGAGGTGATGAAGTCCCCCTCACAAGCCAAGTTTATATAAAAATAAAGAAAGCATAAAAGTAGAAAGACTTTAGGGTCATTTTCAAGGTCACCCAAACTTTGATGAGTTTTTGGGGAGTGCTTTAGATGAATTTATTTTTAAGCCTTGGAATAGGCTACTTGTAATAGGAATGGTACTTTTGATTCCAAGGGTTCCCTAAAGGGGATAAATGGAAGAGCATACACACAACATCCCTCTTTTTGCCAAACAAAAATTTAATCTAAACAACTAAGTAAACAAAAAAAATTTGAAAAGGTGAGTTAATTTTTAAGCCCAAATGAAAAATAAGTTGGTCTTCATTTGACCCCTTGGTCTTAGTTGCAAACTTTGAAAACATTCACCATAAACATCTAAATTTTTTGTTAAACACCAAAACAAGGTTCCTAATTGATTTTTAAGCATGCAAAAGGTGATCTAAACATGTTTTTAGAAAATGCAAAGCTTGGTCCTACAAAAAAAATGTTAGCATGTCCTTCAGACTTGAAGCTCTTTTAGGTTTGAAACAATGAACTTTAAAAAAAGAGCTCTCGGGTCTGTGTTTTAGAAAAACACAGTGATTGACGTCGGTTATATAACCGATGATGGTGACATTTTCTAACCAATGATAGTTATCTTAACCAACATCAGTTATACCAATGCGATCAATGAGAGGTATCCAATTTATGTCAATTCTACTAACTGATGTCAATTAAACTATCTAATCGATGTCAATTTTACTAGCCAACATCAGTTACTGTGTAAACCTGTAGCAAACAAAAATGGAAAAATAAAATTAGAAAATCAATTTGCAAGAGTTTTAATGGTCCAAATAAATATTTGAAAGCTATAAAATGATCTTCTTCATGTGTGGGATGCATCTAGTCCCACCGGGCATGCCATATGTGAATCTAGGAATTTGACTCAAAAGAGGATGGTTAGTATTATGTTAGTTTCAAAATGAAAACAAAATGAAATAAACACACTAACTAGCATAACATCTCTAGGCCTAGACACTAGGGAGATATTAGTTAACATACATGAATAAAACACACAACTAAAATGCAAAATAAATTCTCTTTTACCTTCCTTAGATGCTCCAAAATGCTTGTTGTAGTGGCTTGCTTGGCTTTTGCTCATGAATTATTCATCAAAGGAGGCTTGGCTATCTCCTCTTCTCCTTGGCACCTTTAGCTTGTGGCTTGACTTGGCTTGGAATCAATTTGGCATGGTAAAAATAATTGCTTTAAGCTTTTAGAACCATTTGTGCATTATAACTTTGCATAATCTAGATGTAAAAATGATGTTCATGGCCTCTCTATTTATAGATTTTTGAGAATGTCTAGAATTAACCTGAACTGTCTATCTTAAGATTGAGATGTATGGAGAATTAAGTTTATAATTATCCTCATCATCACATTGGAAGAAAATGAAATTAAGAGGCATGGAGGGCATCATGGGAGGTATTGATGAGGCATGGAGGGCATGAATCTTGATATTTGTACCATTTATGGCCTAGGGATGTCTTTCCAAGAAATGAATTCACCTAATGATGCAGATATTCAATATTTATTTACAATAATAAGTTTTTAGCAAGTTTCCATGGAATTCTTAATTAAGTCTTGATTTGGTTTAATTAGCTATTAAACATGTTTAAGCATTTTGTGCACAAATTACTCAAATTGACCATAATGCCTTGTTATTGGTCCTAAATTTGACTGAATTAGAATTAGAAGGCAATGTTAGATGCATTGGATCCATAATCCCATTTAAAATGTTACCAACAAAAAATAATGAAGGCACATGTCTTGTGCAAGAGATTTGATAGGAAATATCAATCCAGAGCACCTAGGTGTAAAAATGGCATTTTGACTGGGAATGATATGATCAAAGTTAGCTAGCCCATAAATTGCATTGCCCCATTTAGGGATACCCTAGCCAAAATTGGCACTTGAATATGCCAGTTTCAAATCTTTTTGTGTGCTTTAGTGTTTTTAAGCCAAATTGTGTATTTTGGGTGGAAATTGGCCAAAAGCCTAATTGGAGGTTATTGGTGGCCATATTTAGGTGTCTACATAACCTTCTCACAAATTTTATCTTCCAAAAGAATCTTTGGATTCCTTTCTTATGATTAGGTAAAGAGAGTGCTAAGAGAACACTTATTCTATCAAGGTCAATGGATAACCCTTCTTTTGAGACAATGTGACCCAGAAGTTTGCCTTCACTAAAAATAAACACACATTTATTTGGATTTAAAGAGATCCCATACTCTCTAAATATTTAGAATATCCACCTTAGATGATCCATGTGCTCACTAGCCTTCTTGTAGAAAACTATGATTTCATCCAAATAAACCAGTACCATCTGATTCAACAATCCTTGGAAAGCCATGTCCATGGATATTTACAAAGTTTCTCCTGTATTTGATAACCCAAAAGGCATATTTTGGTAAGCATATGTGCCCCACTTTGTGGTGAAGGTAGTCTTATACTGATGTTCTTCTCTCACTAGCACTTGGTTGTAACCTAAATACCCATCCAAAAGGGAGAAGCATTCTAAACTAGAAACTATCTGAAGAAGTTGATCTATTGATGGTAAGGGGTAGTGATCATTTAAATATACCCTATTCAGATCCCTAAAGTCAACACACAATTTTATTTACCCACTCTTCTTCAACACATGTACCAAATTGGCTACCCATGAGGAGTGCTTGATGGGAAAGATGATCTTAGATTCAATCATTTTAATCATTTCTTTTCTCATAAGCTATTCTATTTTGGGGTTTATAGGCCTCTAATTCTGCCTGATAGGCTTGGCATTCATTTCTAATTCTATAATATATTATGCTAAATTGGGATCAAAACCCTTTAGGTCATTGTATTCCCAAGCAAATATGTATGCATATTCTCTAAAAATATCTATGAAATCATGCTTTTCTACCTCATTGGTTACCTTCCCAAGCTTGAGGAGCTTATACTTGAGGATAAGGACTCTTTCATAGTTCTCTTCATTGGTTGACATTACTACCTTGTATTTTCTCATATGATCTCCTTCACGGAAGAGACCTTCAAGGGTGACAAGCCCTTTAGGAAGCTTGTTAGATCTCAACTGAATAATTTATTCCTCATACTGATGTTGAAATTTTTTTTAATTTATGGACAAGAACTCTACTTTCTATTGCAAGAAACAAGAAATTTTTTTGTCATTCTCAAAGACCTGCTAATGAGCTTCATTGTCTGGCACTGATGGTCTCACCACCACTTTGACATGTGGCTACACTTTGGTATTTTTTAACTCATGGGATATCAAATTAAGCTCCCATAAATACCAATCTATCAGCATGTTGGTTCTAGTTCCTTGGCACTTCTTGGATGTTAAAGGCCTCAAAATCCTCAATTAGGTTCCACACTCTATGTTTGTAAGACTTCATCAAAGGGTTCTTTGTGATATTATGGCCTCTAACTTGGTGCACTATCAACTCACTATTCCCATAAATTTATAATTATTTGTTCCCTCTCTTATTATCCCATTTAAGGCCATGGATAAGACCCTTATATTCTATTACATTTTAAGAGCAACTGAATTGGAACCTATAAGAAGATAAATATTTGTCATTTGAAGGGGATACTAGCATTGCACCTGCACCCACTCCATGTTTGATCCTTGAGCCATCAAAGAATAATTTCCATAAGCCATTGGGATCATTTTGAGGTCCAATGAGGGATGGCATGGATTTATTCTCTTCATATAAGTAGTAGATACCCAGGTCTACATCCTCAACTCCTTCCAAGGGATCAACCAAATGATAATTATTCCATAGTTCATCCAAAAACATGTCTAATATCTCCTTAGGGTGAGTGTTTAGTTATTGAACATACAAATGTTCATCCTCATCTAGGATAATAAAATTGATGTTTATGATATCTAGCCCATAAGGCTCTATGTGGAATTATGCAATGGGCTCAATTTTGATGGACATTTTAGTCCTATATCTTGTTTTGAATGCCATCTATGACCAATCTACTGCTAGATAACCTGTAATATTTACTTTAAATTCTCTAGATAATCATAGTGAAAAATGAGGTGGCACATCAAGGATCAATACATCTTGAACCACTAAGACACTAGGACAAGCATGTAGGGCCAATTTGAGATCTCTGATGATACCGAATGGCTTGGTGGAAGAACCATCAAGCTACAACACTCCCTTAGATTGGGGCTCATATCTTAGACAAAGTTGATTAGCTATGGACTTTAACATTACTAAGGTGCTATCCCCAATGTCTACCAAGAAATTATGTACTAAAGAGTCACCAATGATTATTGAAATGTAGAAGGGATGAGGTTTAACCACCTTACTTGATTTCCCTTCACTAGGTCTTTTGGTTGCATTAATGAGAACCACATTCTCCTTGACTGGTGGTTTCTTAGAAACATTAATTCTTGACAAGCCTTCTTGGAGGATATCTACCTGACTAGGCATGGAAAACATATCCCACATTAGTACACTCACATTGGAAATTTTCATTTATTCCATAATGTTGATGGGTGAACTACCAATCTTTGGTTGTGCTTTGGGAGCCACAACTGGACCTTGAGATTATGAGTTTTGGGGAATAAAGGCATTCCCCTGACTTTGATTCCTTAAAGCTATTATAAATCTTGGAATAAAAGGAGGCCAATTTAGCTTTGATATTTAAGGATTAATAGTAGGAGGCTCCTTGACTACTTCTTGGTTACCATATATATTCCTTCTTTTGAACCTTATATTTGCTGTCATTAGAATGTATACTTGGCTAGAACTAGCCTGCTAATCGAGTGCATAACACTCTTATTACTCATAATTCACCATTGTATCACCCAAATAGATTGGTCCTTGATCAAGGTTTTGACCTTGTTAATGCTCTTCTATTTTTTTCATCATGGGTACCTCTATGTTTAGATCCATAAGAGCTTGATTATACCTATAATTGGTAGCCTGCTACCATTGACATTGAAAGCTTGGTTGAAGTTAGTGTTTGGGATAATGGATTTCCCAAAATACTGATTCTAAGGCATGTCACCCTCAAATTATTAAGCAATATTATTTTGGATGGGGACCAAAGTGTTGGAAATGTTTACAACATTTCCATTATAGTTATTCTGCCTAACATAGTTATGCTTCCCTTATCCTTAGCTTTGACCTTAGCTCTAGAAGTTTCCTTTTTAGGGTGGCCTATTTGCTTGATACAATTGATACTAAGGTTAATATGATGATTGATAATGCCTATTGAAATATTGATGCCTCTTAACATTCACTATTTCATTTCCCAAAGATTAGAACATGCTCTTAAGCTCTTGAAAGTTCTTTTGTTCTTGGGAAACACTAGATTGAATAGTAGAAGCCTTTTCTTTCTTAGGTGAGGGTATAGAAGCAATTATAGGCATATGAGGAATGGAATTAAGGGGAGGAATAGAATTAGGAGGTGGTCTAATCTCAAGGAACAAAGCCATTGGTGGTCTAGGTGTAAGCTTACAAGCCTACACCAGGCAATTTTTTACTCTAATTGCTACCTCATATGCATTTAGCAATGTGTTTCCTCCCATGGACTGGATCATTACTACAATGTCATTATTTAGGGCCTTCAAATAGTAAATAAAGGAAAAGTTAGGGGTAGGCCTAAAAAATATTGGGATTTTGTCCCAAGTCTTTTAGAACCTTGTATTGAAGTCTTGTATGACTTCAAGAGGGCTCTTTGAATTGTGGTTAGTTATTCTGCAAGTGACAAATGGTCACTTTTATCTTCAAATATTTTGCACAATGCATCTCCTAACTAATCCCATATATAAATGGAATTCATAGCAAGGATTCTATACCAATTTAGGGATTTACCTTTGAAGGAGATGGCTAATAACCTAATTGCTACATTTTCCTCATTGACATTATGAATATTTCAAAAATTAGCTATATCCATGAGGTGTTATAAAGGAGTTATAACTTGGTCTCCAATAAAATAAGGGAAATTTTTAAGAGCTGATACTAGAATAACATCATACTGAGGGACATCCAAAGGAATTTATCCATTAAAAGACACAAAGGGGAAAGATTTAGGGGCTGTCATGGCAATGAAAGGGTTTGACAAAGATATTGTAGGGGTAGGACTTAGAATTGACTTAGGAACAAAGTTACCTTTATATGGGTGTATGTTAGCAAATATTAATATTTTTTCTAAGTTCAAAGGCAATTCAAAAAATTCAAAGGGAATACCTCTAGAACTTAACCTTGTAGTGACCTTTGGCATGGGATGTAGTCACTGCTCTACTACCAGAATGTTGAATTTTATTTTGGAGTCACCAGATGCTGTTGCTTGGAAGCTATAACTGCTGTAAATTGATCAAGCTAGCATAAAACTTTGACCAATCTTATTTTAAATGAAGTCCCACTAGGCATGCTATAAACTATTGTAGCATAAATTTGATCCCTTAGAGAGGGTTCTTCAAGCCCTCTCCAATTGAGCTACATTATGGGAATAACCCCAGGCTATGGGTCACCTATGGTGGAGTTGAACCTCCAAAGAAGGCCAGATTCCTCTTGATGGATCATGTAAACTAATGATACTACTAGGAAAAGGGTTAGAAAGGGGTAAATAGGGATCCTAAAAAATATAACAAGGGTGATGTACCAAATTTAATTGATAACTCACATAAACATGAAGTAAAAACTATGGAAGCATAAGATAATACTATCTCACACAATCTCACAAAAATATCTAGTTGCATAAGTGTTTCATAAACTAGGTTCAAGAAATAATGAATGAAGGCAAAGAGGAATTATAAGACTCACTGATAGCTTGCATTAATAACTAAAAGAACACTAACTTAGACCTGCAACTAACTTGAAGACATCTATAAATGAGCAAGAAAGAAGGACAATGGGTGTGGAAGATTCTCCTTCATAATGACATCATGCACAAGCTTTGATACACATAATTTAGAGGATAGAGATAGGTAAAGAAAGCCTTATTGATTCAATAGGTATTTTTCACAAATTTTGATAGGGTCTAGCCTTATCAAATGAGAGTCTTTGCTCTTCCATAATTGAGAGAGAAAAATCTTATCAAAAGTCAGAGATTTTTTTTTAAAAATTGAGAGAGAGTTACAATGTGTCAGACAATGAAAGATATAGAGAAAGGGTAAGGAGAGAGTGAGAATTCCATCCCATATCATTAAATGAGATGATACCTTTTATGAATGCTCCACCATCTTTTGATCAAATCAATGTCAGTTCTCTATTTTGGGACTTTAAGTTATCTTCGACTTGTTTCATTATGAGGTCAAGGTCCTTATATCCATAGAATTAATAGGGCCATGCTTAAGTCTACTTTTAGTGGTTTCAGGTACCTATTTTTCAAAGATATAGCCATGTCGATAGATGAGACACTTCAAACTTACCCCTACTCTAACCTGAACATAGGTCTTTACTATATATTGAAAACCAATCTCATTTATTGGTTTCATATAGCTATTTGTAAATGAATAACTTATAGACTGAATAATATCATTATTTGAAATATATTAGGTCTAAATAGACTTATTCTACCTCTAAATCTTGTGTAAGCCAAGGATTTATTGTATGTGATATTTGAAACACAAGAAAATTGAGTCTACATGCTTTGGATCTTCCAATAGAGGTTTCAACTGAGCTTCAATGGCATCCTTTAAAATATTTGCCTTGATTTGACCTTAGGTCACTTTTACTTTCCATTGATGTCCCTTAGCTTTCAAATTTTAATTTCAACCATTGATCTTGATCTAGGCCTTCCAAATTTTGCCAACTATCATCTCCTTATTCAGTTTTGGGATCCTACTGTTAGTTCCACAATTTAATGCACACCATCAATCTATTTTTACATGGCTCAAATGTGTGCCATTGATTTACCTATTAGTTAATATGGTTTTGAGACTTGGAAACTGAGCATTCATATTTAATATTCATTGACTTGTTGACCTTTTACTCATTGTTGATGTACTTTGGTATGATGGATCATGCACTATTGATCAGTCTAGACCCATTAGTTTTATCAGTCATTATGCATCATCAATCTTAATTTAGGTACCTGAGATCTTGCCACTTTTTATTTATGTATTCAATCTTAAGATACACTGACCTTTTGACTTAGTGTTCATCATTGATCTTTAATGGTACAATCAAATCTATACTATTGGATCTTTAGGACCTACTGACATCATTGAACACCTATATGTCATTAGATATTGATTTGAGATTTTTTGATTTAGGCACTTGTTAGCCTCACATTCAATCTTAAGATATTATAATTCAAATAGCTATTTCATGAGGCCTGAATTTAACGTTTGTTTGCACATCATACTCTGCTAGTTCAACTTTGAAGCTTTATATCTTGAGATAGATAACTCATCAAAACACAAAATTTGTAGAGAATGTTAAAGGCATGAAAAACATCATGTATATGTGATATTTTGGTTCTGAGAGGCCTCCTAAGTGAACTTATTAAATGCATAATCAAGTTGACCCATTTATTTCTATGTGATGTGCCATGATGGTTTGGTCTTTCTAGACTTGTGCAAGTCATTTTTTGATCATCCACTTTATCAATAACTCTATTGATCTTGATTAAACCATGCCAAGATTTCTAGAATTGATCCATCTAGGCAAGTTTCCTATATGTGGGCCAAAATTGTCCAATACCTACAACCAAGATGATGTTACAATATATAATTAATGTATGAAATCTAAGATTGAAAGAATTTAAAATACTTGAAATTAGAAAGATCAAGGTTAGGAATACACTTGTGTGTTGATGTAACCATTTTGCCTTTTAGTAATTTAATTTGAAAGGATGCCTCCTTATGAAGCATTGGATCTAAGATTATAAAAAAATTGAACCTCCAAGTGCATATATTTATAGATATTGGATGACACATGCCCCCAAACTTGATGTAAAGGTGAGTTATAACATGTCCATTGAGTGTGTTTCATCTCAATCATGCAACCCAAATATATGTATGATATTGTGAGTGTGAGCGATTTAATCAAATAATAATATATATCTGGTGAAGGTGGATGATTTAATTAAACCCAATGATAAGTATAGTAAATTTAGACAATTTACTCAAGTCTAAATTATAAGCTTGGTAAGATTGAGTTATTTAGTCAACTTAACCTTCCAAATATGAACCAACTATTATATTATATTTGCTTAATAATATTATATAAAAGTCTAACCTAGGTATAGTAGCAATCCATACAAATATTTTAAATCTAGAAAATATTTGATTTTTTAATTTTAGGTACCCTTTGCATGGAATATGCACCTCGTCTATGTCTCATGCTGAAACTTGGGTATAGTAACAATATCAATGTATAAAATGTTACCATAAATGTGTATCTAAAATCATATAACTATGAAATATCATGAATCTAAGATCTATGAAACTTGTGGAGAACATGTTTCCATAACATGCCTCCACTATAATCATAAGAATTTGAGACCTGGTGTAAATGTGGATAACATGTTTCCATAATATGCCTCCAATATAATCTGAAGAATATGAAAAATGGTATAAGTGTGGAAGCCATGCCTCAATGAAATTTACACAATAACATGGACCCCCTTTTGAGGTGAGGGGAAATAGAATCTGTTAGTTACCTTATATCAAAAGGATAAGATAACTATATAAGTTATGTATAGATCATGTAACATATAGGGGTAACATGTCTATGTAGATATAACATTTAGGCATGTAGTATGTGAACACATCAAGTATTAAGAATCATGATATATATCATGGGAACATATAGAAAGAAATAATAAAATCTCAATAATAAATCAAATACACACACAAGAGCACTAAAAAATAAAATAATAGGGAAATGGTCGAAGGAGACCTCATATAAGGGGCATGTTTAAATGTTTCACAATCAAAGGGACACGACTTATTAAAATGTTCACAAATCATAAAATGACATATCGAAATGTCCACATAAAACAAACAATGACATATTCAAATGTTAAAATAGACAAGCATAGGTATGAATGCCATAATCAATAGAGATTTGTCAAATGCTCAAAATAGGGAATACAATTCAAGATAATTGCAAACAAGGAGAATGAATAACTAATATGAACATAACATACTAATTCCTAAACATACGTGTTTACAATAAATGTTAAGCACATAGCATAAAAATTACATTTTGAAAGGTATAATCATGGATAGAGGCATGTGTAAGCATATAAGATCAAACATGATAATGGAAAGTGATCATAAAATAATGTAATTTGGGTGTATTGTGATAAAAAAAGCATATGCACCCAACATACTTAGGACATGAGTGGATGGTAATCCCTACATATGTATGTACATATATCATGTACCTAGGTATGCCTGTATCACACTCAAATGAAACATGAAACATGTGTATATAAAAAGGAATGATATGATATCTACTAACATAGAGCAAACAATGTATGTATAAGAAATAGTTAAACTAAGAATGTGTTGATTTTTTTTGGTATTTTTGAATTATTTGAATGTTTTTGTATTTTTGGAACATTTGATTAGGATAATTCTAACCAATGATCCCATCTAAGGGATGATTATCTAAAAGTGCTATGAACATCAAATATGGTATATCAAAATGGTGGTATTACCAAGGAACATGTATGGGTGTAATATCAAACATTTTAGGCTCTGTAATGATCTGTGTATGTGTCACATGAATATATGGTCTCAAAGAGGTAATGGGAGAACTTGGGGTTTGTGGAACCCATCATTTTATGCTCTGTATTATATCTAAAGTAACAATAATAGGAACATGTTCAGTTGTTTTGGATAACTACATATGCTATGTATTAGTAGATGAGGATTATGTGGAATCCACTGTATGTCACTGATGGAATGGTCTCTCAAGTATGTGTCACCTAAGAAAGGGGATTCCTGTTGCTTGCCCTTTCATGAAAGATTAAGCTTAGTAGGTGTGATAATAAGTTGTCTTGGGATAAATTATTTTTGTTCAAGTGGATGTTCATATGGAACTCAAGGACATTAACTACTATATTGGTATGAATGTAGTTAATACAACCATATACTATTGAAGGTATTATACAAAGTTTATTTATCGAAGGTCATCTGAATAACATATCAAAGACTCCCATGTATGGTATAAATGAAAAAGTAGTGACCACATGTGTTAGGATAACTTGTAAAGGTAGGTCAATCTCACCAAGAACCTACTGTGAGGTCCCATCAAATGCTTTGACCACTTTGGTCAAAGGGTGTAAGTCATCATTGTATTCCCCAAATGTGTAAGTAATATCATGGTACAAACATTTTCACTAGCACCATTATCAATCATAACACTACAAATAAGTTGATGATCAATGTATACTTGAATGAATAATGAATAAAGATTTGAGTCATCATCTGCACTACTGAGTCATCATCTGCACTATCACTATCATCGAAAGTAATAGATGGTCTCTAAACCATATTAGGCATATGTCATGTATAAGTACCAATAATCCCATCTAATGGGTTCCCATAATGTGGTGGAAGAAGATGTTCATTATATTCCATTTACACTTATATTTTTTTTAGAATGATCTTGTAATAGGTCACTAAACATCTTTTGGTTCTAATGGTCACCAAGGTGTGACCCTGAATCTTTAGGAGGGTCATCAAATGTAATTTTTTAGTTATCAATAAGATCTTGGATTTTATGATTCAAGGTATATCATCAGTTATTAGAATACTCATATCCATAAGGGAGAGGTCTACTCATATCAACCTCTATGGAAGGAGGGAGAGATATGAGATGATATTCCACAAGCTTATTTAGTAGAGAATATAGAGACTTAGGTAATCAGGTAAATTATGTATTTGGTGCATTGGATAAGAAAATATGATTAGGCTATTTTGATACTGCATTAACAATTGTAGCTGTGTCCTTTTTAGGCTATGTGGGTTTGACCATTTAACTTGGTTTAATATGGAACTTGGTACCATATGTAGTCATTGTGTTTGATACATACTTAAGCTTATTTAATGAGATAAGTTTCATTTCATGGTCTTGTAAAATATGGCATAAGTCATCAAAGGATTTGAAAATTTTGAAAATAATGGATTCATAATAGGCCAAGCAAAATTTTCTTGAAGATATCTTGAAGCTCTTTATCTGCCATTTGGTTTGTCATTTTGGCCAACATTGTCTTGTATCTCAAGATATATTCATTGGTTTCTTATTCTATTTTTGATATTTGGGCATAAAATACATTTTAAATAATGTTGATAGAGAAATGTGCCAAAATCCACAAGAGGTTTGAATGTTTTATGGATTGGATTTGTAAATCATAGAAGTACCTTAGATCATAGTCCTTGAGGATCCTTGGAAATATTTTAGTCAAAAGTTTATCATTGGAAGCATAATAAAGGTACGCCACATAGAAAGACCAGAGATGTTGTTCAGGATCATCATTACCATCATAAAATAATAAAAACTCAGATAAATAATATTATGAATTTATACAATTGAGATTGATAAAAATAGTAAAGTATAAATATTGATAGATATTACAATAAAAGGGAACAATTGATACTTAGTTTACAATGCTCATGCAGGTCTAATCTGGAATAGGTTGGAAGTGAACTGGAAGGTGATCCTAAAATATTCATTAGAATTTGGGAATATTATTTTTGTGGCCTCATATTCTTGTGTTAGATTTGGTCTGTTGCATTGACATATGTGTCTGGTATGAAATACTAAATAGATCTAGATGTGACCAGTTAAAGCCATCTAAATTTTTTATTTCCTTTCTTTTGATGTATGCATATCATGCACATAAGTTATCACTCTTTGTCAAATGATCAAACCCTAAATTCCTCACTCTTTGAATGATTATGGGAAAAATGGGTTAGTGGGTTTATGGTGTCAAACTACCCCAAAGACCCCTATGTTAATAGGAACTACCTACATAGCCGATACTTCAAAGAGGACCTCAAAATTATGTAGTTATACCTAATGTGTTAGCTTGTGTGTGTATCAAGATGCAACATGTGATAAGTAATGGCATGAAGTGACCTAGCTTGTAACTAGGACAATATGGCTCATGGATTACTCTTTAAATACTTTAAGCTTATGTAAGTACTACTCCTATGACTAATATGGAAATAGGGATGAATAGGGAATTTTTGATCACTTGAATGCTCAATTAAATATTCATTGATAGATTTGTATGTGATTTGTATGTGACTTCTAAGTGATTTATAGGTGACGAATTAATGAGGGTTGATCTTGCATATATACCAATCCCTTTTGAAATTATCTCATACTAATACACTTAGGCCAAACTTTAGGATATGTTTCATTAGTAAATTGGATGAATTTTGGGCATTGGACACTTTGTAATAAAGTTGGACAATTATGTCGATGCAGGTGTCCATTTGGGACACAAGTGTCTATGAAGATACAAAATAGGTACAAGTCCAAAAAATGGCAGTGAAGGATAATAATCAGGTTTAGAGATTTGTGTACAATATAAAAGGCTTGGTCATCAAAATATCAGTGGTTAGAC
This sequence comes from Torreya grandis, assembly GCA_037957365.1. Taxonomy (NCBI): domain Eukaryota; kingdom Viridiplantae; phylum Streptophyta; class Pinopsida; order Cupressales; family Taxaceae; genus Torreya; species Torreya grandis. The sequence goes on along the minus strand of JARHVA010000170.1, from coordinate 5,547,235 downwards.
TAAGAGATAATTAATTTAGGTACAAAAAGGTAGTGAATGTGAGAATTTCAATAATAAGAGGGTCTATAATAAAAATTTACAATCATGAGGGATATTTTACAAGTGTATAAGACTAGATTACTAAATTAAAACATATTTTAGTATCTACAATAGGGTTTTTGCACTCTATAAATTTTTTGGTCTGTGTAATATTGCATGTTGATCATGTATATGTGTCTTGTGATGCAAACTATTTTGTAGAAACCATTATGTAACTTATTATTCACTTAAAACCCTATTTTGATAGATAATGATGAATAAATAGAATAAACAAGGAAAATGGGCTGTGATTGAAGTTGTGTTTAACCTCAACACCCCTTATGTTGAGCACTGCTTACATACTAATACTCTGAAGAGGGATATAACTCCATGTAGTTATCCCATGATTGTATGAAATACTAGTGTAATTATAAATAATGGTGTAATTGAGTGCTTTAATAATGACTTCTGACCTTTGAAGTGTATGCAAACTAAGTTTAGGGCTATTAGGATTGTGTGGGATTTGAACTAGGAAGAATATATAACTAGGATCAATACGTGAATTTTTATTTATTTAAACATATATACTATAAATAAATTACACCATGGAAATATAACCAATGATCATATAAAATACTCTAAGTGAAATATATTATAAATAGAGCATACTACATCATACATCTCTGATCACTATCATCATAAGAAACATATCATAATACAAATTATAAAGTAATTAAAATTAACTAGCCACAACAGGATAGATTCCTACAACCACTAATGTCAATGCATAATAAATAAGTAATTACATCTCTTTATGATAATGTTTTAATAATAAATACAATAAAATACAATGTACATATATAAGATACATGGCTCTCAGGAGCATAGTTTCCTAAACTCTAATATCTATGGCAATCCAAGTATCATCTTAAAAATAGTACTGTTGTGGGGAGGGAAAGCATCATCTAAGCACTTTTTCACACCAACCACATACCAATAATCCCCTACACTAATCTCATCAAGGAATGGCCCTCCCTTCATGGATGAGTAGATAGTGATGGCACATAAATCCATAGAGACAAGCTAGTATTTGTGTGTTGAATTATTTCTAAACTAAACATGCAGTGTATTATAGAAAACCAATTCTATTATAATATATCACACAAACATGTAAATCATACTCATGAAATGATAATATCTCACTATACACTACTTTGGCCAATTTTTAAAATAATAAATAATAGTGATCTATAGATCAGTCAAAATTCATACACACCACTTGATCAGATTACCTTCATCTGACATTGTGATGCTAGTAAGCTAATGAAGTCCATCTCAGTACTTAGTATAAAAAATGCAATATTGGTTAACATAATATAACTAAAATACCTTGCACTATGACATCTCTTTATTACACAAACAAAGTTTGTAAGTGTCAATTACCCTGATTGGTTCTACCATGACCACCCCAGGATTTAAAACCTGTAAAACATTCTAATACAACACATGCATAAGAACAACTATATACTTTTTAAGATAGTAAACATGTAAGATAGTATGTAATAGAGATAGGTCTAGTGGTAATGCAATCCTATACACTATAGGATTGACCACTTCTAACACCTCAAAGGGTCCCACATATCTCAGTGATAGTTTCACAGACTTCTCAAATTTAATAAAGCTCTTCTATGGATTAACTTTCAAGAACACTTTGTCACCAAATAAACACTACCTATCTATCCTCTTCAGATTGGCATAACTATCTTACCTATCATTAGACTCATCCAATCTCTACCTAATCAATTTGATTTGATCTTCCATTTATAAAAACATTTTAGGTCCAAATACTACCCTATCTTCTAACACTTGATTAACTCTCTTAGTCTGTCTATGAGTCTTTGGGTGATATGCTGTACTAAATTTTAGTTGCATACCCAAAGATGAATTTAGAGTTACCCAAAATCTATAAGTCATATTTAGATCATGATTTTAAATGATCTTCTCTAGAAATCCATGCAATCTATACACTTCCTTTATGAACCTCTTCGTAAGGGAAGGTGCATCATCTGTCAAATTACCCAATATAAAATGAGCCACCTTGGTTAGTTTGTCAATAACTACCAAGATCATATTGTGCCTATTCTATGACATCAATAAACCTTGGACAAAGTTCATATTGATCACATACCACTTCCATTTTGGTTTATCATGTGGATATAACAATCTAGATAGATGCACATGCTCAGATTTCACTCAGTGACATTATAGACAATGTGATGCATAATATAATACATATTTATTGATTGCCTTCTAGAAATATAATGGTCTAAGCTCTGCCATGAGCTTGGTTACTCTTGGGTGTTCTGAATATGGGACATTATGTAGTTCTTTTAGCACTATGCTCCATAGATTCTCTTGATCTAGTACATATATCCTACCATTGTAACATCAAATACCATCACTCTCCAATCTAAATCTTTTATATCAAGGATTCTCAACATTCTAAGCCAATGATTTTCTAAACTGATCATAAAATTAATCTCCTAGTGAGAACTCAATCACTCAATCTCTGAAATTACTCTTGATAGTAGCTATGGATGTTATGTACCTTCTATGACTTAGGGCATCAACTACTCTATTTTCCGTGCCTTTGATATAGTTGATGTCAAAATCATAATCAGATAATAACTCAAGCCAACATAGTTGATGAGCATTTAAATTTAGTTGGGTAAAGATGTACTTGATTCCCAAGTTATCCATCTTAAGCTCAAAAGGTTATCCTAATAAGTAATGCCACCACACTTGTAAATCATGTATAATTGCTACAAGTTCTAGATCATGAGGGGCATAGTTCACCTCATAAGGCTTTATCTTTTTTGATTTATAAGCCATTGCTACACCATCTTACATAAGGACTCATCCTAGTCCATCCTCTGATGCATCCATGATCATTGAAAATTGACATTTGGGTCAAGAATTCTTTACATTAGTGTGGAAGTAAGCCTTCTTTTCAATTTCTAAAAAGCTACTTCGTAATTCTTTATCCAGACAAAACTGTGGTTCTTTCATTGCAAATAAGTAATTGGATTAGCTATCTTAGAAAAATTCAAAACAAACTTCTTGTAATAGCATACTAACCCCATGAAACTTCTTACCTCATGCCCATTATTTGGCATCGACCATTCCATAATGGCTATTTTATTTCTTGAATCTACTTAGATATCATCTGTAGAGATAATATATTCCAACTATTGGAGTCTTTCCTAGAAAAATGTGCACTTAGACAACTTGCCATATAACTTGTGCTTCCACAACCATTTCAAAACTAGTTCTAGATGCTAAATATGCTCCTCTTAATTCTTTGAGTATATAAGAATGTCATCTAGAAAAACCAAAATAAAATGATCAAGGTAATCTCTGAATGCACTATTCATAAGATTTATGAATGTTTTCAGAACATTAGTCAGCCCAAATGGTAACATTGTGATCTCATAGTGCCCATAATGAGTTTTAAATGCTATCTTCAAAATATCTTTATCTTGTATCCTTAACTGATGGTATGATACTCTAAGGTTAGTCTTAGAAAAGACTATTGCTCCTCGCATTTGATCAAAAAGATCATCTATAGGAGGTAGTAGATACATGTTTTTGATAGTTTCCTTGTTCAACATTCTATAATCAATGCAAAGTTGAAGGATACTATCCTTCTTGACAAAGACAACTAGTTCACCACATGGTGGCATGCTTAGCCTGTTCAAACCCTTAGACAACAATTCCTAAACTTGAGCCTTCAATTCAACCAACTCAATGGTTGTCATCCTGTATGGTGCCTTAGACTATGGTTCTGAACCAAGCAAGATGTCAATAGAGAAATCTAACTCACTTTTAGGAGGCAATCCTAGAAATTCTTTCAAAAAAACATCATTGAAATCTCTAAGAAATAGGTAGTATTTGAGAGATGTTTCCTTAAGTTCCTCCATTTCATTTATCTTGACAATAAACTATTATCACCCTTTTCTTTGGGATCTCTTAAGTTGTATTGAATTTTTTTTCTAAGATTCAACTCTTTTTTCTCACCCTAGATTTGTGTCTGATTTTCAAAATCATCCAAACACTCAACCTTCTTCAGGAAGCAGTCAACCTTGGATTTATGTTTTGCAAGCTAGTTGAATCTTAAGATCACATCATATGAACCTAATAGTGCTACATATAGATCCAAAACTATTATAAATTTAGACAACCTAATATTTGCTTCAACTAAACACTTGTCAACCATGACTTTTGAGTCATTCCCATACTTTACTAACCATGCATTTAACATTACTCTAGCTCTTATAGTTAACCTAATAAACATAGTAGAAGATATAAAACATTTTTTTACCCATGTATATATCAAAATGGAAACTAGATGGTCAAACAAAGTACCTGATAGCTCTATGGGTAATGCTTAAAATTTGCTTTATCGATTATTGACTATTACATGAATTTGATGTTAAAAACTACCCTACTGAGGATAAGGACCTTTGTCCTTTGACTTGTATTGAGACAAATAATGAGTATAATGGTCATCTACACAAATGAAATAACCTCCAAGTGGTCCTTTATTGTTGGTCTATTAGTTTCCCTTGAAACTGCCTTTGGATCCATTGCCCTATTTCTTGTTGCCTGATCCATTGTTGAACTTGGAATTTTGACTTTTGAACTAATTCCTAGAGTCTCCACTCCTCTATTTCCAATTATTCTTCTTGAAGGTTGACTTAGAATTTACAAACTATTTCTTGAACTTGTCCTTGGCCTATGAAATAAACTTTAACTTTTGTTCTTATTTGATTGCCTTCTCAAAGACCTGGTCTATGGTGGAAGGTACATGGACATCCACCTCTCCACTGATCTGGGGTTTCAATCCCATGATAAATTCTATGATCTTAAACCTCTCATCTCCTTGGTACTGAGGTATGTACTTTAGAAGTTTGATGAATTGTTACTAGTACTCATTCATTGATAAGTCTCCTTGCTTCAGATTCTAGAAATCTGTGAGCTTCTAATCAAAATAAAGTTATGGGAGCCACCATAACCTAAATAATGCCACAAACTGATCCCAAATAGTGGTGGTCAAGTTAAGATTCATTTCTAACCTCTTGTTGGCCCAACACATAGTTGCCTTGCCAACCAACTAGTAAGCTCCCCATACTGCCTTAGTGACCTCAGAGTAGTTACAAATCTTGAAATAATTCTCCATCTTAGTCAGCCATGCCTCAGCTTTGTCACCCAAAAAGGTTCCATCAAACTTAGGTGGGTTCACCTTATTCATGTTTTTAGCCAATTCTACCACTACCTAAGCTCTAGCATCTTGAGGGTTTTCCTATTCAATGGGATGCCAACTACATCCTACTACAATTCCTCTTCATGGACATGAACTGCCTACTCTAGAGCTATAATCCAATCCTTGGTCTCATTCATGGTTGTGAGAATCTGATCCATATTTGATGACTGCTTAGTGGCAAATTAGCTAGGATCAAATGGAGGGTTACTATCATTAGCATTTGATAAACCCTTTCTAAAAACTCTAGATTTCACCATATTTATTTTGGAAATAGAAGGATATTAAAATTTTAGTGAACTCACTAGGTCCTAGAGTTTGAGTCATAGCTCTAATACCACATGTAATATCCCCACTAGAATCTACCTAAAAATATGTGATTTTTTGAAATTTAAAGACATACTATAAATATATTACACCATGAGAACCTAACCAATGATCATATAAAATATTTTAAGTGAGATATACTATAAATAAATCATACTGCATCATACATCTCTGATCACTATCATCATAAAAAGCACATCATGATACAAATATAGAAAGTAATTACAATTAACCAGCCATGGCTAATACATGCCTACAACCATTGCTATCAATGTATAATAAATAAGTAATTATAACTCTTCATGATAATGTTTTAATAATAAGTTCAATATAATACAATGTACATACATAAGATATATGGCTCTTCAGATCATAGTTTCCTAAACTCTAGTATCTATGGCAGTCTTAAATGTCATCTTTAAAATAGTACTATTATGGGGAGGGAAAGCATCATCTGATCACTTTTCCACACCAACCATGGACCAATTATTCCCCATACTAATCTCATTAGGGAACAACCCTCCCTTCATGGATGAATAGATAGTGATGTATGAGAATATAGAGAGATAAGCTAGTACCCATGTGTTATATGATTTTTAAACTAATTACATGTAGTGTATCATAGAAAACCCATTCTATTGTAAGATATCACACAAACATGTAAATCATACTCATGAAATGACAATGTCTCACTAAACATTACTTTGGCCAAATTTTTCAAATGATAAATAATAGTGATCTTTATATCAGTCAAAATTCATACACACCACTTGATTGGATTACCTTCATCTGGAATTGTGATACTAGTACACTAATGTATTCCATCTCACTGCTTACTCAGTATTAGTAATGGAAGATTGGTTAACATAATATAACCAATAGATTCATACAATTTACATCGTAATAGCAACCATATCACTTAACATGCTAATCATAGGACAATCAAATAGCATACATTTATTCTATCAAATGTATGAATGGATCTCACATTATTGTCTATCTCATAATAAAAATAATGACTATAGTTTATACCATTCAGGTGAAATACACATTTAACTATAGTTTCTAATTAACACAATTAGTTACCAAATATACTACACCCTATGATAACCCATATTATCAAAATATAGTATTTTAAAGCATAAATACTAAATAACACAATCAAGTTAAATTAAGTAGTCATAAATACATAGAACACAAGCTTATATTCAAGCAACTAGATATAACAAAGCAATTCTCAGTTCACAAAAAAACATAGAATACTCCATTCTATCATTTGTTATACTCTTAGGAGTTGTATTCATGCATTCACAAGGTTCTATTATACAAAATATAGTTTTAAACCACCAATAAAACTATATTTAGAAAATCACACCCCTACATACAAGTACAATCTATTGGCATATGTATACCTATATCCTTTTAAGCATGAAATTAATATTTTATAAATACATAGCTTATTATATTATATCCGCACCTACATATTTTTCTTTAATTAATAAATATGGAAAGCGATCCCAAATCACAAAGCTTAACATGACATAACAGAAAACTATGTTTTAGCTATATATATGTCTCACATGTTACAACCATAAATTTAGTAGACTACATCTTTCGAATGTGATAGACATATCATGTTGACTGTTAATCGTATAATATACATCTAACATGTTTATATACATACATACGGCTATTACATATATTTAACAGGTATATGTTATAACTTATATGACTTAAATAATAATTGATAATAGGTTTTATTATGCTCAGATTATATTATGTTTAGAATGTAAGTTACAAAAAGTTAAAGTATATGGTATAAGTTATCCTATGTTAGTTTTATACATGTCAAGTGTCTTCATATAATATACAACTAACATGTATGGTTGTATATACCATCCGAGTAGATTACATCAAGTATATAAATCATTATGCAACCATACATTATGCATGCTGATACATTCAATTATAATTCATATACTTTCATATCTTACACAAAATAAATGCATTCAACTCAAAACACAATTTTAAATGGATGTAAATGTCTGTCAATGGTTAAATATATAATTATGATCATTGCATACTCCTAAGACTAAGCTAAATTTTTGAATTGGATTTGCCATCTATATGCAACCAAGTTGATTTACAAGTTATCTATTTAAATAATAAAAGTATTATTTTTGATCAATATTATTTTTCAGACTATATTTAGATCATTTTTATCTAATTTAAACTAGGAAACATCACTCACTAATTATGATTCAGGGTTCTGTCCATTAATTTTTATCCTAGAAAGCATATCACTATGAATTCTAATAGCATTGTATAAATCCCTCAGGTCACTTCTCATTCGTTGAACATGGCGATTTTGTATGTTGACTTAACTAGTATAAGTGTATGACTAAGACTCTATGGAAAAAGAATTAATTCCAGTCACCCAAATTTGATTAAAATTTCATTTACTAATATGTATTAGTTACATAGATCTACCACATGTTTAATATAGATCGATGCCTTTATATAAATTTGTATGGTACATGCCCAACACATGTCTATTATTTAAGATGCCCAATATTATTATAGACTTAAGCCGATTATTTGGATAAGCCAACTACTTTAGATAATAGATTAAGCTATGATATATGATAACCCATATTATTTTAAGGCACCCAACACATGTCTAGACTAAGAGTTATGATAATTAGTTTTCAAGGAGAAAGCTATAGTTTAAATCCATTAAGAACGTCATATACTTTCCTTACAAAAGATATGATAATTAGCATATATTTGTTCTTACTGTGGAGATGAATTATACCCAAAGCTCATAAATAATACAATGATCTTTGATATATGAGGTAAATATGCTTTAGGTTGACTATATGTGATATGGAGATGTTACTAGTTAAAAATTATTTTAAACATAAGATTGCTAATAATAACTATGCTGCAATCTAATATGAATCACCCTATACATCTACCATTTTACACTCAAGGGTTATGTTCTCAAAATATTATATATGTAACTAGTTTACCAATTAATTATATGGAAAACACACACACATACCTGATCACTAATTATTTAAACTCTACCATGTACAAATTAATATATAAATTTAATAACATGGCCTACCTGGCGGCCTGTAGTTACTCTCACTGTTATTTGTCCTTGCTTCTTCTCCTTCTATTCCAAACACCTCTTTTGTGTTTTTCCTTATTGTGTTATGCCTTCTTCTTATCCTTTTGATATTCTTTTCATAATCTAAATTAAGATTCAAAGGGCATAGTCTCTTTTTATTTAAAAGTTTTTTCTCCTTTTATTTTTGTTTTTATTAATATTTTATGAATTTCTTTCTTTTAGTTTTTATTAAAGTTAGACCCTACCCTTTTTATTTATTTTTTATTATTTTTGATTTTATTTTTCTTTTTTCCATTTTTTCCTCTCAATAGGAAATTTCTAAATTTTTATTCATTTTAATATTAATTATAAAAACTAATAAATTCACTAATTTAATTAGCATCTCCTAAAACTATGACAAATTAATGATAAATAAATCAAAAAATCCAAATTTAATCTAATTACGCTAATCTCCAAAATATTAATACACACATGCCATGCTAGATGAGTTTCCAAATAACCATTTAAACTATGCTAGCAAATCATGAGCAAATACCTATCTAATGCAAATAGAAATTAATACACTATGTTAACCATTTTATTGTGCATTCTAACATGTGTTAGCTAATGTGATGTGTGCAAGGTTCTAGTCAATTTCTCTATCATCCTCTGACATCTCCATCTAAGTCATCCTCTTCGATGATGCCTTCCCTCCATCAAACTTTGGGGGATGAGTTTTCCTGCATCAACTTCACAACAAACAGTAGTTAGATCATAACATCATGATATACATACATCATAAAATATAACTGAAATAATGAATCAACATGATCATAATGTAAGCATTTACACTACAACTAACTCATACCAATGAAATCATGTAACCTAAGGAATATCCTATTATCCCATAATATCATATATCTTGAAGCTTAATCAAAATTAACCAAATCAAATGTGTCAAGTATAAATATCTATGGATAATCAAATAGTTTGCTTAGTGAGGAAATCAAGATGTAACAATTCTTCACTTGAAACCCTATTTTGATAAATAATGATGAATAAACAAAATAAATAAGAAAAAGGGGCTAGTTATTTAAGTTATGTTTAACCTCAACACTGTTAGGATCCTGTAGCTCTGATACCACTTGTTAGTACCTTAGAGCTCAATTGATTACTTTTGTATAAGCAACTAAACATAGAATTGAACCATAAGTAATAAGTAACTAGAAACCAGAAACAACAAAGAATAGGAGATACGAGAAACACTACAATCTGTATTAAATGCTTCCATAAGGAAATACAATGAAGAAACCTCTTTCTCCTCACACCTCGTAGATGTACAGTAATTCTCTCTCAAGAGTTATCTCTCTCTCAATCAATTACAACCAACTCAATACTGAGTTGTTCCTTCCAGTGACAATCAACCCAATGGTTGTTGTTGCCTACTTCCAATGACAATCAACTCAATGCTTGTTTTGCCTACCTTAAAGTAGATCTTCTTGATCTTTCACCTTGCAGATCTAATTGACCTTGCTCCTTGTTGTGTTGCAGATCTTCTTGATCTTGCTACCCCACAGATCTAATTGATCTTGCACACAACCTTGGCACACTTGCAGATCTCCTTGATCTTGCTACCCTGTAGATCAACTAATCTTGCTCTTCTGCACACATTACAATACAGCCCCATGGGTCTCTTAAATAGAACCCCAAGCAAACAATAATTAGAAAAGCAGACTCAAGACTAAAATTAGTCTTTACATGCAAACTAACTATTTGTCTAAAATTAGAATAGTTCTGGAAACACACAGGTGACCGATGTCGGTTCCTGTCTGACTGATGCCGGTTGACCATAACTGATGCCAGTTACTATGTAGCTGAAGATAACCGATGTTGATCAACTCCTAACCGATGTCAGTTGGCTTTGACTGATGTCGATTACTGTGTAACCTAACAACCTCTACATTTGCACATTCAATGAAGCTTTTAGCTCCAAAACTCAATAAACACCCCCTATGTTGAGCATTGCCTACATACTAATACTTTGAAGAGAGATAAAACTCCATGTAGTTATCCCATGCTTGTATGAAATACTAGTGTAATTATAAATATTGTTGTAATTAAGTGCTTCAATAATGACTTGTGACCTTTTAAGTGTATGCAAATTAAGTTTAGGGCTACTAGGATTGTGTGGGCTTTAAATTGGGAAGAAGATATGCTTTTTTTTAATGTGTAGCTATATATTCTAGTGATTTTTCCTGTATGAGCCTCTTGTGTGAAAAAAGGTTTGAAATGTGGATTTATAGTGATATTTTGGAAAATTATTTAGTTGGGGCTTGAAAAACATGTAGGATGAACTATCAATAGATTTTGAATTTGAGTAATTAGTTGTTATTTGGTGGGAAGATGTGACCGATGAAATTAGACACTACCAATGAGTGGGACAATCCTGAAGGAACAACCTTATCTAAGAAGCAAAGACAACTAAGCTAGAAGGGTGAGATCAGGTTGTTTGGAGTGAAAAGTAGGAAGTATTATGTATCAATTTTTTTTGAAGGTAAGGATTTTCTACATAAAGATAAAGGAATAGTGGCACAGAGCCATGGAATTGGGCATGAGCTAAGTGTGTAACATTATTAGTCAAATGTGTATTATTTTAGTAATAAATGTTAATTTATGTGTCTAAAGTAAATTCATAGGAAACTTTAGGTGAAATGAAACTGTGACAATACCCATAAATTGATTAATATTGATATATAAAACTAGACATAATACTTTAAATTTTTAATCAAAGTGCCCTATAATTATGCCTAGATATTATCCACTATTGTATAAACGTTGTGGTTGGCCTATTTGTTTGCATAACACTCTGGGTACCATTTCTTATAGTGAGCCTTATCTCAAATCTAGTAACCTTAGTTTCACCCACACTACGGTAATATCACCTGATTAGATCTCATGGTAGGATTAAAATTAAGTGGAGGTGGAGGAGCATTATTTTGATAACCTTAAAACTTTTATCCTCCTTTGGCATTAACTTAGAACTTTCTAGAATTGTTTCAAAACTTGCCACTACTTTTCTTAAATTCTACCCATTTGTATCCCTTATTGAGTGTAGTATTATTGTTTTGGTCTACTTTACTCTCCATTTCTTGCCTTTTTTATTATGGATTTTTTTCCTTCAACCACATAAGGTGATTTTATGGTATCATCCAAAATACTGGGCTTAATGAGATTCATGTCATGCATGATTATGGCTCTGAGCCCCAATTTGAATTTGGTAACATTAGTTTTTTCATCCCTCATATAATTAATATAGCAAAGGATATCCAAGAATTTGGTCTCATTTTTAGCCATGTATAAGTTATTTTTCTATAATAATTTAAATTTAGTTTGTTTCCTTTCCCTATAATTAGCTGATATGTACCTTCTCTTAAAGTTTTTTCAAATTTATCCCATGTGATGGTGTATTTATCATAAATTTTGAACTTTTATAAATGAACTTTCCAAGTGGTATATAGAGATGTGGGCCTGCATGTTTGAATGGATATTTTGTATCCCAAAGTACTGTTGTAGGCTGAATAACCAAACCTTGAAAAAATACCCAATATAAATTTCCCTTCTTTTATAACTTAAAAGATGAATCTTCTTTAATTATCTAAATAATATGTTAACTTCTTGGACTTCTGGAATCCTTAATTCTGCCTGCATATGTTCTACTTGTTGATTTTTATAGGGTTTGTATTTTTGTTTCCCAATACCCTAACCAAATAATTTTCTTTCTTTTCCATCCTAGTTTTGAGACCTCTTAAAACACATAAAATTCCCTCTAGAACTTCTGTATTATCCATAGGATTGGATGGATAAGGGTTTTGTTGTTGTTCTTGATTCTTATTTTGGTCTTGGTTTTGACCTCCCCTAGGATTTCATATTCCATCCCTTCCTTCGATCTTTCCTCTTCTTTGAATTTTTGACATTGCCAAAATTTTTAACATTACCTACATTATCACTTCATGTCCTCACCATTCCTAGTGAACACAAAGAAAAAAATTAGTTTTTGACCCAGAGTTTCTTAGTGTTTAAATCTTGATCTTTGATACCGAGTGAAACATCCACATAAAAGTCACCTTAAAATTTTTCCTTCTATCTTTTCCTTTTTAAGTCTACATATGTGTTTGGTTAACATTACAAAATACACTATCTATAAAAACACCCTAAATTTGTTTAATAGACTTGTTATTTTCTTCCATAATATTAATGATTTTTATTAATTGGATTAGTCATTCACTCATCAATATTTAATGACAATCACTCAATGTTATCTAACACTGACAAAATTTAGAGTACGTAAAAAGTCTCAACCAATTTTTATAGCATAATAATCATCAAATAAACTCACTTCCAAAAGTTACAACATAAAGAATGTACTTAATATATTTCTTCATCATACCACTTTACATTATGCCAAGTTTGTTAAATGATTTGAGTCCTATCACATTATAGTTTGATTTCATCTTAGATTTCCAATTCCAAACTTAGGTATATTCTGATCCCTTACACAATTCTAAATAGATAATTAATCTAAATGTATTTTTCAAAGATAAAAACCAATAATCATTCCAAATTCAATTCATATCAAGTAAGTTTGAATTCACATAGTTTTGTTTAGTACAATGCAATAAAATAAGATATACCAATTTTATGCTAATAAGGTACAACACATGTAATAGTACTACTGGAGGTTTAATACTTTGTATATAGTACTCAATATATAACGTGATCAATTCCCAAGAAAATTGAACTCCCAATAGGGTATAAAATAAGATCATAAATCATCATATTGTAATTGGACATGATTAACAAGATAATTTCAAGTACCTATTTATTATGAAGTAGCACCAACACAATACACTTAATCCTTAATACACAATAACCTTAGAGATCATAACATTAAAATATAATATTAAAATTAATTAGAGTTTGGACAATCCATAATATAAGACTATTCTTCATGTATATCACTAGTATAGTTCATTCACAATGTTAACATGGTTCTTAGCCCAAAAATTGATCTTAAACCTTTTAAGTTCTCACCAATACACATATCAATCATCATATTAATAGTAACATAACATATCCAAAACCTTTAATAAGTTATTAATATATAAAAATCAAGGATCAAATGTTTGCATCATATTTTCTAATACTCATTTAATGCAATATCTTAAGTAGAGCTTTTCATAACTTGCATACTATATCTTTTATTTAGACAAGGCTCAAATAAAAGAAGTGAGTATGATAATGAAAAAATACCTTGCATATCAGTTGTAATAAACCATCTACTAAGCAATAAACTGAGTTTTTAAATTTGGCATCCAACATAAAGTGCATTAATTGTTACATATGCTAAATATAAGTTAAGACTTAACATTATTAATTACCATACCCAATCACAACTGATATGAATGAATTTACATTATTTCTATGATCATCATTGTAACAATACGAGCATAGAAAAAGGTTGTTCCTAATTGTAACTAAGAATATAAATAAACACAATGGATCATATTCCAATATTAAAATAAGAGTGTCATACTAACTTAGTCATGTCACTAAAAATTTTTGTTATGAAAAACAAATATCTTATTCTTATAACAATTTTCTTAGGCATACAAATGGAATAATACATAAAGTAGCATTGATATATTTAGATAGTAGATAATAATACCAGGTATGCTCTCATACAATACTAATAAAACATAACTCTTAAAATTTTCATGATATCATCATTGGTTATATGTATAACTAGCCAATTAGGTAAGAATAAACCCCACAACTATATACATTAGTAATCATAATAGTAGTAGACAAGATTGTAAAAATTAATTGAACTATGCTAACAAAAAATTACATTCCCCTCAATCTAAACATAATTATGTTTTGGAAGAGATAATGGCATTAATACTAATACAAAATAATGTTGTCTCAATCAATGTGCTCCTTTATAGAATAAAATCATATCCTTGATAATTTAAAATGATTTTTAATAAATAAATAAGGCATGTAGTTTAAAATGTACTGTATATCATGTTGTCTAAGCTTGATTGTATTTTTGATCATAATATAAGACCTTAAGGAGTATGTATGTGAACATATATATGTTCACATACGTACTCCTCAAGGTTGATCATGGTACAATACTTTGAGGAATATGTATGTGAACATATATATGTATGTTCACATACATACTCCTTAAGGTCTTCTACCATGATAAACAATATATTCAAGCTTGAATAACATGCATACATCATAAACCAAATGACTAATATAAATATTTGATCAAAGAAACCAATCCCTTCAAGGATTAATATAAGAGTTTTGTGTTTAAATATAACTGAATACACAAGCATATACATCTAAATCTAAAGGATTTTAATTGGTATGTAACTATGTCCCACGAAATTTGAACTCCTTTTTAGACCATTTCTAAATAACCAAAACCTAGATTGGCCAAGATAAACTGATTTATTAGTGGATAAGATTTTATCCCTATCTACCCCAACTATTAGGTTGGGTGTGGGAAGTAGCTTTAAATAGGAACATAAATAATTATGTGTGTGTGTGAGAATATAAGTACATGTAAAATTTATTAGTTGCATACAACTACTTGAGTTCACTCTATCAACTCTGTTAGGTTGTGGAGCTAAAAGCTTCACTGATGCAGACATTGGAGGAGGGTGCTGAGTGTCACAGTTGCCAGCGTCGATCAGGCCAACCGACATTGGTCAGGTGGAGACAAGAAGCTACTGATGATGGTCAGAGATCGGCCGACGTCGGTCACCCCCAGGCAGACAGGGACCAACGTCGATCACCTGTGCGGTTTCGAACTACGAGTTCCATGGATAGTTCGTTAACAAACTGGTTGTTTGCATGTCAAAGGCTAATTATAGACTTGAAGCTGTGGATCTAATTATTGTAATTAGGTGTCTAATTATTGTTTGCATGAGATCTATATAATAGACTCATGGGTTGTATTATAAAAGTGTGCTAGAGAGTAAGAAAGCAAATATTAGCTCCTTATGTGTGTGAAGAGAGCAAGGTGTGTTCCTCCTAGTGCCACAGTGCCAAGTGTGGGTGTTGGTTTGGAGAATCAAAAGGATTCTTCATGTATGTAGGATCTTGGTCAGTAGGTGTGCAAGGCTGCGTTTGGAGATCTACATGGTAAGTAAGATCATTGATCTGTAGGTGTATGTGTGTGTGAGGTCTAAGGTTTGCAGGTGTGTAGAACTAGGTTGATCTATAGGTGGCAGTAGAATCAAGGTGACAGCAACACAACATGGAGCAAGATCAGGTGGGATCTACTTGGAGTACGGTGTGTACTCAGTTGGAGAGCAAAGAGGAAGGCAAGGTAGATCCTTCCAAAATAAGATCATTTGAGTTCCAGGTTGTTGCAAGTTCATGGGAGATCTGCTTGGAGTGCGTTGTGTACTCAATTGAGTATGGTTGCATACTCAGTGTACTGGCAGTAGTGGATATTGACTAGTTGGAGGTAAACACCAACTTTGTGTTTGAGTTGTGTGTTGGGACCATAATTGAGAGAGAACTCTTGAAGGTGAATTACTTTACACTTGAGGTGTGGGAAGCCTCTATAAGGTGAAGAAGAACTGTGGCATATTCTTGGTTGTAATTCTTTTTTGAAAGAGTATTAATACAATTGTGTATTGTCTCTCATATTCTGTGTTATTTCTGAATTCTAGTTACTTGTGTTTCTAGTTTAATTCTGCATGTTTAGTTGCTTGGTAATCAATGGTGCTTCCTAGATCCTGACAGTTGGTATCAGAGCTAAGGTTACAGGGAGCAGGTTTATGTTTGATTACAGGTCACTCTTAGGGGTTTTTGATTGAGTGGAAGTATAGCAATGGTAGAAGAAAGTACACTAAGAATGGAGGAATTGAAAAGCATGAATGGTCAATTACGGTGTTATGGAAAGAAAGAGCAGGTAAAGAAAGATTATTGGTTGGTAGCAGATCAACATGAAGGAACTAAAGAAGCAGATGTTGTAGGTGTTGTTGCACAGGATGCTCTGGAATGTTTCTTGGATAAAGTAGTATCTTGTTCTATAGATTATGTTGCCTCTTTCCATGCAGCCCCAATTAGATGGGTTGGTGAGCCTTGTTAAAGTATTGGCAAAGGGGAAGTGAAGCTGAAATTGTAGGCAACCAACACATGGGTGTTGAAGAAGGTCATGCAGGTCCCAGTCTTGAAGATGTGGCTAATTTCTTCAAAGAAGTTGGGTGATGAGAGATGCATAAGAACTCTCACAGTGGATTCTTGGAATGTTACCAAGGATGCACTTGAATTAGCAGTTGGTAAGAAAGTAGGTACTCTTTATCTACTTGCTTGTATTACTGATTCTTATTCTGTTGTGAAGACGTGGCTTTGTAGGCTTGGTCACATGAGCAAGAAGGAGATGCATGTTCTTAAGCGGAAGACAAATGTGTTTGACAAACTTAAGAACTAGAAAGCCTTGGTGTTTCTGGAGGAGATGACAGACAGAGATCAATGGAGGGGGCTGGACATCTCTGAGCAGGGTGGTTTAGACAGGGTTTTGATCCATGGAGAGCTCACGAGTAAAAAGTCATCACTCACAGGTGAACACAATTACTGGTATCAATCAAGGGGAACCAACATTGAATAGATAGGTGTTGATGTTGGTCATGTGCAGACCAGAGCCGGTGGTGTCGGGTAGGGTGGCTGTCGGCGTCGGTTAGGGAACTGACGTCGGTGACCAGGTAAGACTGACGTCAGTCAAAAAACTGGTGTTGATAGAAAGGATAGTCGCATGGGAACTGATGTCGATCGGATGCAGATTGTGTGGTGATCGAGGTCGGTCACTGTAACAGATTTTGGGTAGATAGTGAGCTGTCAAGGAGTCTCAAACACCCATATGAAGGACTAAAAGGGTAAGTAAGCCTCAAATTCGTTGTTCCTCTTCTTTATACTCATTTCTCACTACAGAGCAGGAAGGATCCAGGAAACAGTGGGAGCATGGGATGAATAGGATGCAGAACCAAACATGAGATTTGGTAGGGTTGCCAGCCAATATGAAAGCACTGAGAGATGAATGGATTCCTTAGTTAAAGAATAGAGAGAATGGATACATGAGATGGAAGGCCAGGTCATATGGTCTTGTGGAAGCTCCAGGATAGTGGTACAGGTTTGACAGGTGGATGACAAAGCATGGCTTTAGTTAATGTCATTGTAACTACTATGGTTTCTTTACTAGGTGGATGATGAGTCGCAACATCATCCTGTTACTGTATGTTGTGTGTTTGCTTGATGTAGGGTTACACATGCAGGGTTTTGCTGAACTAAAGGTAAAGTTAGTTCAGTGGTGTGTCATGAGGAATTTGGAGGAGCAAAATTTTTTGGCATAAGTGTGTTCAAGAGACATGGAGATCACAGGTTGATTTTGTCTCTGGATGATTGTGTGATACCAGTTAGCACGCCGATGGTTGGACAATTTTACAGAATAGGGTCCTGATTCACATGATGAGGTTAAGTACATGCGTACTAGACCTAAAGTTGCCCAAGCAATGGGTGCTATCAAAAAGTTTGGAGCTGATCTGAGAAAGAAGCACTGAAGGGCAGTTCAGTGGATTCTTAGGTATCTGAGAGGGACTAGCAGCAAGTGCACATGCTATGCAGGGTCAAGTTCTTTTCTACATGTGTTTGTAGATGCGGATGCGGCAGGTTACTTGGATGATAGGAGGTTCACCACAGGGGTTGTGGTGGTTGGTCTTTAAGGTTGAGCTTGAAGAGGGATACAAGCCAGGAAATAGATTAGATGGTGTATAAGTACAGGTATAGTGTAACTGTTTATCTCCAAGTGGGAGATTGTTAGGTTGTGGAGCTAAAAGCTTCACTGATGTAGACATTGGAGGAGGGTGCTGAGTGTCACAGTCACCGGCGTCGGTCAGGCCAACTGACATCAGTTAGGTGGAGATAGGAATCTGCCGATGATGGTCAGAGATTGGCTGACGTCGGTCACCCCTAGGCAGACAGGGACTGATGTCGGTCACCTATGCAGTTCTAAACTGTGAGTTCCATGGATAGTTTGTTAACGAACCAATTGTTTGCATGTCAAAGGCCAATTATAGACTTGAAGTTGCGGATCTAATTATTTTAATTAGGTGTCTAATTATTTTTTGCATGAGATCTATATAATAGACTCATGCACTGTATTGTAAAAGTGTGCTAGAGAGTAAGAAAGCAAATATTAGCTCCTTCTGTGTGTGAAGAGAGAAAGGTGTGTTCCTCCTAGTGCCACAGTGCCAAGTGTGGGTGCTAGTTTGGAGAATCAGAAGGATTCTTCATGTATGTAAGATCTTGGTCAGAAGGTGTGTAAGGCCACATTTGGAGATCTACATGGTAAGTAAGATCATTGATCTACAGGTGTATGTGTGTGTGAGGTCTAAGGTTTACAGGTGTGCAAAACCAGGTTGATCTGCAGGTGGCAGTAGAATCAAGGTGACAATAACACAACAGGGAGCAAGATCAGGTGGGATCTACTTGGAGTACAGTGTGTACTCAATTGGAGAGCAAAGAGGAAGGCAAGGTAGATCCTTCCAAAGTAAGATCATTTGAGTTGCAGGTTGTTACAAGTTCATGGGAGATCTACTTGGAGTGCGTTGTGTACTCAGTTGAGTATGGTTGTATACTCAGTGTACTGGCAGTAGTGGATACTGACTGGTTAGAGGTGAACACCAACTCTGTGTTTGAGTTGTGTGTTGGGACCGTAATTGAGAGAGAACTCTTGAAGGTGAATTACTTTACACTTGAGGTGTGGGAAGCCTCTATTAGGTGAAGAAGAACTGTGGCATCTTCTTGGTTGTAATTCTTTTCTGGAAGAGTATCAATACAATTGTGTATTGTCTCTCATATTCTGTGTTATTTCTGAATTCTAGTTAATTGTGTTTTTGGTTTAATTTCGCATGTTTAGTTGCTTGGTAATCAATGGTGCTTCCTAGATCCTGACAAACTCAAAATTTAAGGTTTATTAAAATAATAAAATATCATGATTGTATGTTATTATTTTACATGAAGGTCTTATGAATTTAATATAGGCTGTATGAAAGCTATTTTTTATCTCAACATAAATTATTTATCTTCAAAAGTCTATGTCTTTGCCTAGTGGGTTTATAATCCATGTCAAGCAAGGTCTTAGATTTTACAATAGATTATTTATAACCCATTTTAATTTTCTTCTTTGGTCATTCCAAATATTTAATCCATATTTAATAGGTTTTTAACTTGGAATTATTTTCTCTACCACCATAGGTCTTATAGTGAATTAAAATATTTAGAATATAGGTTGTGTACAAGATTTAATAATCCTAATCTGCCTTAAGGTTATAAAATTTTACTTTATTCTAATAATGTTTTTTAATCTTACATAGAAAAGAGTTTTGTTTACCATGTGGGGGTAAATAGTGAACTTACAATAGACCTACATGTTTATGTGTTAATCTTGGGTATGATTATAAGCTAATTAAGGTGTAATCACCTTGAAAATACTTTTTCCATTACTTCTCAATACCTATTAAAGTTCCAACCTTATTAATTTTAAAGATTAGAATTTACCCTAACAATTCCTTCTAGACTCATAGACTCAACTAGCTCAGTTTGTTATTTTATTTATGAGGTCTAATGCTTATATATAATTTAATAATCTATTTTAAATAACCTCATACATGTAGAACACTAATGCAATGTGAATATTGAAAACAAGTGCATTCCTCACCAAAAAAACCTAGGCACAATAAAGCCATACAACCATAGGTAAAATGAAATCTATTTTTGAGTTTGAAAGAAATAAAATTTATCATCTATAGTAGAAATAGTAAACCAAAATCCCTAAACTCATTTTAAGGGTTTTATTATTACTTACTTAACAAGTTCAATAAATTTAAATGTCTGTACGTTCCTACTATTACATTTTATTCTCCCCATCTAATCCTTGCATTGTGCACACACTTTTATGTCCTCTTCTTCTAATTATTCTTCCCAATGTTTCGAATACCATAAATCCCAGGGAATGTATAAATGTATGTCACCATTACCAACTAAAAATGAGTAGTTTTTTTAAGTTTTGCATGGTATTTTAACTGCCTCTTAGCTTCATTTGTATGGATCAATCTATGATTAAAACATAATAATCAACCTTTGGAAAATCAATAGTCAATAGTCAAACCAAAAAACTCATATAGTTCACTATCTTCATTTTGGCCAACCTGTGCTTTATCTACATCTAGGCCAAATTATAGTGAATCACTGAAACCTAAGTTTATGTTCACTTGATTAACACTAATGGGTTTAAAACATATAATGATTTGTGTGTAAGGCTTGGGTTAGGGTAGTTTCCCTACCATCCTTTTCTATTTAAAAATTATTTTTAAGACATTGAAATAATGTCATGATGTTAGGGGTGTGGATTTTATGCCTCCCTTATTTGTTTTTTAATGGTTTTTCCACCTTGGGTGGTCTAAATATTATTTCTTTGACATAGTACAATATCCACAAGTCTCCTTTGTTCACAAGTTTCATGAGTGGCTTACCATCTTTACTACATCAAACCTCGTTATGTGAATTTCATTAGTAAACTAATGTAAATATATGTTTGAACTAGAAGGTGATGTAAGGGGGATTTGGTGCCATGTTTTAATTTATACAAAGGACCTCTGTTTGAATTACTGTGAATAAAATTCTAGTTATATATAACAAACATGGATTTGACTTGGATGGATTCTTTGCACTTATGCCACAATCTCAATAACACTTTAAAATTAGTGTAGTATTCTAATTTAGTGTTGTGATTGTGACAAACCATATAAGACTTAGTTAATATAATGATAAGGTTATGTAAGACATGAACAATTAAATGACTTAGCACATATGTATGTAGTTAATGATATTAATGGTTAATTGGGGTTATTATTAGTTTTCTCTCTTATCATGCTTTATTTTACCTTTTTTAACGTGTTTTCCTACATCCAAACCTAATTTTAGTGGTTAATTTAGGCACCTATAAAACAACTACAGAATATCAACAACATCTAATTTAATAATAATAATATAAAACCAATTTCATAATGATAATTGTTAAATATTCCTTAATACATAATAACAATAATAATAATAATGACAATGATAATGATAATGATAATGATAATGATAATGATAATGATAATAATAATAATAATAATAATAATAATAATAATAATAATAATAATAATAATAATAATAATAATAACAACAACAACAATGTATTGTACTAAAATATCAAACTAAAATAAAATAATATCTCAACAAAAATCATGATTGAATGTAATAGTCAATCGAACACGTAAAAATCACCAATAATTATTTCTCTTAACATTTATTAATATACAAAATAAAGTCTTATTGATAAAAATATAACATGAATCAAAACACAAAGAAAAAACAAAAAATAAAAAAAATTCCTAAATTTCATAATCATGAACCCCACATCAATCCTTTTGCAAAAAGAGAAACCACCAATAATTTTGAAAAATGGAAGCCACTAATCACTTTGGAGTTGAAACAAAAATAAAAAATAAAAAAATAAATCAATAAATCTTCTATATAAACTATTAATAAGAATTTAAAACTTGAGAAGAGTGAAATGTAAAAATATAGAACAAAATTAGAAATGAAACAAGAGTACATCAACAAAGATTTGAGAGGAAACTAACATTCTTGAAGTGTGAAGCCTCAAAAAATCCCATCATCTTGTCCTTGGAAAAAATGATAATGGTAGGGGAAGGTGGTGGGATTTATAGATTTTTAGACATGCCACCTATCTAACCATTGTCACATCCAATCCATGCCCAATGCTGTCAAAAAGATGAGGAATAATCAATTATCATGTCATTGTCAACCAAAAGTTTGAGTTTTCCATTTTCTTGGTAGGAGGGGGGTTGAGGGCATGAGCATGTATTTTAGAGTTAAGGCTAATTGCACTATTGGTGAGATGATAGCTGGCTTGGTTTCCATCCCTTCAAATGTGAGTAAAAGAGAGAGAAGGGAACCATGCAATTAACTCAATGCAATCTTCAATCACGATCGATAACTATTTATGTCTATATAACTTATCCTTCATTGATTTAAAGAATGATTTTAAAAGGCCAGGGGTTGGAGTGTAGTGGTAGATATGGGGTCTACCATCCAGTCACTTTGGGTTCGATTCCTACTCCTTATCGACTATTTTTCATAATTATAAACCCATCATTACAAAAAAAAAAGAATGATTTTGAGTCTCCTTCAATATCTAAATTAGTCTTTTTATTGTAAGAAATTTTAAAACCTCTTCATATAATCCTTGTGTCAAATAAATTATTAATAGTTTTACTCATAATCTACATAATATATATTTAAATTTATGAATACAAATTATTTTTATATATGGTCTTTGATATTTTGGTAACATAAATTTGACATGTTTTGATATATTTAAATATTGTACATATAATTAATTATCAAGTAAAATTTCTTTTTATTAGTCTATCCATCTATTGTTTTAGCCACTTTTATCTACCAAACATTTTTATTTAAGATTATCTTAGTCTATACAGGAACACCTGTAGAATCATAGACAAATATTCTCCATACCTTAGATCCTCATTTACATTCCTATAACACTACTAGTAAACTTGGATAGTGTTGGATAATGAAGGTGTCTCCCTCAGATGATAGTGTCTATGGGCCCTTAATGACTATTTTTTAAATAAATATATTTTCATTAAATTAGCATAGACATGTTTCATGGGTCGATTGTAGTGGGAAATTAATGAAGTCACCTATATATACAAATCAACCCTAAGGTTCTTATTCACCTCAGAACATTGAAAAAAACTTTGGATCATCTCTAACTATCTTTGAGCATTATTAAAAAGGCATATACACATTTCTAATCTTTAAGGAGTAGATCTAGATCAGTCCATAGTGCCAAATTTGAATACAATGAGGTTAAATATGCATGGTTCCAAATCTTAAAGATCAAAGGCATGACTTAATTATAGATAATTCATGATTGTATAGATTCACATACTCACTTACATGGGATAACTATCTATGGTTTAAACCCTCTTCAAAGTATTTTAATGTATGCAACACTCAGCTATTCAACAAGCATTAGTTGGGACAATCCAACGCAAAGTACTAACTCATTTTAAAGGTACCTTGTGATCAATTAAGAAAAAATATGGGTTTGGATAAAAGAGATAGAAAATAGGCATTATCACACATGATTAAATAATTCACATCAATATAAACATATTATAGACATAGGTGTAAGAATTCTAAAAGTTACAGACACCCAATGTGCATAGAGACACTACCAATAAACCCTAACAATGTCAATTGTTATAGGTGTTTGAGTTTTATGAAAACATTTACATAATCTGTCAACCCTTATTTCATATTTGACCACCTAATGAAACATATCTTAAGAATTTTTCTATCTTATGACATATTTTATGAGTGAAAAATAGTTATAATTAGTTAAGTAACTCATATTTTTTTGGTATTATCAATTATAAATCAAGTGTTCGAATATCTATTAGTCCCTTCCAATTCAAATTATTGTGATTAATGCCATTATTTTTATAATGAATTAGCTCATAGTTTGTATTATTTTATATCTCTTAGATGTAAATTAATAAAAACATTTTAGTGAACCTCAATATTGATTCGAACATGAAAACACTAGGTTTTATTCTACATTAGGGTTTCAAATTTAGTCTTCAATTTTTAAATTTATTATCTATTAAGGTTTGAATTTATGATCCAAATTTTGATTTCCCTTTATTACATAAACATAATCTAATTTTTTTTCCTTTTCCCTAGCATTCTTAGTGCTTTGATGAATACACCCTATGCCATTTACAAAGTTTAATTCCCCTATACCTATATATGAAGCACAAGATTAAATGATATCGCATTTGATCTTATGTACATTCCTTTGACTCAAGCATATGTTTGTGTGCCAACTAAAATGGTGAAAATTAATAAATTACACACTACTTCTATTAAAAATGAACATAGAAGTGCATATGTACATGTTAATAATGATATGCTTGAACTTGAAAATGCTTATGAAGATCATGTTGAACAAAGTAATAAATGTCAGGGTAAAATACATCTTGATGAACTTCATGGTGTATATTGTGAATAAGTATAATTAATTTTCAATTATTGAAAAGAATTAGTAAACAATGTAAGGACTTATATGCTATCTTGGGTGTTATATTAGAGGCAAAAAATGAAAAGAATGCTATGAAAACTACATTTGAAGAACCACATGATGAACCTTTAATTGATACTAATTTACCTTATAGAGGCTCACATACCACACTATGTGTTCATACAACTATTATTAGTCCTTCTAGTCATGTTTCTACACCTATGATCACATGTGATACCTACACCTAGTATACCTATTATAGGGGCACCATAATTTACTCCTCAAATATCATTGAGTATCCCTATACAACATATAACCTCTTTTTTTATGCTTAGGATTACAACTCATGTGGCACCCTCTATTTAAAATATATCAAATATAACTACAAATCCTATCAATTATAAATTTATCTAACAATTTTTAGATCTTCAAGCTAAGATTACTCAAATGAAACAAGGTTCTAATAGAGCGGGTTATACAACAAACTCTCAAGCATTATTACACAACCCTTTGGCCCTATATATTTCAAACTATCCCATGCCTATGTGGTTTTTAGCACCTAATATTACACCATTCGATGGTATTCATGATCTGGAACAACATCTTAAAGTCTTCCATGCAACAACATGTTTAGATAATGTGGCTAATGATTGTTTACTAAAAATATTTTTCTTAGGAGCCTTAAGGACTATGCTTTGAGATTGTTTTATGACCTTCCTCTTAGATTAATCCATTTTTTCAATCCTTTGGCTGACCATGTTTTATCTCACTTCTCTATTAACATTAGTGAAAATATATCATATGCTCAGATTGCATAACTAAGTACTTAATGAACCCATTAATGATTATGTGCTTTGCTACATAATTAAGACTATGCTTTAAAAAATAAAAAATATCATGGATGACAAGAAATTATAAGATATTTTAAAGCAAAGCTTACTTCCAACCATACATGAGTCTATTATGTTTGAAAATTTTCATTCTTTTGATGACGTGTGTCATAAGGTCAAACACCGTGAGGTGAATCTTCTTACCATGAATAAGTTAAATTATAGGAACAACCTTCCCACATCTTCTAATGTTAAATTTCAAAGAAAATCACCTTTCAAAGTTAAGGCTAATAATACTAAGAATGAGGTTAAAATAAAAGTCAACGTAGTTTCACAACCTACTAACAGGCTTGTCCTTTTTACTCCTCAATGAAGACATTTTACATGACTATCATAACCTTCTTATAAGGTGTTGAAAATTTTAATTGAATGTAACCTCATATCCATTCCTCCACTTTTTTAGATTGACATGAAAAATCCCCAACCTAATAATTTTGATATCAATGTATATTGTGATTGGTATAGATGCACATGCCATCTAACTAGTGGATGCTTTCATATAAGACATAAGACCCAAGACCTAATTAAAGACAACACTATTGAGCTTGATGATGGTAACACATCTACTAATGATTTAGTTGTAATTCTTAAATTGTTTACTGATGCATTTCCAAACCATGTGGCACAATGAACCCAGACTAAGCCTAAGGTACATAAGACTTACAATGTGCATCATCTTATGGCTTCTTATGTTCCTAAAGCTACAAAGGCTCACCCTATAGATGGAATTACTAGTTCACTTATAAATGTATGAATATAATAACCTACGATTACATTTGATGACCATTAAATTATTGATGATGATTATATCAATGCACCTTTTTTATATGTTCTTTCATTGACTCACACCCTATATAAAATGTTATGGTGGACAAAGGGTCAATTTAAAACATATGAACTATGCCATTAAAAAATATCCTTGGGTTTGCATATAGATACTTGATAGGTAATGTGGATCATTATCCACATTTTGAGTTTTTGAGCAATTGGCTTTTATCGTGGATGAGCTTGACAAGTTCAGTATTTTGTGTTGTGGCTTCCTCATTTTTTTGAGGTCCCTTTCTCTATTTTTGGCTAGGTCTCAGCTTCCTCCCATAGCTGTCACATGGCAGCCTAATGCTTATTCAACTCAAAAAGGTTCTCAACTTCCCTAGGAGAAGCACCAACCTTTCATGTGGCATACTAGAGATCATTTATCATGAAGAGGTTCTTGATTCACCCAGGAGTAGCACCAACTCTCCACATGGTGATTGAGTGCTCATCCAAGGTAGGTCTATTTTTTTTAGAACTTCAAGTAGCACCATTGGACGATAGAGTAGTGGGTGGGACCTAGTGTGCAGTTACAAATATAAATGTAGATTTTCCATGTGGCACCCTTGTATTTATTTTTGTAAAGGAATGCTCGACTTCTCTAGGAGTAGTGCCATCTCACCATGTGGCATCATGATGATCTTTAGGAGCCAAAGTTCTTTTTTCAGGACTTAGGGTTGTGTAATTGATTGATGGAGTAGTGGGTGGGGCCCAACAAAATTTTTTAATGAGAAAGAAGCAAAACTTCCATGTGCTACCATGACACTTGTCTAAAGCAAAACTTTTCTTGTCAGATATTCAAGTAGCACCATTAGATGAGAGAAGTGGGTCCCCCTTTCTTATCAAGCATTCTAGAGGTAGTTCCAAAGGTAGACATGCGTCACTATCATGCTTTTTCTAGCATCATGGGCATCATAAGGCATTATAGTTATGCCATATTCAATATTTTTTGAGGATTGACTGTACTTATGAGTACCTGATTACAGATGTTGCTTCTTTGAGAGGCCACTGCACTTATATAAGTAGAGCTCTTATATTTTGTAGAAGAGTTTTTATATAATGGTTTGATATGAGAGCAACCATTGTAATAGTTAGTTATAGAATAGAATTAACAACATTTAACATTTTCATTCTATGACCTTAGTAGGTACCCCTCGTGATTAGAATTGAATATTGTATATTATGCCCTTTGAGGCCTTTTGTATTTTGTTCTCCATCTAATAATGAAGAGGATGTGGTGTTCTATGTCAAACTAAGTGGAAAGTTATTTTTGTTTACTATTTAATTTCCCTACTTCTATATCATTGGTTCTTGTTTATGTCATCAACTTTAATTCATGCATATGTTCCTCTAATAGTCTATGATGTTTAAAGATCCTAGTTATTTTATGGAATTATAGGTCATTACTTTAAATATCTTAGTACATAACCTTAGTTTCTATTTTAAAGTTTTACTTGAATTTATTTATTACACTTCCTCCCTAAATCAATTCAAAAAATTGGATTCTAAAACCCTAGAGGTCGCTTTACAGACCACATTCAAGTCCCATATATGTAAAGCTTACCATAAAAGGTTGTTCACCTAGAGTGAGGGTTTTAAGCATCAATTTTTTTAATTTTTTAGCATGCCTGGTGGGACTCAAAACCACAATTACCCAATTAGAAGTCAGATTTTATGATCCATAAGCCCATTAAAGGTCACAAATATTAAGGAGTCCAAGTTTGTTAACACCACCTCTAATAGCCCCAACTCACCAAAAGATCATATGATCTAGCGCTATGTAATAACAAAAACAAATGGCTATCCAAGGGCTGCGAAATAACTTCTTAGCATGGAATAGTCGTAGCCCACTCATCCCTCTAGTATCCCTAGCTATGTGGGATCCCATTACTACTAATACATTCAAGGCACTCCCCAAATTCTTAGGGGAAGATTTCAAAAGTATATCAGAACATCTACACGATGTTACCAATGTTTATATTATTCATTATGTCACATAACAAAACATGGCCTTAAGGATATTAGAAACCTCTTTCAAAGGGTGAGCTCTTGACTGGTACTGATCCCTTTCACCCAACTCCATTTCCACCTGAGATGACTTGGGCAATAGATTCTTTGAAAGATTCAATGAGAAAGTGGACCAGTCCTGCAACAACTAATTATCATTAAAAGAGCCTTGCAAGAGGGCATTATAGATTTTAATACCCAGTTTGATAAGACCTGGAAAAAAATCCTAATAATAGCTCAAGCACCCACATGCATGGCCATTGTCTTTTACCTCAAAGCCTTTAACTCAGACATAGCCATCATGATCCAGTCTCTTAGAGGCTAGACATTAATGGATGCATATGACATAAACATCAGAGCAGCGAATAAATTGATAGATGTCAAGAAGCTTCCCCCATGACCACTGATGCCAATATTCCTAAAAATATCAATGCTGCTACAAGAAAAATCCTTGAGCACCTCGTAGGCACCACCTGACATGTATGTATATCCACTTACTCAGATGAGCATGTCCTCCTCATCCTTGCTAGCTGTGAAGATGAATAACATGAAGAGTATGTTATGAAACTTCTATAATGAGATCATAAATATCAAAAGGTACTAGGCCATGCCCCCAAAGCCCCCTTATCAAAACTACCAAAATGAGATGATGTAATATCAATAGAACTAGTACCAAGAAAGGCAAAAGTTGAATAATCAAGTGTCAAATCATCAGGCACCAAATCACTAGGTATGACCCATAAATCAAATTATCCCAAACCTCAATCCTTTGTAAAAAGTCTCATCGAGTTCAAATAGAGAGCTTGTCACTGGCCAAAATAACCTGGCAAACAATTCTAATTCATGGTGTTTCCCATGCAATGACGTGCATACACCTCGAAACTACCTAAGATGTAATCTACAATAAAAGATTTATAAACAAAAAGGGCAAGGGAACATCCCTGATTCATCCTCCTATGGTTATCAATCCCTAGGGATTGAAAATGTTGTCTTAATGTCATAGATAGCCCCAGAGCACATGCTTTTTCCCTGGGTGGAGGGTGAAGATGTGGTTTATGTAATTGAGATCCCAATGTTGAAAGCCCTAAGAGTCCAATTAGACTATTACACTTGATATAAAAATAGATTGATTGAGACCCAAAAAGCCTTCATGGGGCCTAAAATGACTTTCAAAAAGTGCTTAGGACCCCAACCACCACCTCTAACATATAAAAAATAGAGCAAAATAATGTAGAACATGCCAAAGGACTCTGAGGTTTGACTGCAAGGGTTATAAATTGTAGTATAATAGCTAAAAAAGGCTTCAGATAATGTTTTTCTCTAGGACATCTTATCTATTCCTAAGTAGAAATCTTTACTGAAAGAAGCATTAGAAGACTAGGAGAAACCTGTACAAGCTATCCCAGCTACAAATTTAACAATAGATAAAGGAAAAGAAGCCAACAATAATGCACAACATCATGTCCCATTCATGTTAATTAAATCTTAGGTAGGGGTAATTAAGATGAAACCCACCCCATTCTATTTATCTCTCATTGTGGGGAAGAAACTATGGCACAATTCCATGATTGACTCTAGTGCCAACACCACAGTGATGCCCAAGCAAATTGTGGATGCACTACAACTACAATACGAACCTTTGAATATAGGGGTGATGTAATTGGATGGTAAGAAGATTCAGAATATAGGTATTATTAGGGATCCTCCCCTAACATTATACTCTTATTCCAATATCATAGTGACCCAAGAAGTTGTAGTAATAGACATCTCACCAGTCTTTGAGCTATGTCTGTCAAGAGATTTCACCACCAAAATAGGTGGATACTTATCTTTGGATTGGTCCTATTTGATCCTAAGAACCAATATGGCTCAAAATAGAAGGTTTTTTCTGAGCCTCTACATCTTGAACACATAATTGATGAGACTATGGTAAATTTTGAAGCAACACACACTTCTTTCCCTAAAAAAGAGATGTATCACATAGAAATGCTTAAAAAAAGAGTAGAAAACAACAAGAGCCCGAAGGAAGAAGTCCTCATTAGTGAATGCATTCAGAATGATCCTTTCATGAATTTTGATGCCATTAACCTTAGGACCTATGTAATCGATGATAAGGACCAGGCCATCCTTGAGGTGATGAAGAAAGAAGAGGGCCAGAGTAAAGAACTTGAAGGTGAGTCTAGTTTTTGGACTCTACATTTTGATGGTGCAAAATAAAAAATCAACCATGTAGAAAGCATCCAATTAGTGTTCCATATAAAAAAATACCCTAATAGCCTTCCAATTCCAATTATCCTACATAAATAATAAAGCTAAATATGAAACACTAGTCCATGGCCTCAGCTTCATCGAGTATATGGGTGTAAAGAAACTAAAAGTGTTTGGTGATTTTGAATTAGTGGTGAGATAGGTGAGGGGTTACCGCTATGAATAATTTCTACATGAGGTCCTACCTCCATTGGATATGGGATTTGATTGAAGCATTTGAATCTTTCAACATTCAAATCATCTTTAGGACCATGAATGCAGAGGAAAATAAGATGGTGATAATCAGTTCTTAATTTAATCTGGTGATAAATTTATTCACCAATGAACAAGTAGTGTGGGTGATCATAAAACCCACTATAGACATTAGAAAAATACACTAAAAACAATGGTTCTAGATGTTGAATCACCCCTAAACCACATTAAAATCCCTTGGGACCATCCCATAACCCTTTGACCATAAACCTGAGTTAGGTTAGTTGACTAGCTAATTGACTAACTAAACCATTTACCAAACTTGACCTTTGATCCTTGACCATTGATGAACACCCTAAATATCGATGGTTAGGCTTGATCATCGATGGTCAGGTTCCAACTACCTAAATACCTAACTCTAATTTCAACTCTACCTTGTTTTTTTATTATTAGTTTGCCTGATCCACTCACAGATCAATACATGTTGAAACTAAATTTAGCTAGCAAGTTAAACCTCTTCTTGAACCTACACTTCCACCTTTCCTATTTTTCTATAAAAAAGAGGATCATGAGGTGAAAAGGGATTTGTAACTATTAAGAGCTTTTTGTATCAAGATTTATTTGATAGGTCATTCTTCCAATGAACTAACAAACTAGCAAATGCGATAGAGATCTAAAGTGATATCGCTCATCAACCAACAAGCCAAGTATCATTACTCTACCAAAATTGCTCCAGACTCCATCAACTAGTTCATCAACCAAATACCTCAACCATTCTTTAGATTAACAACTAGGAAAGATAAGTATCTATTTTTAGTAATTAGTTACTTTCTTTCTATTTTGTAACTAACCCAATCCAAACCCACCTTCCAAAATCTCATTTTGTAACCTCACCAATTAATTTTTCTTAACCAGACCAAAACCCATAGTAATAATTGATGATCACCTTGACCATCGATAGTCTCTCCCAACCACTGATGGTTATCCAACTGATGATGGTCACCCTAACCATCGATGGTCACACCCAACCACCGACAATCACTGTCACACAAATAAACATCAAGATATTTTCACCCACCAGACCTTAATTAAATATCGGTTTTTGACCACTTGCCTAATCACAAAACCCTGCCCTATTTTTTCAACTGTACCTGATCTATTTAGCATTAATATCAATATTTTTATTTTTATAATTATTCAAATATTATCTTCTTGTATTACATTTTAGTATCTTCTATTGTTTATATAAGTACTTTATCTTTTAATTTCTAAAATTAACTATTTAAAAGCATGGATTGACAACCTCCTAGGAAACATTTTCTTCTTAGATCTAACTCACGCTAGGTAATCCACCCAACTACCCAACTAATTAACCATTTAATTTAGTGCTTTCTTATCTCTAGGTCATTCCTCCCAAGCCAAAGAGGAGTATCTACAACCATCTGAATTAACATACACATAATATATTAGGTTTTTCTACCATACCCTTCTCGAGTTTCTTTTCTCCTTCCAAAGAATATAAGTAAAATTTCTTTGAAACATTTTGGCACATTCGGTGGGACCCTTGAGTGTTTTCTTTGGTTTATAGTTGCATATATATACTTCTTCTTCTTATCTTTTTGCTCATATAATGAAATTAAAATCTCATTTTGGGATTAAAATTGAATGGATACATTGTTTGCTTGCTTATTTTAGCTCACATAGCTTAATTAATCATAGCTTCACTCTTATTACACACACAAGACCAAACCACTTACACTTAATCAAGCATAAAAATATTGACATAAGGCCCGACTAGGATTTCATTACCTAGTGGTCACCTTTCCTGGCTATCCTACTTGGATTTCATCACCAAGAAGAGAACCAACTTAGCTCTTTGGTTGAGTATAATCTCTGATAATTGGTATATCTTGGCTAAGCACCCGATACCCTTATCACTATGATGTGTGAAGTGAGAGGGTAGATCCCAATATCAAGCCATATACTAATTTCTAATATAGATCCCTTTGAGAGCCTAAACACAACCTGAAACAACCTATAGACTTATTTTCTAGTCACACAATTCTTAAAACTTAAGGCATAAGCCATAAGAGAGACTAAAAATAACCTTAGGATTTAATGTACTTTAGTGTGTGTTTCATTTTCATGAATTTTTCTTGTCTTCTCTTTGTTTGAGTTGTGAGATTGTTTATATCTTCTTATTTTCCTTACTTGCATGGTTTTAACTAGGCAAAAACTAAGAAACCAAGAAAATCAGGGCCCACCTCCTAATCATCAATCTTTCCCTCATCCATGGAATACATCACAAATGCAGAGAGTTCTCCTCATCTTTTCGGGTGTCCTACCATCCCTCAGATAGTTACCCAGGGTGATGCAGATTTTTACACCTTTCTAGACAATAACCCCATAGCCTTCCAACATTACTTTAACACCATATCCCAACATACCCTTGTTTTTGTTCCAACCTATTGACCAACCCTATGGTATGTCATCCAAACTTATGGGTGATACTTCTATAGCCACCATCTCCACCCAACCTCAAATCACCTAGGCATCATCCTCTACCAATGACCCTACTAATACCACCATCCAAAACCAACCCACTCAACTAATCAACACCCAAGCACCTTCCTCCCTAATTAATAACCCTGCTAGTTTAGGAGCAACCCAACCTTTGGGTACTATCACTTCCCTTATCATAGGATTACCTTCTAATGGTGTCACTACCATTCCTCTCACTTCTAACCTACCTACCTCCACTCCATTTCAAAGCTTGGTAGTTCCCATACCTTAAAACCTTCCACCCATCAGTACTAAAGTCACCACCTACCCTCTATCTACTAACCCAACCATATGTCTTACCCAACCTACATTAATTTTTGAACAAGTGCCCATTGCACTAAACCTAAACCACACCCTTAACCCACAAGGGTATGTACCTCTACCTTCCACCCAACCACATATATCCACATATTCATATGTGGCATCATCTTAACCAATTATATCTACATACGAACATGTGGTAGCCTCTCAAACCCCCACTAACTATACATAAGTTACACCTACCCAAACCCAAGACAACCTACCTTATAACTATGGGGGTGTACAACCCCAAACCAACCTTGTCAAAATGTTAATGGACAAAATCACTACTTTGGAGTCATCCATTTTTGAAGCTCACAATATTTTTTCATATGACTAAATCTATAATGTACCAATTCACCTGTCCATCCCCATTTGACCATATCCTCCTCAATGGGAAATTTTAAAGTTCTAAAAGTTTTAGAGTAAGGAGGATCCTCAATAGCACCTAAGAGCATTTAGGCATTAATAATATATGATTGCCTATGATGATGCTCTCTTTCTTCATACCTTCACCATGTCTGTATCAAGTCTATCAATAGATTGGTACAATGTTATTACAAAGCAATCTCTCTTTTCTTTTTCACAACTAGCTCAGATCTTCTTATACCACTTTTCCATAAACATCTCTAAGAAAGTCTCCATCACTGATCTATGTTCCATTTAACAATATGATGATGAATCCAATGTTAACTTCATATCCCATTAGATAATTTTGATAAACCAACTCTCCTTCTCCCTATCCAAACCTAATTTGATTGCAATTTTTTCCAAATACATATCTTGTACTTTATGGGTTCAAAGCTTCAGGGCTTTGATGAAGCTTTCACCATGGTATAAAAACTAGAGAATAGAGTCATTGATGAGGGGAAGTTGAAATTGAGAAATAAGAACTCTACCTTCAAATCAAATTAGGCTTCCTCCTCAAAACTAGGAAATCAAACCAAAATTAACCCCAAAAATAAGGGAACCATGATTACAGTTATCCTTAAGACCGCCCCTCTACCCACTGTCAACCAACCTAACTCATCCAACTCTTCCAACCAGAACCCTAGGAACCTAAAATGCAACACCCAAAATCAATTTAATCCAATTAGAGAGTCATATGCTTCAGTCTTGGAGAAATTGTTAAATGCCAATATCATACAACTCCTTCTGATCAAACCTCTACAATAATTTGATTTTTCTCATCCTTACCTAGTTGGTATAAGGAGAACAAATTGTGTGCCTTCCACCAACTCATTGAACATGATGTTAGTAGGTGTAATACCTTTAATACCATTGTCCAAACTCTCATTGACAAAGGGGAGCTTGTGTTGGATAACCCCAATGCACCCTCAAACCAATCACTTGACATCTTTAGATAGCCATTCACCAACCATGCCCCTTCTGAGAACAATGAAAATAATCAAGCATAATCCTCTCACAACCATGAAGTCCATACCATTAATATAGTGATTAGTCAACTCATTACTAAGGAAACCATTGATGAAACCACCTTTCTTGCCCCTCCACTTATTGAAGTAGTGGAGTTGCCCTCAATTTCTCTATAAGATGAAACCTAATAAACAACCTCTCTGTCTTCTCTACCTATTGAGACATTTGAGCTACCAATCCCTCCTTT
This sequence comes from Torreya grandis, assembly GCA_037957365.1. Classification (NCBI taxonomy): domain Eukaryota; kingdom Viridiplantae; phylum Streptophyta; class Pinopsida; order Cupressales; family Taxaceae; genus Torreya; species Torreya grandis. Next base: position 5,511,541 of record JARHVA010000170.1, on the reverse strand, counting down.
GGAAGACATGCCAAAATAGGTAGCCATTACCATCATCTCCTTCTCCTCCATCATACAATAATCCACTCTTCCTTTAGAAATCATTCCTAAGGAAGGGATCACTGCACCTACCTCCCCCATGGGAGATTCACCTTCCCAAACCTTTAAGCCTTTGATTGAGAAAAAGGATGAGATAACCACTCCTCTCTCTCCACCCATGGGCTTAAACTTTGAGCTCAATATCAAAGGTATCAATCCCATATATAGACCTTTCTCTAGACTAGTTCAAAACTTGGATTACTTATCCCAACTTGACATAGATCATGCCACATTTTGGCACCATCTTGGGCTTCCTTACTAGGCTAAGTAAGAACTTCCAACGACACTACTATCATACCAACCTTTCATTCTAGCTACCAAACCTAATTTTATCATGACTAAGCCACTAAAAACCTCTATCCATTAAACCATACCTAAACTTTTTGAATCAAATACACCTAAGACAACCAAACTACCTTCTACCACTCCAACCAAGCCTACCAAAAACCTTAGCATGTTCCCTACTCAGAACCTTACTCACCCTTCATTGAAATTGGACTTAACTCCACCAACCATACCGAATAAACCCTAAACCAAGCCAATAAATAAGGTAAAACCACCAAAAATCCCCCAAACCAAAACTCTAACTCACATCTCCACTTTACCCTCTATTTTGGGACCTAATCCCTCTACCTTAATTGGTAAACCAACCCTTCCAATCAAAACCCAAACACAACTTTTAGTTCCACCATCACTCCTACTTTCAACCACACCTATTTTCAACAAATCAACCATAACCAAGCCTCTTATAATAATCTTTAAATAAATTGCTTACCTCTCAAATGTCTACATCAAAACTTTCTAACCCTATACATCTAACTTCTTTACCAAAACTGAAACCATCTGCCAATAATGCTCATTTACCCAAAGCCTCTACCACCAAGCCTACTTATAAAAACTTTCCTAACTCAACTACTAAACCTAAGACCTCCATGCCTTTTCCACCTTTGCCTGAATCTTACTCAACCATCCTATAAAGTTTATAACAAGCATCTTGATTAACCTTGCCACCTATCAGACCATTTGAGCCATATAGTCCTAAACCGTCTTGGTATAATGACAAATTAGTATGTTTATACCATAGGACACCTAGTCATGACACAAAGAACTGTAAATCTCTCCAAATACTAGCCCATCAACTATATCATGAGGATGACTTATTATTAGATGAGCCTCTTATGAGCCCCACACCGATCTAAGAACTAAGATCCATCAATCAACATTCACCTACTCCTCCACTCTCACCTTAGAGTGAAGAGGAACTAAAGTAATCATCTAGCCTAAATCCTCCCCTAATCCATACCATCCATGTGGTCACACGATCACAAACTTAACCAAAGGAAAAGGGAAAGACAAATGTGTCCATTCCATAGACATATCCCTCTTCCACCACCTAACCACCCAGCTGACACCAAACACCTTTACCTTTAACCAAACCCAAAGTGTTCATTTTGGGACCCTCTCACTCTAGGCTATCTAATCAATCCAATGAGTAGTTCTGAAATAGCTTCACCAAACACTAGTGAAGATGAGTTTGTATGAACTAATTAATACCTCACCCCATCACTAACAAATGATGATAATGGTGTTATAATCTATAGAGGTTAGGCTAAAAGACCCACAACCTATAGTAGCCTTTGTTGTATCTCTCCAACTTTCTAACCTTATTACCTTAAAGGATTAAAAAATATCCTCCATCCATCTTGATGACCCAAATCCTCCCATTTTCATCACTACGTACATTAACCAAACCCACATCAAGCGGGTTATGATTTATGGGGGAGATAGTATCAACATTATATCTTCACACACATACAACGAACTCCAATTACTTGAGAACATCATGTCAAAAACCTTAGCGGTGCTCTGATCCTTCAATGATATCACAACCATGACTTTAGGAACTATTATCCTTTACATTCACCTAGGACCCTACACGCTTCCTAAGCTCTTCTGTGTAGTAGAAAGATATTTAAAATATAATATCTTGATAGGATGCCCTTGGATTTTTTATATGGGTCTTGTGTCATTTAACCTACACTAGTGCATTAAATTTGAGTATGAAGGTCAAGTTGTTACCATATAAAATGACTTGAGTTCTTTCACATCATGCAACATGATGTACTGACCTAACGATGCTCTCCTTCCTCCATCCAACAAGCCTTCACCGATAAAATATGAAGTCCATATCCCTCTACCACCAAAGCCTCTATCAATTCATTCATTCTTCTCACCCAAATCCCCATAATGGACCATTAGGAATCAACCTTATAATGTCTTTCATTAGGGGAGTATCACCTTTTGACCCTTGACACTTTCCCTACTCCCCAAGAGTATGGGAAACTTAACCACCAAGCCAGTTATAACCCCAATGTCAGAACCATTATTCCTTTTAGACCTTAACTTGTAAAACCAATTTCTTATATGTGGGACTTGATAAACCCCTTGACACTTCTGCCACCTCTTTTTCACCTCAACCATTCACATCCAACTTTGCCTATCTAGACGAACCAGACTTGTTGTTACCATATAAAATGACTTGAGTTCTTTCACATCATGCAACATGATGTACTGACCTAACGATGCTCTCCTTCCTCCATCCAACAAGCCTTCACCGATAAAAGATGAAGTCCATATCCCTCTACCACCAAAGCCTCTATCAATTCATTCATTCTTTACACCCAAATCCCCATAATGGACCATTAGGAATCAACCTTATAATGTCTTTCATTAGGGGAGTATCACCTTTTGACCCTTGACACTTTCCCTACTCCCCAAGAGTATGGGAAACTTAACCACCAAGCCAGTTATAACCCCAATGTCAGAACCATTATTCCTTTTAGACCTTAACTTGTAAAACCAATTTCTTATATGTGGGACTTGATAAACCCCTTGACACTTCTGCCACCTCTTTTTCACCTCAACCATTCACATCCAACTTTGCCTATCTAGACGAACCAGACTTTGCCCATACATACCTTTATAGGTGTGCTTGAAATTGATTTGGTCTAGGTTAGTATGAACATAGAACACATGATTTTCTTTCAATCAAAACCTAAAAACCTTACCAAAATCATGTCCTTGGTTTCATGACACCTAAACAACAAACCAACCCACCTCCCATTACTGTTATTGATGAGGAAATCCCATCCTCACCATGTACTCTAGCATCAATAGTTGAGGATTCTGACATCATCCCCCCTAATTTTTTTTTCATCAACATGATCAACCTTAGACCCCTAAATTACCAAAAGGATGGGGCAATTTTAACCATTCCTCTGACCCACCCTAAGATGATTGGAGATGACTCTCCTACCATTAGTACTGTTCAGTGTCAAGATGATGATTCCATTCTCACCTATCTTGGTGCAGAAGATTCCTCTATCCAAAAATATCTTCCTCCTGAGACTTTACCATGTTGAATAAATCCACTATAGATATCAAATTGGGCACTCTAAATAATTTGCATATTGTTAAAATTAGCTAATCGCTAAATTCTGAGGAGCTTCAGGACTTCCCCTCCTTCTTACAAGACCACATCATAGCATTTGCTTAGTCTTACAATGACATTATAGGAATTGATCCCTCCATCACTACCCAAAACATAGTCACCAATTATGACACCAAGCCCATTAGGAAAAATCTTTGGTGAATACACCCTCGCATAGCCCTTCTCATCAAATAAGAGATTCAATGTCTCCTATCTGTTAATTTCATTAAACCCATTGACTATCCCCAATGGGTCTCTAATGTCGTACCTAACACCAAATCCATGGGGGGACTATGCATTTGTGTGGAATTTTGTGACCTCAACCTTGCTTGCCCAAAAGATGACTTTATTTTACCAAGCATTGACTAGCTAGTTGATCTTGTAATTGGCCATGAGATGTTATCTCTAATGGATGGATTCTTAAGTTACAATCAAATCCTAATTTCCCCTAAAGATCAACACAAAAATGCCTTTATCACCTCATGGGGGGCTTTCTGCTATAGGGTCATGCATTTTGGACTAAAGAATGCTGGTGTAACCTACCAACATGCTATGACCTATATCTTCCATGACCTTATTCATAAAATTATCTAAGATTATGTTGATGACCTTATAGGAAAATCCAAATGTCATAAAGACCATTTAGCCATTCTTAAGATTATCTTTGAGTGATTCATCTATTACCATGTCTACCTTAACCCTAAAAAGTATATTTTTTGGGTCTTGTCAGGAAAACTCCTTGGATTTATCATCTCCCTTTGGGGATCAAAGTCAATTTGGCCAAAATCAAAATAATCCTTGACATACTTCCTCCTACCGACCTCAAGCAACTCTGTAGCTTGCAGGGAAAGGTCTAATCCATTTATCACTTTATCTCTCAGCTCTCAGATCGGTGCTACACTTTTCACCACCTTTTGAAGAAGGATGTATCTTTCAAGTGGAATAACTACTATAAAAAATCCTTTGATTCACTTAAAAATTATCTTTTGTCTCTAATTGTCCTCATTCCTCTCAAGGAAGATCAACCTTTTTGCCTTTATATCTCCACCATTGACCACTCCTTAGGGGCAATACTAGCTCATTGGGATGAACAACATAAAGAGAAATCCATCTACTACATTAGCCACACACTTGTAGAGTATGAGACTCAGTACACCCATATCAAGAAACTTTTCCTATCTTTGGACTTTGTGGATACCAAACTTTTACACTACTTTCTCAAACACAAGACCTATATCCTAACCAATATCGACCCACTCAAGTATATGCACTCCAAACCATACCAAAACCAGTATATGGATAAGTGGCTTATGCTTCTAGTTGAGTTTGACATTGAGTTCCTTTAGCAAAATTTAATTAAAGGGTAAGTCATTTCCAACCAATTAGTTGAAGCACCCTTAGCAGATGATTAACCTCCTCCTCTTGAGTTTCTTGATGAGTCCATCATGACCCTCTCTTAGGTAGACTTCACCTATCAAGTGACCATGTTTTTTGATGGATCAAAGTGTCATCATGGTGGGGGAGCCAAGATCATCCTCATTCCCCTTCATGGTGAACCTCTTCCTTTATACTTCAATATATATTTTGAATGTACCAATAATATGGTTGAGTACGAGGCTCTAGTGATAGTTCTCCAAACTATGTTAGCCTTGGGAGTTAAAATGATCAACATTTTTTGGCAACTCTTAACTCATGGTCAATCAAATTAATGGATCTTACCAGTGCAATAATAATGTTTTTAAATAATATAAATAATTATCTAACTTACTATTAACATCATTTGAACACTACCATATCCAAACCACTCTATGATCTATGAACAAGTTTGCCGATATGATGGCTTGCCTTGCTTCTCAAATCCTATCTATACCCTCTAAATCTAAGATATTTATCATTATACACCAACTTACCTAGCCATCTTATGTCAAATCAGATTCTCCCACCATCTTCAATGTGGAGGAAACCCAGCCTAACCTTTGGTATTAGTAGATCTTTGACTATGTCAACCTTGCCATCATTCCTTTTGGTCTTTCTAGAAGTGCTCGATGAGAATTTATCTAGATCACCTCATGTTATACCATATTGGGGAGAATTATTCATAAACATGGCTTTGATGGTCTTCTCTTTTATTGCCTACATAGTCACAAAGTCTCTCATGATATCAGAGAAATGCATGATGGGATCTGTGGAGGACACTTTAGTGGCCTCACCATCTTTAAACACATCCTTCACCTTAGCTATTAATGTGCCTACCCTTAACCAAAACTACTATGATTATGTGCAAAAGTGCATCAAATGTCAATAACATGCTAATTTACACCATGCACCTAACCACAGTCTTTGTGTATCCAAATATTTTTGTCCCTTTTCATAGTGGGGTTTGGACCTTATTGGTGAAATTAAGCCCCATTATTCATAGTGACATCATTTTATCATCACTATGACCGAATATTTTACCAAATGGGTAGAGGTTATTCCTCTTGTCTCAACAAAGATAAAAAGATATCGACTTTATCAACCATCACATTATCTGTGGTTTTTGTGTTCCTCACAAAATCATAATAGATTATGGCAAATCTTTCAAAAATAAACAAGTCCAAGGTATTTATGATGCATTCAGTATCAAGCTAAGTTTCTCATCACCCTATCATTCTTAAGCTAATAGATAAGTAGAAGCCTATAACAAAACTCTCAATAACATGCTAACTAAAATGGCTAATACATCTAGTCATGATTGGTATTTACATATCCCCTTCACCTTATGGGCATATCATACTAGCATTCAAACCCCTTGGGGTGCTACCCCTTTCTCTCTAGTTTTTAGAGTAGAGGCTATCTTGCCTCTCAAAGTCCAAATTACCTCTCTTCACATATCTTTTCAATATCTCATCTCTAAGAGTGATTATTGTCAAGTACATTTATCCCAACTTGAGCTACTTGATGGGCGTCATTTAGAAGCACTCACCCATATTCATGTTTATCAAGAATGAATCAAGCATGCTTATAACAAACACCGTAAAGTGTGAGAATTCAATATTAGAGACCTTATCCTAAAAGAAAATCAACATGTCACCAATATGGATAAAAGCAAATAGGGAAAGTCTACTTTTAATTGGCTTGGACCTTATATCATCATGCATAAGTATGGATTGAGAGCTTATCGATTATCCTCTCTTGAAGGAAACCTAGACCCTAAGCCCCTTAATGCTTCACATCTACATCCGTTATTTTGTTAAAAAGGATTGAACTCACTCTTTGTCTAACTTAAGCTTATACCTTGATTCCAAACCACATTCATCTCCTTATTTTATGAATAACCCATTAAATCTAAATCATGTGATTATCCATCACAATCATAGCGTAATCTTAAACATGGGTGCCACAGCTTTACCCATGGCATGGTTCTCATGGTACTTTTCACCCCTTTTATAGGATGGATTACCATGGTCATTGTCACCTAAAACTCTTTTAAACATCACTAACCTTCTTATGATTTTAGTGTTGCCTTCATAAAGGTCAACCTCTAAGCTATTATAAGCAGGTCTATCTCATCAAAAGCAAAAATATAAAAAACCAAGAAAAGACAATTGGGTCATTTTAAGCATTTTCAGACTACTCCCTTGAAGTATAGCTTCCAAAACATATCAAAATTTATCAATATAAGTTAGACTGCTCCCTTAAAAGATAACTATCAAAAGCCTTACACAAAGCACACAAACTTAAACCACTCCCTTGAAGGATGGATGAATAAAGCATTTTTCAAAGCATAGTAATTTCTTGGAAGATTCATGCATTAATTAGTTTCCCTGACCCTCCAACCAACATCATTTTATCAAAGGACATATTATCAAAATCAAACAAAAATGAAATAATTTGGAATCCACAATTGACTTTCATAAGTAGACTTCCCATATCAATCAGTTTTCACCTTGTATTACATGGACTTGTTTATATTGAATCTTTGGTAACCTCTAAAAGAGGCATGTTAGTCTCACAAGAAGGTTTCATTTTCATCCATCTCCCCATTGTACACTTCAAGCAAGGGATTTTGACCTTACTCGATATTATGTGATCAAGACACCTTTTTAACTAACTAACACATGCTAATGTGAAGCATTCAAATAAATTATGTTCCTTAAGCTGATCTAAATTTAGTTTGTTTTTAATCATTGCTAAATAAGAAGCATAGTGTCTCCTTTTTACTCTCTTGTACTGGTTGATACATTCACTTAGATGTTTTTCTTGATTGTCTTCTCTTTCTCACATCTGGTTTTGTTATTTATCTTATTTTTAAGTGTTTCACCCTAATCTAAACAAAATTACCATAATCATAACCACATCACATAATATCATCATTACCTCATAAACAAAAACAAACATCTTTAGGTTAATAATGACCTTCATAAACAAATCAACTATCACCATCACAAGGTCATAATCACATAAACCATATCTACCACATGTCTAAGCTTAAGTGAGGAAGCATATACTCATTAAATTTCAACATATACACTATAATCATAACCATATCCTAAACATCATCAACATCCTACCATTTATCACGTCTATATACCTATGATCCTTCATCCATAAACATCACAATAATCACATCATAACCATAACCATTAGCCCTAACCATAATCAAATCAAATATCATAAACACGATCATCTCAAACATAAAATTAAAGGCTCACATCCATAAACAACACTATCAAAAACCATACTCATAATGTCATAACCATCAAAAACATCATATTATCATATTAGGATCATCATAGTCATCCATAACCATCATATCATAATCCCATAAATAATCTGCATATCATGAACATAAATTAAAAATACATATCATCACATGCCTAGCTAGATGAGTCCATATCAACATCATCATGAGCATAAACATAATCAACATAACATCATAAATAATGAAAATGAACATCATAACCATGAACCATAAACCATATGTAAAGATCATATCTATAAATCATGAATTTATAATCACATAATCATCATCATCGTATACACCAATATACATAACTCTCAAAATATACATCTCACTGCATCAGGTCACCCCTCTAATGTTTGATAAACTCAATCTACCTCACTCAAAAAATCAATCGCTAACAAACTATCATTATTTTTCTCATAAAATGCCAAGATAAAAGTTGTTATGGGTGAATATGCTCAAATGAGAAAATAAAAGCCCCGGTGGTCTTTTATGTTCACCCTTTTAGGGCTAACATGTGACTGTCGATGGTCAGGGTGACCATCGATAGTCTACCCTGAGTGTCACCCATGATCATCAATGGTTAGTATTTTTGGGTATTTTCTTTCACCCACCAATTTTTACACACAATAACCAATCCACTACCAATCAATAGAGATTAAATTCTTTGAAAAAAATAACTAAACAACATAAACCTTATTACTGGCCATTTTGGCCCAACTTTCACACATTTTGTGATGACCTTGCCTTGGTATTTTTTATTGCATCAACTAAATTTCCATGTTGCACAATTTTGAACTTGCATTATCTTGTGCACACCTAATCAATTTGTGTATTTATGGGAGCACTTCCTACCTTGGAAACCCAAAAACACACTGACCTTATTTAGGAGACTTGGATTTATGAGTGTAGCCCAACCATCACATACAATATGTGTTTCACTTGTCACTTATCCTTATAGTGCTGGACTTTATTTTTACTAGCCATGGCAACCTAATCATTTCATGATCTTAGCTATCATAATTAGTCACACTTTATGCATATGTTTGCATTTTAGTGCCCAACCTACCACCCACTTCATTACCAACTTACCTACTTATCAAACATGTACCTAATTCTATTTCACCTCATTGATTCTTGGTTTGAGGGGGAACACCTCCTCCCATATTTGGGGTAACCAAACCTTTGACCCATAGTCCATTTTTTTTTTTCATCCTACTGATACAAAATGCATAATAAAGGGGTAAAATGTAAACACTATAAAACTACACATAATGGTTTTAGATGTTGAAGCACCCCTAGACCACCTTAGGACCCCTAGGGACCATCCCATAACCCTTTGACCATAAACCTGAGTTAGGTTAGTTGAATAAGTAACTGACTAACTAGACCTTTTATCAAACTTGAACTTTGATCCTTGACTACCAATGGTCACCCTAACCATTGACGGTTAGGCCTAATCACTGATGATCAAGTTCTAGCTACTTGAACACCTAACTCTAACTTTAATTCCACCTTTCTTTTTTATAATTAGTTTTCTTGATTGACTCGTAGATCAATGCATGTTGAAACTCAATTTATACATCAAGTTGAACCTCTTCTTGAACTTACACTTCCACCTCTCTTATTTTCCTATAAAAAGAGAGGAGTAGGAGGTAAAAAGGGATCTATAACTATCAAGAGCTTCTTGTATTAGGATTTATTTAGCAAGTCATTCTTCTATAAAACATGTGAACCAATAAGTGTGATAGAGATTTGAAGTGCTACCACTTATTAGCCAACAAGCCAAGCACATTAATCTACCAGAATTACTCTAGACTCCATCAACCAATTTATCAGCCAACTACCTCAACCATTCTTTAGATCAACAAATAGGAAAGTTAAGTATCTATTTTTAGTAATTATTTATTTTTTTTCTATTTTTCAACTAACCTAACCCAAACCCACCTTCTAGAATCTCATTCTATAAACTCACCAATCAATTTTTCATAACTAGACCAAAAATCAGAGTAACCATTGATGATCACCTTGACCATCGATGGTTTATCCCAATCATTGATAGTTACCTAACCATCAACAGTCACCCTAATCATCAATAGTCACCCTAACCAATGATGGTCACACCCAACTATCGATGGTCATTATCAGATAAATAAATAACAAGATATTTTTACCCATTATACCTTAACCAAATCTTAGTTTCTGACCTCTCACCTGATCATAGAACCCTGCCCTAATTTTTGAACTATACCTGATCTATTTAACATTAATATCAATCTATTTATTACTATAATTAGTCAAATCTATCTTCTTTGTATTACATTTTAGTATCTTCTATTATTTATGTAAGTACTTTATCTTTTGATTTTTGAACTTAATTATTGAAAATCATGGATTGATAGACTCTTAGGAAGCATGTGCTTCCTAGATCTAGATCACTCTAGGCAATCCACCCAACTACCCAACTAATCAACCATTTACTTTAGTGCCTTCTTATCTACAGGTCATTCCTCCCAAGTGAAAGAGGAGTATCTACAATTTTTTAGATTAACACATGAATAACATATCAGGTTTTTCTACCATACCTTTCTTGAGTTTCTTTTCTCTTTCTTCCAAAAAATATAAGTAAAATTTGTCTGAAACACTTGCCATTCTTGATAACGACCAAAATTGGCAAGTGTTTGAAAGTGATGCCTAAATCATCATGTTCCTTTAGTAGTCATACAATTTTTTGGGAACAATTAGAACCAAAAGCTCAAAGAAGCTTATACAGAACATATTATGCAATTAAAGTCCAACAAGCTTTCAAAAGTGCCAATCACCCTAGAGGATCTTTTTCATTCTAACGACATGAAGAATGATAAATGTAAGTTTTTCATGGACAAGGGTGACTACTCAACTAAACATCAAAGATGGAAGGAATTTAAAAGTCAGAAAAGAAGTTTCCCAAAAGGATAAGGAGTGATTGGCCTCCTTATACAATAAATATGAAGGGGTTATGGTGTAGACCTATGATGATTTGAGAGGATATGACCACAAGGTCATCTAACACACCATAATCCTAATTGAAGGATTCAAGCCAGTTCACCAAAAATAAAGGCTAGTTAATCCAAAAATTGAGTCTCTTATAGCCCAAGAGTTAAGGAAACTGATTGACTCAATAATTATATACCCAATTAAGCACTTGACTTGGGTGTCCAACCTAGTTCCAATGAGGAAGAAGAATGGAGAAATTTGGCTATACATGGAGTTATGGGATTTGAATAAAGAGTCTCTAAATAACCATTACCCCCTTCCTTTCATAGAATATATCCTCTAGATAGTATTAAGTGGTAAACGGTTCTCTCTATTGGATGGGTTCTCAGGTTACAACCAAATATGGGTTAACGAAGAGGACCAACACAAGACCACTTTTAATACAAAGTGGGGGACCTTCGTGTATGGGAAAATGCCTTTTGGCCTCTCTAATGTGGGGGTTACATTTCAAATATCCATGGGCATAGCCTTTCAAGGCCTAATAAATAAAATAATCCTCATTTACTTGGATGATCTCAATGTATTATCTAAGAAGAAAGAAGACCATTTTGACCATCTAGAGAAGATTTTCAAAAAGTGCCAAGAATTTGGGGTGTCTCTCAAGCCTAAGAATTGAATTTTCAAAGTACTACAAGGCAAAATAATTAGATACATGATATTAAAAGAAGGAATCTCTATTGATCTAGATAGAGTTAAGACTATCAGAGATTTGGCCTTACCAATTAACAAGAAGGGGGTCCAATCTTTCCTAGGAAAGATCAAAATTTGTTAATAGATTTATATCTAACTTCATAGGACTACTAAGGCCCATCACATTGATGATAAAAAAATATCAACATTTAGAATAGAGTCCCAAAGGAAGAATAACATTTGATAAGATTAAAAAATCAATAGCCACTGCCCCTTTGCTAGTCAATCTTAACTTATCCAAAGATTTCATCATGTATGTCTATGGGAGTGAACATAACCTAGCAGTTGTGTTAACTAAAAACGTAGAAGAAGGGATAAGTGATCACCTAATTTCCTTCTATTCAAGAAACTCTTATGGATATGAGACCAAGTTTTGTTGAAAAGGAAGCTTTCACCATCGTCAAGGTTCTCAAAAATTTCAGACACCTGGTGGCAGGGAGTAAGATAATGGTACACATGGTGCATTCTAACATCATAGAGTACATAATGGAAGGATAGATCATAGAAAAATGGGATAGTTAGATCACCAATTTCCTAGAATATTACATTGAAGTCAGGCCAACCAAGGTGATCTGAGGAAGAGGACTTTGTGAGTATCTAGCCCAATGCACATATGCCTTGATAAAAGAACAAGATATATCAAAAATGGTTTTAGTGAATCAATATGAGGCTGATAGGTCTTGGGTTAATGATAAGACCCATTTTATGCAAATTGAATGATACCTAGATGGCCTCCCCATGAGAAAAGGGAGGTTCTACAGGTTGTAAGGTGATAGCTGCACACTAGTCCAAGGAGTCTTGTTCAAGTGGAATTTCAACAGGGAACTACTCTGATGTGTTGATGATCACCAAGCTAGCAAAATTCTATAGGATATGCATTTAACCCCTCCAAGTGAACTTTTATCCACTAAGAAAATCATGAATAAGATCATGCATGTAGGATAATACTAGCTGTGCATGTTCTCTGACTATCATCAGGTAGTCAAAAAATGTCAACAATGTCAATTCTTCATGGGCAAGTAGAAGAATTCAGCCATGCCATTGAATCCAATCATAACCAATGAAAATTTCATGTAATGGGGATTGGATTTCATTGGGATGATAAATCTTATATCTAGAATGGGCCATAAGTGGATACTTATGTCCACTGACTACTTGACTAGGTGGACTAAAGTGGCCCCACTGAAAGAGGCAACTAAAAACATTATCCTCAATTTCTTGGAGGATCTAGTAGCAAGATTCAACCATCCAAGGATGATCATATTGGATAATGCAAAGGCCTTACTTAATTTGAATATTTTGGATTTTGTAATCCAAAATGTTATTTTCCTAAAGACTTCATCCAATTACTACCCACAAGGGAATGAGTTGGCTGAATCAACCAATAAGAACCTCATTAGATTGATCAAAAGGATAGGCACTGAATAATAGTGGGAATGACATATGAATGTGAAAACAACTCTGTGGGTTGACCAAATTAATCCCAAGCAAATTTTGAAGACATCCCCATATGAGCTAGTATATTGGAAAGAAATGGTCACACCCATATCATCAAAAATTCCTACCTTACAACTTTTAAAAGATGTCGAGATAGTAGAGAAGGGAGTGATGGAGGTTAAGTTAGAAAAATTTCTCAAGATCTAAGAAGAGAGAAAAATCCATAAATGCTAAGGTCACCTGATAGCATGTAGTCAAGAAATGGGTTAATAAGAAGGCATCTAACCTAGGATTCAAGCCAAGGGACTTAGTCTTAAGTATGACCAAAAGGTCACAAAACTAGGCTAACATGAGAAGTTCAACTCCTTGTGGTAGGGGCCTTTCTTCATCATGGGTAATCGATAGGGTAATGATTTTGAGTTAGAGGATGAAGAGGGAAATACATCAAGGATTTTGATTAATGAAATCAATTTAAACCACTTCAATTGATTTAATGGTTCTCCCTTATACATAGTTAGTTAGTTAGTTTCCCTTCTTTGTTGTTGTTTCCTATTTTGTTGCTATTTCCCTTTGAAAATAAGTGCTGTTGGCACAAGTTCTTTGTCCCATTTCCAAGTATCCATGTATTAGACTTTATAATTTTAAAACATCCTCTAAAAGACTATTATCTACCCCACTACCATTGCCATTAATGACAGATGCTCCATATTGCATGATTCCCCATGAAGATCATCATAAAATCTCTTGTGAGTCACTCATCAAGCATGTGTGATGCCCTTAACATTTATGGGGCACCCAAATTAAAAAATGAAATGATAATCACACTTGAAGTAATGGCATATAAATATCTCTCTCCTAATCGAGCCAAACATTTTAAAGCCTAAGAGTTTCTAAGAGAATTGAGCAATTGAGCAAAGCATTTTAAGTGAAGAGAATTGAGCAAGGAATTGCAAGGCATTATGAGTTAAAAACCAATATCCAGTGTTTTCACAAATTTTTTAGACATAGTAGATTTAGTTGTTGGAAAGACTTGTAAAATGGAAGCTTTTACATCCTCATCTGGTAATAAAAGGCATTTGAGGAAGCAGAGAACCCTTGGGTAGGTGGTCATGGAGACATCCCCCCATAATATGCAGTAAGCAAATCATATGATTCTACCTTCATACAACCAAGGACCAAAGTGCCAAATGTTAAGAGCATTTCCAAGGGGCATTGTAGGGACCCCTTGCTAGTCCTAGATTATGCAGATGGGATATTCAATCCTAAATTGGTAAAGAACCTCAAGAGTCTGAGGGAGGGCACCCATTCTCAGATGATTGAAAAGGTTCAAAACAATGATTATGAGTCATTCAAATATAGGATTTAGAGCTCCACACTAGCCCAATACATGGTGCCTCTTATGCACCCATGGTTAGAGATCATGGCCTTATATGCAGACTGATATGATGCCATCACTAGTGTTATTATAGGAAACAATCATGTAAAAGTAGATGTCAGTGCCGATGTAATAAGGGAGATGCTATTAATCTCAAGTGACCCAAACATCAACATTTAAAACATGGATAGATTAAATAATGTTTGAGACACCTAGCTTTGTAAGATAGAGTTCATTAATTTAATCCTCTAGAGTAACTACATTGAAGTGCTTCCTTTACCCATCATCCTCAAAAGCTTCATAATGCAAGACATGAAAGACATCCTTTCTATGTTGACATTTATCTTTGGGATGGAATTGGACACTCATGCCATCAATTTATAGTTGGGGGCGGTCTTCCTTTTGAATATGGTAGGTAAGGAGAAGGCTTATAAGATGGAATTTATGGATGCTATCACCACCATCATGCACAATGAGTTGGCAAACTTCTCAACACATAATACCTTTAGGTATTCCTCTTTCCTCCTCCACCTAATCCTATATCAGAAATCATAATTATTATCTTCATACTTCACCTTAAAATCCATTGAGATGAGCACCCATCCTAACATAGTGATCCCCATCACTACATGAACCCACATCCTGTTAGCCATGCAGGATTACTATGAGTTTTTAGAATCCTTCCTATCCCTGGTCCTGATTGACCTCAATTAGGAGGCCATCACCTTTATGATGATGGACAACCAAAAATCATGGCTCATCAATGGTATAATTTTTTTTGATTGGTTTTTTAAGGCCCATTTAACTTTTATCTAGGCCCATAGATGTAAGGAAGAGCCATTTCAGCTCTCACTCCTCCTTATGAATAGGACCCTAGCCTTAGAGTTGGCTCATTAGCTCAATATAATTGACTTAGTATACAACATAAGATGTAATAAGAAGGCCCTATATGATTTACCCTTCTTAAGAGGAGGCATCATGGTGGTGAAGAAGTCACATGAGTGCTTTCTTGCACTCAAACTTGAAGAACTCGACCTCAACCAGATTGATGATCAGTGGAACTGTGACTCGATTGGCCACATAGACACCTTAAATACCACTACCTCACTTAATCACAAGCCTCAACCATAACTTGAAAAACTAAGGTCACCAATAAAATATGACATCAAGTATTACATGGATCTATCTAAGATCCCATCAGACACCCGTAAGCCATGGGAGTTTTTTACCAAGTGGTCTAGGAGTTTGACCCCATAAAGAAAATAACAAAGGGTCTAAGGGAACAACTCATTTAGAGGGACTAGAGATAAGAAAAAATAGATGCCTATTGGAAATATAAGCAAGATATTGGCCAATGAGATTGCAATTTTGATGACCTGGACATAGATGAGACATTTGAGAACCTCTAGGATGAACACCATGAGAAAGAATTATTGATCAAAGGAGAAGAGGAGGATACTCTTTTAGAAAAATAAGAGGACACCCCTTTAGATAAGGAGGAGGAAGCTATAGTGATTCAAATGACCACAACCTAACCACCTCCTTTATATCCATACCTGACTACCCCATAATAATAACAATCTTCTTTGGGGTATCTTATGGTGGGGTCATCTTAGCCTAAATCTGGGGCACAAGCCTCCAATTACCCCCTGATCCCCCAAAAAATAAGGTACACTTTTATTATCCCCTTCTTTCCACTTTTTCTTCATTCTTCATTCCCTCTTTACCCTCCATAGTTTCCACTAAGCTCACATCACTCTCCACTACCCAACTTATCACCTTGCTCGTGCCATTTT
The DNA here is from genome assembly GCA_037957365.1 of Torreya grandis. Lineage (NCBI taxonomy): Eukaryota > Viridiplantae > Streptophyta > Pinopsida > Cupressales > Taxaceae > Torreya > Torreya grandis. The sequence goes on along the minus strand of JARHVA010000170.1, from coordinate 5,494,913 downwards.
CCTTTATACATCTAATCACCTCCCTTGAAATTTTTTTCACTCCTCCACCCTCATCATCCACATCATCATATATTATGGTGAAATCACCCCACACCCCTATCCATGGAATCCCACCTTTCTCTCATTCTACCCTAGACCTTCACCCACTTGTCCATCAAGGAACAGTGCCCACTGCTTCATATCAGTAAGTGACCATTCCCTTTAGATTTCCATAAGGATCCCCCTTCATGGGGTAGTTAATAAAGTCACATGAGTAATTTCATCCACATTTGGATACTTCTATAAAATATTAAGAGGCGCAGGTAGAGGAGAGAAGAGGAAAATAGGCCAAGGCCCTAGTTGTGCCTCACATACTGTCATTCTTTGACCCAATGCAACAATCTCTAATGATTGCACACATGACACCTCAAGTAGTTAAGCCCCAAGAATAGATGTAGCCAAGGGACTACTCAATACACACCATCAGTCTCAACCTCAGCTAGGGTAGACCCATTGATAGAGGATACATAGAAGTCTGTTACTACAGACTATATCAAGGCTAGCTAATAGTTAGAGAAGAAAGAGCTAGAACTCACAAGAGTGAAAGCTATGATCAACTACATAAACATTAAGACTAAGGTAAAAGATACATATCTCACCAAAATGAGGTCCAACCTTCAGATCCATGTTACTAATGAGAGTTTCCAAGCAAAAACCAATCAAAGAGCCTAATTATAGATCTAAGTTATAGAGCTAAAGGCCTAGGTTGATGGCCTAAAGAAAGAAAAGATGACTATAGAAGCTAAGCTATAGGAAAAGGAGTTAGAGATTATGTATACCCACTAGAGTTTCATGGAATTTACAAGAACACATAAATAATTGAATTAGTAGATGTAATAAGAGTCCCCAACCAGGGACCAAGAGATCTTGCAACTAAAGAATGACCTCGCTACTCGCTCCTAAACCTCAGATATCCTACTAATGGTTCAACAACTATATATATCCTATTGGGAGAGGATTAAGAATACAACCATAAAATTGAAGCTAGTGCTTGGGTTCATCATGGACTCATAGAGATTGAGCTCTTAGGTGAGCACATATATAGACCAGGTCCTTACCTTCGTATCCCCAAAAGTTCAAGATTAATAACTCCTAGTCTATAAGCTATACAAAATAATAGATGGGATGCTATAGCTAGTAGGGGTGGATAAATGAAGGAAAGCAATGGTGAAGTTAAATTAATTATTGAGCTACAACAAGGCAATGACAAAGTTCAAGGCATTTTTCAATGCCTTAGAGAAGGTAGTCCAGGATATGAAGGGGTGCATTGAATAGTTGGTCCAGTTAGGACTCCCCTTTCCTTTTATTTTAGAAAATACCATCCTCAAAAAAGATAAAATAAATGAGCTACTAGAGAAAAAGTAGAATGATAAGACTATTTTTATGGCTTTCAGTCAAGTACCTAGTGTCTCCAAGGTAGAGACCATATTACAGCCTCTTGCCCAGCTAGAATTCTAGATGCTAGAAATAGTATAAGGCTTAAGAAAAATATCCTTCAAGGAGATCATTGATTTGGACAAGGAATTTAAGGCCCTAAAAAATAAGGCTCAACTGAAGGAGGAAGAGTGGACACTTTTGAAGGTTGCTCTTCAAAAATTGTAAGTTCTATAGGCCTCAGACCTTTTTGTAATTTTGCTTCGATTGGTCTGGGAACCAAAAGTTTTGGCTTATTCCATTTGTATGTGGATTCCCCTTGTAAGTTACCAAGAACTATGGATCATTATACACATTTTGAGTTTTGGAGTAGTTGGCTTTTGTCACAAATGGGCTTGGTGAGTTTGGCATTTTGTGTTATGACCTCCTCATTTTCTTGAGGTCCCTTTATCTATTTTTATCTAAGTCTTAGCACCCTCCCATAGCTATCATGTAGCAACCTAGTGCTTTTTCAACTCAAAGATGTTCTCAACTTCTCTAGGAGAAGTGACAACCTTCCATGTGATAGCCCAATGCTTTTTCAACTCAAATAAGTTATCGAATTCTCTAGGAGAAGCACTAGCCTTTCATGTGGCATCCCAATGCTTGTTTATCATGAAGAGGTTCTTAGTTCACCTAGGATTAGTGCTAGCTCTCCACATGGTTATTAGGTGTTCATCCAAGGTAGGTATATTTTTGTCAAAACTTCAAGTAGTACCATTGGCCAATGGAGTAGTGGGTGGGGCCCAGTGTGTAGTTACAAAGATAAATGTAGACTTTTCACATAACACCCCTATGATTATTTTTGTAAAGGAATGCTTAGATTCTCTAGGAGTAGCACCAACTTGCCATGTGGCATCATGATGCTCCTCAAAAGACAAAGTTATTTTTTTAGGGCATAGGGTTGCATGATTGGTCGACAGAGTAGTGGGTGGGGCCTAACAAGTAGTTATAATGAGAAGGAAGTGGAACTTCCACATGGTGCCATGGCACTTATCTAAAGAAAAAAAATTTCAAATCAGATATTCAAGAAACACCATTGGATGAGAGGAGTGGGTCCACATTTCTTATCAAGCATTCTAGAGGTAGTTTTGAAGTCAGACACACATCACCGCCACACTTATTCTAAGCATCATGGGCATAATAAGGTATTGTAATTGCACCATATCAAGGATTTTTGAGGATTGACTACACTCATGAGTTAGAGTTATCCACTCAGTTGTAATGGCCTCATCATGAGCATGAGTGCCTGATTCTAGGTGTTGCTTCCTTGAGAGGCTATTGTACCTATATAAGTAGAGCTCTTTTCTTTTGTAGACAAGGATTTTTAGATAATGGTTTGATATGAGAGTATCTATTGTAATAGTTAGTTTTGGAATAAAAGTAATGGCATTTATCATTTTCATTCTCTGACCTTAGTAGGTGCCTCTCATAGGTAGGATTGAATATTGTATAATGTGCCCATTAAGGCCTTTTGTATTTTATTCTCCACCTAATAATGAAGAGGATGTGGTGTTTTATGTCAAACTGAGTAGAAAGTTATTTTTGTTTGTTATTTTCTTTCCCTGCTTCTATAATATTGGTTCTTTTTTAGGTCATCAACTTTAATTCATGCATATGCTCCTCTAATAGTCTGTGATGTTTGAAGATCCTAGCTATTTTATGCAATCATAGGTTAAAACTTTAAAGATCTTGATGCATTTCCTTAGTTTCTATTTTAAAGTTTTAATTTCATTTATTTCTTACCCTTTCTCCCTAAATAAATTTGAAGAGATGGCCTCTAAAACCCCAGAGGTCACTTTATAGACTGTATTCGAGCCCCATATTTGTAAAGCTTCCCATAGAAGGTTGTTCACCTAGAACAAGGGTTTTAGGCATCAATAAGGACAATGAACACAAAAAAAAGATTTGAAATAAATTGTCAAAATATTCTCGAGGGCATTGTGTTACAACTTATGATAATACCTATAACTATCACTTATTGTTTCTTAGTTTTACACAACATTTGTGCATTTGATATGCTATTAGGATGACCATAGATACATTATATGTGTTCAATCCCATATTTTTACAACAATGTTTGAAGCATATCCATAATATATATATTTTTAATATTTTGGATGTTCCATATGAGTACCCCATCCATCTTGATATATGTCCTCCTAAGATTCCACAACATATTATGTACCCTGTAAGGGTTCTATTTCTGTAAAAAAATTAGATTCCATTACAGTGATAAGTGATTAACGTTCTTTAGAGATTGATTCTCCTACATATTTTACATTAATGGTTTATTTGTGTTTAACATACATTATCTATTCCATCACATCATATGATAGTATTATATTATCAACCTTGTGAACATGCTCCATAAAGAACACTTATACATTCTCATGACATACATTGAAGTCCATAGGTTGCTATGACTCTAGAGCTACACAATGTATACATAGTCATATTAACCATTTTAGTGATTATGTATATTTTTTAGTTCATGAACATTTTTATTATGTAAATTATGATATACATACCACTCTTTACCTATAGTGTGTGTCATTTATGTAGACATCCAAATCTGGCCACAACTAGTTTCTGACTGGACTTAATACTGATTTCTACCAACAATTACAAATTAAGCCTAGGAATCACTAAATGTCCCAATTTTTTTCTTGCATCATTAATAAATGTTTAGAATCATGTTTAGGTATCCCTATTTGGGATACTATCTTGTACACAATAATAACCTCTCATAGATGCATCCCTAATCACCTTGTGACATAACAACTGTCAATTTGGCCTATGGACCCATTAAGTGAGGCACTTGAGTAAATATTGAAAGAGATAAAATGCTAATCAAATTGAAATATATAATTTAACACGATTACATGATTATTTGAATTATCCATTTGTAATTAATGAATATCTAAAAATGGAAATTCCAAAATTTAAAATATCAAGCCTTTTTATCATTACCTTTATGAGTTGTCAATATTTTTCAAAATATCCCAAAATATCTAATTTGAGAGCCATGCCTAGTAATTGAAAATCATAATTACATGACAACTATTAACTCAATTGGAGTTAGTCTCAAATCACCTAGGGTTAGTTTGAACCCATTCCATGTTTAAACTCAACCTTAACTCACCTTGGGTGAGTTAATTCTTGAGGCTATAAATACAAGGCCATACCTATTCATTTTAAAAGATTGATTATTGTAGAGTTATTATGTAGGATTTCCTTGATAAGCCTCATGAAATTAATGTTACCATGCCCAAATCTTGATCCAAGTAATTAAAGCCAAGGTGCCAAAGAGAGAAGGAGCCAAACAAGCTTCATTACCAAAAACTTCTTGAAGCACAAGTTGAGAAAGCCATTCAACAAGCCATATGAAGCTACAAGGGAGGTAAAAAATTGTGTTATTTTATGTTTTAGTTGTGATTTCATATGAAGTTTTATTACCTATGCTCTCCTTAGTGTCTAGACTAGAGGTGTTAGTATTTTAGTGTGTTGTTTGAGTTTTATTTATTGGACTAACACAAGACAAACCTCCCCTCTACATATTCCTTATCCACATGTTGGAATGCCTGGTGGGACCCACACCCCATAAAGTTACTCCTAAGACCTTTTAAAGCATTTTCCTAACAATTTTCATGTAAAAATTCAAGATTTCTAATCAAAATAGGTGAAAATTAGAGGCTCAAAGATGTTTTTTTGGGACTCACAAAGTTGCTCTGTGTAGTCATGATTTTGCTCTCTAGAACATGATATTTCACAATATCACTACTTACATGGTGATAATTTTGTCATTATTTCTGCATTTTTTCCTTAACTATCATGATTTTGTGCTTAGTCGTTATGATTTTCTGACTGACTTGTGTTTACAGGGGAAATTTTAGTATTGCAATATCATGACATTGTAAGTTACGATATTGTCATAATTTTGTGATATTACTTAGTTGTAATAGTTTTATTACTAATAATTTGATCTTACAAGTCAAGTTGTGTTATTACCCATATTTCTATGATATTATGATATTGCAACTTTGTGAGAAGTGATATTGCCTTTATTTTTGTGTTATTGTCATGATAGTAGCAATATTGTATTAACTCTATGTTTTATAGGCAAGTTGTGGTATTGTGCCAATAATAATGGTTTTATAGGGAAATTCACAGTACGGCTCTGTGTTTTTGTGGTATTGCACTCTATGTAAAATTTTGGAAACTTGAGAGCAAGATTTAGAAATCCATTTGTTCACTCAAAATTTTATTCTAAGCACAAAGACCCCCTAACATGTTTTTTAGGACCCAAAGAGCAAAAGGAGACATTTAAAACACTCTAAGTTGCAAATTTCACATTTTAAATTAGTGTTTTAAAAAACTTTTTGCCTAAGTCATTTTCAATTTTCAAAAGTTTTCAAAAACAAATTCCAAGGGGCTCAAACTTCACTACATACTTTTTTTTGGTGATATGAAATGAACTTTCACTTTAGTTACATACTCATAAGAGTTTCATTTTTATGCTTGTTTGTTGAAGTGTTTGCTTAAGAAAAATGAGTTTCATGTGGATGCTCTTCCCCCCATCCCTTTTAATGAACTTGGGTGATAAAAAATGTTCATTCTTTGCATTTTTTCACTTTAGTCCAAAAGCATGGAAGGAAAGTCCCTAAGGCCCTCACAAAAATTCATATGCTTTGGGTGACCCAAAACTGACCCTAAAGTCCTTCCATTTGTCTTTTATTTTTTCCTGTGAGTGGGATTTCATCGCCTCCTCGTAGGTTCTATAGGGAAACATTGAATCGAGAATTCATATCCTGACATAGTTTTAAACCCACTCCATAGTGGGGTATATAAATTGAGGGTGACCCATTAGGATGCTTGTTTTGAGAAGTTATAACAAGATCCATTAGTGGTACTCAACCTCAAAAGGTAGGGGAATTTTAGACATCGCACTACATTGAGAAATTGATAGATGTAATGGTTGTGAAAAGGACAAGACATTTTCACAACAAGCTAGTTGATGTGGATCCAATTAATGTGATTGCATCTCTAGTGTTTTACACACTTGGGACAATCTAGAAATGAATGAAAATTGATAGTTTTAGAAAAACCCCACTTACCACAGACATAATATTGATGTAGGGTGAGTATCCCAAAGTTCAATGTCATAGTATGAAATATTGAGAGAAGAGTGGGCCTAAAAACCTTACTTTTCATGTGCTTTTACATTTTAGATTAAATAATTTAAAATCCTCTCAAGATAAAGTATATAGATGGAATTTTAAAGTACAATACAACCTTGTCAGTTTAGGCTTTAGGATGTTATACTTAGGTGTTTAGGTCATTTTGTTCTTTTTAGTTACATGGTATTGAGTCAAAATTGTTTTATTTATCATACCATGTTGAAACTGAGTCTTGTTTACACATCAATACTTTGTTTGAAGAGGCGTTATGCCATCCATTTGACATCACACTTTACCTTAGTCATTTATCAAACCTTTTATGTGTGTGTCACTTGATTGAAAGGGGAATTGTTATGTTACCCAATTAATTTTGGGTTTTGTGCCTTAGAGTCTTGAAACAAAGCCATTTGTCATACCTTTAGAGCATGATAACATCATTACATTGATCAAATTCTTTTAAAGACTTGTTGTCTTGTGTCCAAATTGCAATTTCAAAACCAAAACCATGTGTGCCTTTTGGATTTATACCTAGTGCCATCATGCTATCCATTCTTATCTATCTTATTGTCTATTTTAAGGAGCCTAGTTTTCTAAATCATGTTTGAAATTAGCCTTGACAAGTTAAAATACAAACATTGATTAATTTTTACCTATGCCTCATGTAATTTTGGCCTAGACACCTATATTTCAATTTTTAGTTGTGTAACTTAGGTTAATTCCTTATTCAATTTGAAAACTATTTTTGTGCCTAGATTTTGGGAAGTAGTCTATCTTTCATGTGCCTAATATTCCATGTCTTTATCCAAATGATCAAGTGTGTGTTTAAAATTCCAATGCCTAGTTTATGCCAAAGTGTTTCAAATTTGTCAGATTAACTCTCTTGCCTTTTAGACCTAATTTTGTTTAAAGTCTAGATTTTATGCCTTTTATAAAAGACCTACCAATACCCATTTTGAGCCTAGATTTTGTGCCTTGTTTTCCAAACACCTAACAAATTTTGTTTATTTAGACCTAGTTTAGACTTGTTTGAAACACTTTGTACCTAAGTTTGGAATTTTGATATTTATTTCATCCACTTGAATTTTTTGTGTAATACATTTAATGTTAGACTATTATTGACCAAGTTTTAACATAGAACATTTTGGAGATACAACTCCATTCCTTTGACAAAGCTAGACCAAGTTCAAACCATTTTTCCTTCAGACATTATTTTTAATAGTTTATAGAACTCTAAGGTTTTTCGCAAAATTCTCATCATTGATTTGGATGTCTCGTTACACTCATAGTGGTGTCATGTATAATCCAAGTTATGATAACGTGGTTGCACATGATGACTTTGTTTAAGACCCCTATGGTGATAATGTAGTTTGTGAGATGGATCCCTATCCTCATTACACTACTCAATATAGTGAATAAAGGTAAGATCCCTTAACCCACTATTTGGTTAACATGCCTCCATACTTAGAGTAGGACCAATAACAAACCATGTAGTACCTTTCTAGCATACCATCGATTGTAGAACAAGTTAAAAAACAACCATACTATGTTATGATGCCATCAACATAAAATCCTTATTTTTTTTATCATCACATGATTGACAAGTAAGGATGAAGTCTTATTCAGAGCCATGAAGGTAGGAGCTAAGTTTACAGTAGACTTCCCCCACAAAAAATTACCTACTCTAGTTAGAGTGCCTTTCAACATACCTTATAACCAAACCATCAAACATGCCTCTTCTATAAATCCTCAATCACTCATGTTGATGTCATATCAAAACCCTAATATGATTGTCTTAGGAAAGGGCCTTATGGAGGACCATTTTATACAAATGCAGACATCATATCAAACCTATTTGAACTTAGCATGAAAATTTAACAATATGGCCATGTCAAATGCTCCTCTCATCAAGTTAGATCCTTTAACAGGGGTATTAATCAAATTATCAGGTCAAGCCAATTTGAGTATAGAACCATTTACATAAAACACTTCAGTTGTAGACATATTCTATGCCTCATCTATCAAAGAAGTGTTTACTAATTCTATGTAGAATAATGTGCCAAACATAGTGGATAACACACAAGTGTCATCCAATCAAGGCCAAAGTGGTTTAACTATGCTAAAAACTAGCCTACAACAAGTGCCTTTAGTTAACACCACAAGTGGTTCATAATAGTAAGGGGGAATATCTCTGACATCTCAACCACAACAAGTTACTTCTAATCTTCTACCAATTACTTTTTCAAGCATGCAACCACAAAGATTAAGTAATCAACCTACATCTAGTGCCTTGCCTAAATAAAACATGACAAATGTTACTCCACTTCAATAGGTGACAAATAACATTCAACAATAATAGGTATAATCTAATATACCACTGTATCAGAGGTGTAACATTCCACCACCTCAATAGGGGGAAATAAATGTTCCACCTTGTCAGGTAGTGATTAGTATACCTCAATAGTCATAAATCAACATGCCTTTACAATCATAAACATTGTCTAACAAACATCGTATGTCCATTAATCAATAAAAAATGCTGAATAGCTACCAAACATCTACTTCAAAATAGGTGTTCACACAATAAAAAGGTACCGATGTACTTCAAGTACCAATCAAACAACAATTTCCTTTCATTCCAAATGTGCCACATATCTAATGATAGGGCCTTGTTTCATAACAAGTTTCCCTTATTTAGCCAGGTTTGACTAGTATGCAAAAAGTCGCTACTCAAGCTCATAAAGTACAGTACTTTACCTAGAGCCATATCCTTTCATCACATCTATAATTACCTCAAAACCAATCCTATATACCAAATACAAACTAGAATATCACACCACAACACATGTAATTTCAAAAATCTCATTCTAATTTATGAATGCATATTTTTGGTTGGTTCTCTAACCAAACCAACATTCCACAACAAACCATGCCTCTATTATAGCTCAGTCAAGGTAATCCACCTTTAACCACCCAACCTCTACCTTAGGCAAATGTTTCATATAGTTTATTGGCACAAGAAATAAAACAAATGAAATATGCAATTGTTACCATTCAATCAAGAAAACTAACCAAGAAGTTTAAGATAAATGACATATGTTCATACCCATTCAACATGGAGTATCTTTCGATAGCATTTCCTCCAGGGTATGAACCACTAAAATTTGATAAATACAAGGGTAAAGGAAACCCTAAGGCCCATTTAACCAAATTATTTGTTGCTTGACAACTAGTGGCTTATAATGACATCTATTTACTACTTTTATTTCCTTAGAGTCTAGTAGGATAGGCTTTAGAGTGGTTCCTAAAATTTCCAAAGATTATGATATCAAATTTTGATGACCTCTTAGACAAATTTAAGTAGTATTTATCCTACAATATTGAACATGAGATTTTATTGGTAGATTTGACTCAAGCCAAGCAGAAAGCTAGTGAAAGTTTCACAAGCTATCCATAAACATGGAGAACACTTGCAAGTTATTTCACTCAAAACTTATTGGATAAAAAATTGGCCACTGTGTTTACTAAAAACTTGCACAGTGAGATATCCTATCATTTGGAGCTACAGTGTGCACATACCTTCAAGGAGATCATCCATAAAGGTTTGTTAATTAAAAATTCCCTTATTAACAAAGGGAATATTAAGTTAACCTTGTTGAATTAAAATTAGAACCAAAACCAAGGAATAGGACAAAGCCAAAACCAAAACCAAGGAATAGGCCAAAGCCAAAACCAAAATGAAGTCTAAATACAAGCGTCGTCACCAACCCAAGCTAGTAATTATGAAAAATCCAAGCAATTAAAATGCAACAAGAATGTTTTTGGGAAAGGAGTAACTAAGTCATGTCATGTCCAAATGGTAGAAACACCATTTGCTATGGAAATTCCAAAAATACAACTTACTCCTCACCAATAACCCATTCAATAAGCTTAACCTTCATAACAGCCTAGACCAGCTCAAAAAATGTAACAACCATTGCCTTTACAAATCCCTTCTCCAAGGAGAAATGTGCCTACTTGTAGAGTCTTTAATGACCTTGGAGAGCCTATTGAAACCATGTTTTGCAAGATAGCCACCACAAACATGATTAGTTAGCCTATACCAAAGCACTATCCTAAGGGAATTCCATATCCAAATTGGTATAGAGAAAAAGAGTTATGTGAATACCATCATTTTCATGGACATAATCTACACTATTATGTGCATATCAAACACCTCATTGAAAATATGTTGGAAAATGGGGAGATTACATTGGATAATAGAGCTACTACATCCAATCAAAACTTGGGTATCTATCAAAACCCTTTTCTACAACATAATAATAATAACTAATAAAATAAAAATCAAAGGCCACAAAAATAGCAATAAAAATATCAATGGTTATGAAAATAACAAGAGTACCAACAACAACACCAATGTTAACCAAATAGAAGGAACTAAGGCCAAAATGGTTTCAATACCCAAAAGACTTACCACACAGTTTCACATGACTACAACAAGGTTATAGGTCACATTGTTGGAGGTCACATTTCAACCATCACCATCAATATAAGACCAAGTGATAATCGAACAAGACCATTTTTAAATAAGTCTAATCAACCCATCTGTGCCAATGATCCTCCTTTGACTTGGGACCACAAATAGGTACACTAGCAAGTAGAGATTACTACTTTTGGACCTTGGACCAATAACTCATCATTATCATATGATAACATATCAGTACATCAACAACCAAGACTTATCCTATTTGGTCCTCCTCCACCATCATTTTATAGCAACAATGGTCCTATATCTAATCCTGATTGTGTAATCACAACTTGATAGTCAAAAATTAACATTCATGGCCCACAACCTCTGTCACCAAACCCATTCAATCCATCATTCTGGTTAAGAATAAGCCATATACCACCATGAAGGAAAATACATTTGATATTGTGAAATAAATATAGAGGACACCTGTAAAAATTTCCATTTTGGATTTATTATGTATGTCTACTATCCACAAGAACATCTTGACTGAGTTCCTAGGCCAATCCCAAGTTCCAAATGACATAAGCCTAGATAAATTCTAAGCTTTAGTTGGACATCTATCCCCAAGCCAATAATTAACCTTTGACCAAAGTGATATGTCATCCCTAGGCCCTATCCATAACAATCCATTTTAAATTAAAATTGTCATAACATGGCATAAAGTGAAATGTGTCCTCATAGACAATAGACTGGGTCTAAATATTATGTCTCTAAAGCTCATCAAGCATCTCATAAAAACAAAAACCAACCTACAAATGGAAACAATCATTATCAAGGCCTGTGATAATGAAGAGTGAGAATCACAAGGCACTATTAGCTTACTAGTTATCATTGGGTCCTTGACCCATGATACACTATGCCATGTGTTAGACCTAGATTTATCATACAATTTACTTCTAGGTATAACCTGGATACATGAAATTTGAGCAATCCCTTCAACATTACACTAGTGTCTCAAGTTCTCTCATTATGTGATGGAGGTCACCATAAATGGAGATTTGTAGCCCTACAAACATTGTAATCATTTAGAGGTTGAATACAAAAGCTATAACTATCATTTTAGCCTAGATTTGGTTCTTAAAAAGGACAAAGGGAAAGAAATACTCATTGGATTACTAGAGGACCATTGCATAAATCTAGATAGACTTGATTCATCTTCCCATATGCCATCTCCTTAATTATATAATCATTTTACCATCTCAGCCAATGGCCTAGGAGAGTATTTGACTCATGACACATATCATATTGCCAAGCTTCCAAAAAACCCCAAGTCCTATGGAAGACCTAAAGCCAAGCCACCTTGTATGGAATGGAAATGAAAGGGAAAGGGAAAGATCCATAGTCCAACTCCTACCATTTTTATAATGTCTAGTGGCCAAGAATAGGACCAAATTTTAAATGATGAATCATAGTTATATAATGACAAACTGGTTTATAGCTACAAAAATTCCAAATACCCCATTCCTAATAGGATCATGGAGAATCAAGCCTATGACTTACGAGGCCTCAGGGCAAATCAACAAGGTACTCTTGAGCCAATCTCTATTACTCATTACAAAAGAATCTATGGTCATGGATTTAAATTACCTAGGGGTGACCCTACATATATTATTCATGTTTCGATGTCAATGACAAGTGATGACGATGCTGATAGTGAAGTAGAGTCTGATCATAACCTTTATGAAGACCTTGCCAATACCAATTTCTTTGAAACCCATGCCATTTGTACCATTTCCCTAATTAACTGACATAATCTTTTTCCTTTATATCATCCTCAACTTATAGCCTAGGACCAATAAGTATCCATAGTTCTTGTAGATGAGTTTGAGAATAATGAAGCCTTTTGTGATTTTTTAGGCTTAAGAGATAATATTCCATTAGGAGACCACAAACAGGGGTTCTCTATCAAACTGAATCATGCAACCTATTTTAGAGAATGGGTGAACACCATTAGCCACAAATAAATAAATAAAACATTGAGGTCCTAAAGTGAAAACCTCTTTAAGGCACTTTTAGACTAGGGTAAAATTAAAGAGAAAGGCCAGCCTTCTGGTGAAAACCTATTTTAGGTGTCATTAGATGGGGGTGTTCATATTTACTCAAACATAACTTAGGGGACCACCAATGATGAACTTACCTATGGGTTTGAGTTCAGTTCTAAAGAACAACATGCCTTTGATTGAATTATCCAAGAGTTTTCAATAGTGTTTTTAACATGTCCATCCCTACCATTGGGATATTCCAATTCATCTTGTTTAGGAAAACTTGAAGAACCAGTCCAAATAGAGGACTTTGTAGTTGCAGTTCAATTCAAATCATTGCCAACTATTCTGGAAGATGGTTTGATTCTCTTCATATAAGATATTATGAAAGTCAACATTGAGACCCTAGACAACACAAAATGGATCAAATTAGGTGCATCCCTCAATAAGGAGGAACATGAAATCTTTATAACCCTTCTAAGGGAATTTGTTGACATATTTGCTTAAGCCTATTCAAACATACTAGGTTTAGACCCTACCTTGGTTGTACACCACCTTGTTGTACATCTTAATGCCAAATTAGTGAAGCAAAAATTGTACAAGATGCATCCTCACATTTGTGCATTAGTAAAGAAATATTTGGAAAAACTCTTAGAAGTGAGATGTATTCAACCGATCGACTACTCAGAGTGGATATCAAATATTATGCTAATAAATAAGAATCTAGAAGGAATCAGAATCTATAATAATTTTAGAGATATAAATAAGGCCTACCCCAAGGATGAATTTACTCTGCCAAACATTGACATGATAGTTGACTCCATGAGGGGTTATGAAATGCTTTCACTTATGGATGGATTCTCAGGGTATAACTAGAATCAAATTGCACTAGAAGACCATTATAAACCAACATTCACCACTCCATGGGGAATGTTTTGTTATCAAGTTATTCCATTTGGTCTCAATAATGCTAAAGCCACATACCAAAGAGCCATGACCATCATATTTCATGATATTAAGCATGGAATTATTAAAGACTATGTCGATGACATATTGGGAAACTCAAAGACCCATGTCAATCATCTAGCCACACTGTACAAATTTTTTGAGAGGCTTCATGAATAAAAGGCTAGACTCAATCCTAAGAAGTGCATTTTTGGAGTTAATTTATGTAAACTATTAGAATTCATTGTCTCTCATAAAGGCTTTGAAATTGATCCTACCAAAGTACAAGCCATTATAAAGGTGCCAACACCTTCTGATTTAAAGAAACTCTATAGTTTGTAGGGTAAGATTCAATCTATCAGACACTTTATTTCCCATTTGGATGATAAATTCCATTCATTTACACACTTACTAAAGAAGGGTGTCATATTCCATTCAGATGATGAATGCCATAAATCCTTTCAACACCTAAAGAAATATCTTGCCAATCTACTTGTTTGATTGCCACCTATAATAGGAAAGCCATTTATACTATACCTATCTACAACTGAGAAATCCCTGGGGTACTTCTATCTCAACATGATGATAATGGAAAAGAACATGCCATAGACTATCTAATTCGTACACTAGTCACATATGAGCACAATTATATGCCCATTGAAAAATCTTGTTTAGCTATAGTCTTTACAATCTATAAGTTGCAACATTACATGATAAACAACAAGACCAAGTTTATTTCCAAAGTATATCTGCTCAAGTATCTACTATCAAAGATATCTTTACAAGGCTACATGGATAAATAGATCATGCTTTTGAGTGAGTTTGAGATAGAGTACGTCAAATAGAAGACAATCAAGGGACAAATACTTATAGATCAGTTTGTTGAAGCTCCCTTTATAGATACTAAACCACTCACTTTCCAATTCCCAGATGAGTCCATTATGACCATCATTAAAACACCTCCTGAGAATCAACATTAGAAGCTATATTTTGATGGATCATTCACATTACATAGATTGGGGGCAAGCCTATTATTTATTACACCATAAGGGGATCTTATCCTTAAATCATTTTGTATCGACTTTATATGTACTAACAACATGGATGAATATGAAGCACTTGATTTAGGTATTTTTGAAGAAGTACAATGGAATATTCAACATCTCAAGGTTTATGGTGATTCTTAGTTAATCATCAATCATGTTATATACCAATTTTAGACCAAGGATGACAAGCTGGTGCCATATAAAGCAATGATCGACACTCTCAAATATCAGATTATCAACATACATTTTGAACACATACCAAAGTCCATTAATAGAATAATGGATGATATGGCCACTATTGGATCTTTGATCCGACATCCAAACAAGGTAAAATTATACCAATTCCTCTTTGGAAATCTTCTAGCACCTGCTCATGAACCTTCAACTATGATAATGATCTATGATATTGTTGGTCCTAACTCTATATGGTATTCTGACCTCTTTACCTACCTACATGACCATATCATGCCACCAAAACCTATCATGTAAATAGAAAAAGGCCATTACCCACCAAGCTGCACGTTATACCTTACTTGGACCAACCCTTTACCACCACAACTTTGATGGAATTTTGCATCGTTTAAATTTGTTAGAATCAACATTACTATTACGAGAAGTTCATGAAGGATCATGTGGATCCAAAATAAGTGGGGATGTACTATCTAAAAAAATCCTTTGTACCAAGTATTATTGGCCAACTATGGATGCAAATATAGCTATTTACATCAAAAGGTGTGATAAATGTTAAAGGCATGCCAATCTGATTCATGCCTTGACCAAAACACTAATACTAATGCTTACTTCATGGTTATTTTTAACTTGGGGCCTTGATCTCATTGGGAAGATTAACCCAACCTCATTTAATGGCCATAAACACATCCTTACCACTACTGAATATTTCACTAAGTGGGTTGAAGCTATACCCCTCACTTACGTGATTGGAAAAAAAAATTTCAAGTTCATCTTCAACCATCTCATTTTCCATTATGGCATCCCATCCAACATTATATATGATAATGGTAGATCATTTAAGAACAAGGATGTCAAAAAACTTTGTGCCAAGTATAACATTACTCAACATTTTTCTACTGCATATTATCCATAAGGTAATGGCCAAGCCGAAGCATCTAACAAAACCATTGTCAACATCCTTAAAAATATTGTCAATGATGCTAGTCATGATTGGCACCTCCAAATCTTATATTCTCTCTGGGCATACCATACCAATTACCATACCCCAATAGGAGCCACTCCATATCCCCTAGTTTATGGCACTGAGGCCATATTTCCCTTTGAGGTCAAGTTACGTTCTCTGTGCATCTCACTGAAACATGTCTTGGATGATGAAGACTATAGATTTGCTCACCTGCAAGAGCTATAATTACTTGAAAATAAATGCATGTCCACTATCAATAACCTTCAATCATATCAAAATAGGTTTTATGGTCATTATAACTAGTGGGTCAAAACATAGAGAGTTCGAGCTTGGGGATCTTGTTCTCAAAGAAAAATAAAAGGCCACCATGGTCGAGAAGAAGAAGAAAGGCAAGTTCAAACCCAATTGGATAAGTCCTTATATTATTTTTAAAAATTATGGCTCCAAAGCATACATGCTCACTACACCAGATAGAGATGAACTTGATGAGCTGATGAACATCCTACACCTCAAGCATTACTTCATTTGAGATACCTATAGTATTGTTTATGAGGCACATTTCTATTATATCATAATATTGACATTCTTATTTGTACCATACCCTATACCATTCTACCATACCTTTCCTATCAACCAACATTGTTTGTACCCTCCCTATTCACCCATTTGACCTTGGTTTCATTCCATTAGTTTTTTAGGCACCTTTAATGAGAAGATTTAGATCAAGTTTCAGTAGTTTATTCAGTATTTTAAACTTAGGTAGTAGTTTGGACTAGTTTGATAGTGGTTTTCTAGTTTCATCCTTCATTTCTTATTTTGTCTCATTTTGAGTATTCCTGATTATAAACACCTTTGGATAAATCAATGTCTCATATCATGCTACTAATTATAATCACTTATGGGAAAATTAGTATCATTAACCTATGCCATTATTTCTTAATTATAAACACCTATGGATA
Organism: Torreya grandis; assembly: GCA_037957365.1. Taxonomy (NCBI): domain Eukaryota; kingdom Viridiplantae; phylum Streptophyta; class Pinopsida; order Cupressales; family Taxaceae; genus Torreya; species Torreya grandis. The sequence goes on along the minus strand of JARHVA010000170.1, from coordinate 5,477,665 downwards.
AATTGAGAACAACACCTTTATCATGCCTTAAAGACCGATCTTGCCATTCATATGCCATTTACCTAATTTGAGAACTTACTGCTATATAGTCAAATTCCTTCGTTGTAAGGTGGAACTATAGTGCTTTAAGGTCCCATCCTGAGATTATGTAAGAAATGATCGAATCACGTTGAGGTCAGATTACTCATCCTTTTCCACACTCTCAACATTTTGTGAGTAATTTTAGTTTGAACGCTCTCACCATTTTACAAGTTGGACCGTTTAATATCTCATCATTATCAATTGAGTTGAGATAATTAGAAAATTACAAAAACATTTTCAAAACACTCTAGAACATTCTAAAAAAAAACACCAAATCAACCACTTCTTGGGCTTCAAGATTTTGGGACTCCTAGCTATTTCAAAAAAAACCACTTGTTATTTATTTTCCCCATCCTTCTTGGCCTTTGTTTTATGGTCTTGCCATTTTATAAGAAACCATCACTCACGGTCTCACCATTTTGCGAGACCATTCCCATTATTCCTCTACCTCAACAATCATGTTTTCTTGATCATTATTTCTCTTCTATCCCATATCCTAGAAGAACTACATTTGTCCTAAAGTTTATGTTGGATCTTGCATCCATGGAACTATGTAGATAATGTCCACTTGCCTAGTGCATCTAGAGTCAACTCGACTACCCTTATTTTTCTTCTATTCCCCCAATATCACTTGTTTATTTCATTGTCTCCTATGGATTAGGGGCAATGTTTGTCATCTTGTGTGTCCTTGTTTCCATATAACATAGGGGAAACCTTGTCATTTGTTTTTGTCTTCTATTTTTGCTAACATTGTTATTAACCATTGTTTCAATTTGTTCACTTTTTGTTTCTTCGTGTTTTGTTTTCCTTTTAATTTATTAGTGTTTTTATCTTTCTGTTTGTTTGTTTATTTTCCTATTTGTTTACTTTCATTTTTGTGCCTTGAAGTAATTTATCTACATACATTGGGTGATTCCTGGTACACTATACTTAAATCCATCCATATTCATACGTTAACATTATCATCATAGTTTTTATCATTGGTGCATTTTTTTTAATTATTTATTGCATCGCGTGTTAGTCCTTATGCATATTATGAATACGTTGTCATGGTGTTTTATATCATGAGGCATACCATCATGTGCTATATCAAAACTCAGATCAGGAAATCTTACAAGCAATACAGCCATGATACTTCTATTTGGCACCTAAAAAATTCCTGATCTACCCAAATCATTCCCCAAATATAGAGTAATTAAATCATGAAATTTTTTTAATCCTTGCTAGTTAGGATGTGCATCTCTATACTAGTAAGTTTCCAAAATTTAACTTTCTCCTCTATAACAACTTACTCTTATTCCATGCATATGAATTCAATGCGTAAGCCCCTTATTCCACTTTGCCATATTACACCCATCATTTTGCCAATGATTCTAACCAACTTTGGGCAAATCATTGTGTATCATCCCACTTGTAGAGCTAGTGATTATAACCACCTATGGGCATATCATTGTGTTTAGACCTATTTTGGATGTTAAGGATTATAACCTCCTTTGGGCAAATCCTTATCATTCTCCACCCAACTAGGGTAAGTTTTTTTAGGTGATAATGGTTATAACCACCTTTGGGAAAATAATTATCTCTATCCACCCACCTAGGGCATGTTTTTATCCTACCAATGATTATAACTGCCTATGGGAAAATTATTTTCTATTTTCATGATTATAACCACCTTTGGGCAAATCATTCTCTTGTTACCCTTATCCTTTAGCTAATGATTATAACCACCTGTGGGCAAATCATTATCTTTTTTACCTACCTATGTCAATGATTATAACTAACTTTGGGAAAATCATCCTATTTATCTACCCACCTGGAGTAACTCATTGTGCCACTATTTATAATTGCCTATGGGCAAATCAGTCTATTTCACCCCCTTTAACCTTTTTTGGTCCCATTGTTTCCTTCTTTAGAGGGACAGATCATCAACCATCTTTACTGACTGTTCCCTCTAGGAGAAATCTAGAGCTCATCCATTGCCATTGAAGTAGTAGGCATACAAAACCTTTTCATTCTTTGAGAAGATGTTACTATGCATATAGCTTGCAACTCCTTCCCAAACAATGGCAAACTATAGACATCCAAATCTGGATACAAATGTCTTCTAACCAGAATTCAGACTGATTCCTACCATTAATTAAAAATCAAGCCTAGGAATCATTAAACATCCTAAATTTCTCCATGCATCATTAATCAATGCTCAAAATATTGTTGAGGCATCCTTCTTTGGGATACTATCCCATACGTAATAATAACCTCTCACGGATTCATCCCTAATCACCTTGCAGTATAATAACTATCAATTTGGCTTATGAAACCATTAAGTGGGGTACTTGAGTAAATATTGAAAGAGATAAAATGATAATCAAATTTAATTATCTAATTAAATAAGATTAAATGTTTATTATAATTATCCATTTGCAATTAATGAATATCTAAAAATGAAAATTCCAAAATTTAAAATATAAAGCCTTTTTATCATTGCCTTTATGAGTTGTTAAGATTTTTAAAATTATCCCAAATTATTGAATTTAAGAGCCATGCCTAGTAATTGAAAATCAAAATTACATCATAACTATTAACTCAACTGGAGTTGGTCGCAATTCACCTAGTGTTAGTTTGAACCCATTCCATGTTTAAACTCAACCTTAACCCACCTTGGGTGAGATTTAATTCTTGAGGCTATAAATACAAGGCCATACCTATTCATTTAAAAAGCTTGGATATTATAGAGTTATTATGCAGGATTTACTCTATAAGCCTCATGCAAGTAATGTTACCATGCCCAAATCTTGAGCCAAGCAATCAAAGCCAAGGTGTCAAGGAGAGAAAGAGCCAAGCAAGTTTCATTATCAAAAAATTGTTGATGTACAAGTTGAGAAAGCCATTCAACAAGTCATATGGAGCTCCAAGGGAGGTAAAATAGTATGTTATTTTATGTTTTAGTTATGCTTTCATATGTAGTTTTATTACCTCTGATTTACCTAGTGTCTAGGCTAGAGGTGTTAGGATTTTAGTGTGTTGTTTTGGGTTTTATTTCTTGGACTAAAACAAGACTAACCTCCCCCCCTATGTATTCCTTGTCCATAATTTTTATTAATTGATAAAAGACCTAAAATTAAGCATCCCCTTGATGGGATCATATGTTAGCTTAGACATAATTTATTATTCATATATTTTTATTGATTACTTGTTTGATCGCCCTCTTCTAAGATGACTGATTGATTCCTCCATTCTTATATTTTGATGTGGATGTGTTCATATGATTTCAAATTAACCATTATTATATCCCTTTGCTTTGATTTGATTATTGTTTTTCATTTGTCCTTACCTTTTGATTGCTTATCCTGATCCATACATTCATGATAGCTATCCTATGATGATATGTGCATACATATCTTATTACAATAATATGATCTTAATAAATATTATTTGAGGCATGTTCCACCTCAGTGAAACATAAAACTTTCCCACATCTCCTTTGTGACTATCTATGCTTGATTTTGTCATGGAACACATTGAGCTTACATGATCATATATATTTTATTCCTATACATCTTATGACATTTACGTATATATAGACTATTTCCCACTTGGGTCATGCACCTTTTATGAGTTCTTTCACATACTCCTTGGAGACATAATTTTACCATATAGTGGGGGCATAACACTTGCCTTCAACTTTTGCAAAATAATTTGCCATTACACTTGATTCACACTATGTGTTGAAATATGGTATTGATTGTTTGAATCCCTCTCATTCTTATATTTCTCAACCTTTCCCATTAATTGATTAAATAAGTGATTACTATTGGATATATTTTTAAAAAGTAAAAAAACATTCAAATATATAAAAACATGATCCATACAATACTCAATTTGATTGTACACATACTTGTTTGATGTCATTTATCATATACATGGTATTTTACATATCCATTTTCTATGTGCATGATTTTCACAATATACATGAGTTGGATGTAGGACATATATGGTATATATGAGACATGGACATAAAAATGTATGACATTGATCACACCAATGGGTAACCTTTCTAAATTGGGGGCATGCGCATGCTAGGGGCATCATAACACACTTTTTTGGGTTATATATTTTTATGCTAGTCCATTTATCATATTGAGTTACTTAGACTGTTTAAACATGCCATATTTCATATGAATATTATATTTTTTAATATTAGATGTTGACATTGACTGCTTATATAGACCAAAATTTCTTGTGCCATGCTTTTTGCTAATGATTGTGATATTTCCTAATAATTAATGTGCTCTATACCAACTTTTCCATAATCTATAGGAACATTGGACGTGTCTTATTGCTTTATATGTCATACTATCCTCTAGTCCATGTCGTGTTTGTTTGTGTCATGTCATGTATTCAATGATTGTGTGTTTCTTGATTATAATGTGTGATTATGGATTTTATTAATTTTTACTATGTGTCTTGTGTTATGATTTATATCATGCACATATCCATTATATATTATATATTTATAGTGGTTTTATTTTCATGTATGAAATTAATATTACTACGTGTTTCATTTATATATAACTGACTCTAAAATCTTTTTTTCCTTTGGAAAAAAATTGTAACTTCATATTAAATAAAATTTGAAATTATAATCTATAGATTCAAAATTAGTCCAAAGAAAAAGGAGAAAAAAGGGGAAAAGGAAGAAATCCCACCAATACCAAAGGGAATAATAATGACAAAATAAAAGTGTCCAATCCATAGGATAACTAGAGTGGCACTAAGAATAGCCAGTGGCCTAAAAGGTAGTGACAAATAGGCAAAACAACTTGAAAAGAACCCATAAAAAAGTCCATGGGGTGGATAACAAAACACCACCAAAAGTCCCTATTAAGAGGCCAAGAACACATTTTTAGAATCAATGGGATGGTCATAGGTGACACCCAAGCCAAAAATGCTAATGCTTATAGCAAGGATCTATCTAGTTTCAAATTATGAAATATAAATGCAAGAATCAATGATTACAATGGTAGTATTTACAATGATATCAAAATGCCAATCATTAAATCCTTTGGCACTAGAATGGTGTTCCAAATGATAAATAAATGTAAAAGTTAGTGCTTGTGATATGACAAGTTACTCTATATGAAGACATAAACCACCCAAGTAGAAATAAGTGATATGAAATGATAGTGCAAGAACCAACAATCATGCTGAAATCAATTTATTCAAAGACAAAAATGTAGAACTTTTATGAAATGCAATAAATCCATAAATAACAAGTCCCTAAAAAGCATTGAATAGGGAAAGGGTCATATATGTCACAAATGGAGAAATGATAGTGCAGATCACAAATATGGTGAAGGGCATGAGTGAGGAAACAAAAGGAAATGGAACATAAGAAGCCAAATTGAAACTAATATCCAATCATAGTAAATATTTGAGCAATAAGTCAATTATGAATCAGAGGGTCCAAAAGAGCACAAATCCATCCATAAAATAGAGCAGAAAGTAAAACCAACCAACTCTAGAATAAGGAGTAATCAATGTAATCTTAGGCCTCCAACATCGAATGTTGGTGAATTTGTATGTATGCATTTTCACAAAACTAATTGATGACCCATGTTGGGTTAGTTGATACACAATAATTTTTTAGTTACCTTTGTTATTAATGTTGTATTTAGTTTTGTTTGTTTGGGTTAGTTAAACTCATTATTGGTTGGTTTTCACAACCAACCTTCGTAAATCTATAAAAAACTTTATGAAAAATGTAAATACATAATGCTTACATTGAAAACATTTTTGATATTAATCCTCTAATGTTTGAGATCCCATCCATGGTATCAGATCAAGGTTATGGAGGAATGGGGAAGGCACATATGTAGACTTAATAATTCAATTGTGATGGAGAGAGAAAGGTGAAACCTTTTATTTTTTTAGATCATTTATTTATTGTATCCTTGAAATTATTTTTCATTGAATGTTTCAACTTATACGCCCACTCTAATTCTCAATTTCATTTTTTCAACTAGTGTTGAGGTTGTATGACCTAGTGACCCCACATCCTATAAAACCTTTTTTATCCCATCAAAATCCTATAAACTTCCATTTGAATAGATTGACATTATTTGTTTAGCCTCTGCTTACTACATTGACTACTATTTTAACCATATTAAACCCTTGTAGAATTTGTATGACCTCTAAATAAGCTAGAGAGACACTGGAATCCATTTGTTACTAGTAAATTTATTGTTTACGATCCTACAACCATTTGTATAACATTTACATGATTGGTGACCACTATATGGATTTTTTTGGATAGCTTAAAATATTTTATAGATTTATACGACATGTTGTAGCAATCCAAAATGGCATAATACATGAAAAATATGGTACAACTATTGATTTTTATGATGCTTTATTTTGGTGGGCCCAGTAAGGGAAAATGAACAATTATTTTTCACATGCAATTAAAAAGACAAGTAACTTTATTTTACATGCACTTTTTTTTATTTTTAATAAACTCTAAAAAATATGACTTACAAAATATATCTTGAATAATTATATTCAATTTTATTGTAGCAGAGTTGGTAAACAAGTTTTTGGAAAGTGTATGTTAAAGAGGAGGCCAAGGGTTCAAAAATCATTTTACTTATATTTTGGTCCAATTTATTTTTGACTATGTTTTTTAAAATATACTTTTTGAAAGGGGATATTCAATTTTTAAAGGCTTTGTATAAATAAGAATGAAGGGAAAAGGTGAAAAGGAGTTATAAGTGTGTAACAATATTATTTTATTTTGTGACATGTACTTAGACAGGTCCTTAAAATCACACCTATTATATTTTTGAATCTATTTATGAGGGTCAAGGCATATCCCCAAGTAAAATTCATTTTTTATCACTATATATTTGTGATCATGGATAAAATTGTAAGTCTAATATCTAAAAATGGAAGATTAAAACCCAAAAACTATAAAGAATGGAGATTACACATGAAAACACTCTCATATTTAATGATTTGTGGGAAATAATGGAGAAATAAACCATGCCACTCACTAAAGCTACAAAATTACTCAAGTTCTAAAAGCATGATAAACATGTCCTTACTTTCAAGTGATTATCCACATTGAAGCCATTAAATGTAATGCCTGGAAATATTAGAAAACTTTAATATATATATATATATATATATATATATATATATATATATATATATATATGACAAACAAATAAACTATTAAAATATTGATCTCCTAATATCATTTTTAAATATCAAGCTTAGCACTAAATAAAATGTCTATGAATATCTCTTCTACATAAAAAATTGAAACAAGAGTATTGTACTACATATGAAAAGATATATGATGACATGCTCATATCCATAACTCTGAATGGCCTCAATTTTACTATACCAATTTTGTTGAAATGTTGTAGCTTAGTGATAAGCTCAATGGAATAACATTCAATTCTATTTGTGAATTACTCACTCAGCATGAGCATCAATTTATAAAAAAGAAAAATTAGACAACATAAGATTTACACTTCATTAAGTCCAATAAACACTAAGTTCAAAGAGGACATGGTCCAAACCATTTTTGGAAACAATATCAAAACCATTCTACATGGCACTCTTATTGGTAGGCTCATAGACACTAATATAATCACTCTCATCAACATTCCTCACACCATTCTTCAAAATCCTCCAAACACAAATATTGACATAAGCATTCTTCTAAGTCTAGTGGTTATAGTAGTGACTGTTCATCTTTTGGTTTTCACAAACATTAGAAATAAATAAGATGTTATAAATGTGATAGAATTGGCCCTCTCATAGATGTATGTCCTTCTTGATGATCCCACTCTTCACATAAAAATAAAGTTGAAGAAAATTATGTGGTTCATCCAAGTGGTATATCTTCTATCTACTCCAACAATTCAATTCATTATGACACTTCCTCTAATATGGAGGCATATTATATGGCTGAGGTCTATGTTCCTGATGGACTTGACATCATGTTTTGAGTGATTAGTTATTTACCCATCTTGTATGAGCTACTAGTCTCAAGATCAAGATCTAGTGTAGTAGCATTTTTTGTCTTGTGTTCTTGATTTCTTCTAGTTTTAGCATTCTATCCTTGATATTAATGACATGGAGTAGATAGGGATGTTTCATTCTATTTATCTCGATGTACAGTTTCTCACCTCTTACAAAATAGGGGGAGAAGATGTAAAATTAGTTCATCTTCGATTAGTCATCAGTGATAGTATGAGTTGACAAGGGTTAATAACACTAGCAATGTGGAGCAAAGGTTATTAGTAATTATTGGGAATTCATGAGATGTGCCACACACATTATAGGTTGGTCACTTGGATGGGCTTATGTTTAGAGCCTTATGTAGGTCAAGGTAGTTGGATAAGCCTTGATCATGTTCTACTGCAATATAATACAGATGATCATAGGGGGTGAGTAGGCCTTGATCATGTTCATCAGCCTTTATACCACAACTTATAGGGCATGCTTGTATATGAAGAAGCACTAGTATTAATCACTACTATGATGTATAATGCACTAGTTGTAGTAACATCAAAGTTTCTTTGATTAATTCAAAGTCATAGTTATAGATCATCTTTCTTATATATCCCTTTGGATTAAGGGGGATTTGTTGTGCTGGTTGATCTATGAGACTTATTTAGTTACCTTTATTATTAATGTTGTATTTATTTTTGTTTGTTTGAGTTGGTTAAACCCGTTATTGGTTGGTTTCCACAACCAACCTTCACAAAGATATAAAATATTTAAGTGAACCATGTGAATAAATAATGCTTACATTGAATAAATTTTTGATACCTCTAATGTTTGAGGTCCCATCAACCCAAAGGCTAGGATCCAAGGTGACCCCCTCCTTGGAAAGGGAATTAGCTACAAAATTTAGCTGCCTATAAAAATGCCCATAAGAGATGGATTCAAAGAAGACTAACATGTTATGAGTGATAGTGAAAATGGGGAGAAGGCTCAGATTTTCCATTTTAGAGTCCCCCTTTAATAAATTAATGACAACTAATGAGTCACCAAAGATATATAGAGATCCCACTTTATACTCCATCAAAAGCCTAAGGAGAAGTTTTAATGCCATAAGTTCAACATAGTTATTTGTGACATGTCCTAAACTTACTTTGAAATGGATGTAGTGTTTGAAGTTTATAAATAGGATACGACCAACACCACAAATAGTAGGGGAGCCTTGACAAACACTATCAAAGTAACCCAAGGAACCAAAATGATCAATGGTAGGATGAATAAGTAAGCATTATCTTGGTATTTTTGGATTGATTTTGAAGTACAAAAATATGAGCCAAATATAGGAAAGACATTGAAATGTAGGTGTGTTTTTGCCTTGAAAGATGGAGGTATTCCTTGCACCATACCCCAAGACACAATAATAGGTAAAGCATTTCAGGATTTAAGTTTAGTTCTCTTAAATGAATTCTCAAGATAATCAATAATAATATGGCCTTGCCAATAATATCTCACCCTAATTGAAGCCTCTAGTTCAACCTAAATATTAGAAACATAAGGATATGAGAAAATAAGATGAATCATGGTATCCATGGGTTAAAAATAAAGATTGTATCAACCTGGGCCATGATAATTTATTTTTTGAATTAATTCCAATGTTAGAGCTTTATTGCTTAAGGCAAGCCACATAAATATTTTAGTTTTGTGAGGAGATTTAATCTTCCAGATATTCTTCCACCAACACTATCTCAATCAAGGTTTCAAATTGAGGAATTTGGACTAGTAACCTACGCACACTGAATATTCCCCTAACTTTGGGTTCAAGGACCAAATCAACTCATCTTCCATTGTAGTAAGTTTGATATGAATCCATTTTAATCTCTGAATATATGCATCCCATCTTAAACTGGCCTCCCCATCCAAACCCAGTGTGAGGGTACTTTTACAACCCTATCATTAAATATTTATGAGATTATGATCCTCTCCTTGAAACAAAAAAGAGATACTTAGCCCCTCCAATGTTTCAGTTAGAGCCTCAAGCAATTTGTAATCAATACCACAACCCATCCAAGGATCAATCCCCATTTTGATTTTAGTTATAGAAGCCACTTTATAGATAATCCAATTACAAATGATTTGGAAGGTTTGAACAAAGGCTTTCCACATAATAGAAGCATCGTGACATTTTTTAGGACTGTAGATCCACTCAACCAAGGATTGGTTCTATATATTTTTGAATAATGATTTTATTCTAAAAACCTTCCTTAGTGATAAGCCTCAAAATAATTTTAGCATCTAAAGCCTTTCTAAAGAGGTGGATATATTTTAATCCCCATCCCCAATGGCCTTATGAGTAACAAGGCTCTACCCTTTGAAAAGGGTAGTTCCATTCTTCTCATTTTTTTCCCATCCAAATGAATTTGTACATTTTTTTTATAAATCTTGTTAAGGAATCTTTTTGGGATATGAGATAAAGTAAGACAATAGATCAGAAGAGCCTCCAACATGGAATTAATTATTGTAAATCTACCTCAAAGAGAGACCCATCGATTGAACCAACAACATATTTGATTTTACACTTTATCAATCAACAAATTACAATCATTCTTCCTGTAATCATTTGGTTTTAGTATAAATCCTAGACAATTGAATCCTCTTAGAAAGTTAACATTTTGAAAGGGGAAAATCCCAAAAACTCATCTAATCTAACTTTCTTTCAGACCATTGAAGGAGATGATGAACTTTTGAACATTCAATTCCATTCCTGGGCCACATAAAAGATATCTAGAGACTCCTGGAGTAGAGTAATATCCTTCTAGAAACCATAAAAAACAACAATACATTATTTATAAACAATAGGTGCATGAGGAAAATGGACCTATTAACCATAACCCCATTAAGAGATCTTTATCTTTTATCCTTGAGAATTAGATGTCTCGACCATTCAATAATTAGAATAAAAAGTAAAGGGGAGAGGGGAAACCTTTCCTTAAACCACATGTGGACCGAAGAAGGTAGAGGCTAAGAAATTTATGAGTGAGACAAATAAAACAAAAGATAAGTAGCCCATAATATAGTTAACAATTTTTATATGAAAATCAAGATGAATCAAAATTAATCTCAAGTAGAGCTAGTTCACTCTATCAAATGCCTTAGAGAGGTCCAAATTAAAAACACAACCATCAAATTATTTGTTTTGATGGAATGCAGACCCTCTTGGGCAGCCCCTATAACATCAAGTATTTATCACCCATGTAAGACATTAAATTGTTCCTTAGAAATGGAGATGAAAAGAAGACCTTTGATTTGTATGGAAATGATTTTAGCAATAATTTTTATAGATATAATTACATAAGGAGATATGCCTAAAATAATCATAAGAGTTAGGGAGTCCTTCTTAGGTATGAGGGAAATGAAAGTGAAATTATAATCCCCAAGAATCTTCCCTGTCCACCTAGTATCCTCAATAACTCTAGGCAGATCATCCCTAAGAAAATTAAAAAAGCCACTGAAGAACTCAACAGACCAACCATCTAGCCTTGGGATTTTATCCTTTTGAAAGGTAGATAAATCCAAAAATAAATCTTCCCTAAATACATCCGTTTATAGCCTCTCATTGTCAACGTCATTGGTAAAACTCAGAAAGAAAGAATAGATTTTGAAAATGTCACATCCTGATTTCTCTCTAAGCTAAATAACCTATTTGATATGTGGATTATTATGGTTGGTTATTTTATTAACTAATATTTGATTAAGCTTAAAGACATAATATGATTATGGGACAATTTGTATTGCTTAATTTATATGATTAGTTCCTATGAGTTAGCAATACTTTTACATTTAGTATATTATGATCACGTTTGATTATTATACCGCATTATTTATGGATATAATGATGTTTTGGGCTAACTACCTTTATTGTTGGGAGGTGGATGCATGATATATTTTTCTCTCAGAGTGTGATGGAGGGAGAGGATCATCACAGAGGGTGGTTTAGATGAAGATGTTTGGGGATGACAAAGATTGAATCTGGAAACCCTTGCACGCACCACATTTGTATTTCATGATTGTGTTGGTTGATAGGTAGTTGTAGTATGCTTTGTTTTTTAACTATTGTGTTTTTTTATGTTTTCATTAAATTTAGTTGCTATTAATGACTATGTTGATTTGTTTGAGTGATCGTATGTGGTTTATCTTGTTTAACGTAATTGTTTGGTTGAAAGAGTGAAATTGTATATGATATGCTTACCTTATTACTTTGTTGAATATGCATAATGTTATGATATGATGACATATTCCATTATTGTCATTCATCTATAAGATTTAGATAATAATTAAAGATTATTATTATGATATTATATAGGTTTGATTTAAATTTCAAAAGATAAATAACATTGTTTAAAAATACATTGTATTTGATTAAATGTTTGATCAAAGGTTTCATATTCAAAGTACATTAATTATTATTATTAAATGATTTAATAAAATCATTGTGTTATAAAGTGTTTTCTGGTTGACATGGTAACATAAAGTACGTTCTCTTAATACATTGTCATACTATTTAGTTTATAAGTTAGTTGAATGGTCAATTTTGTATGGAAGGTCAATCAACTATGTCGATGGATGATGCATGGTATAACATGAAGGTTATATTGTTGTTTATTTGATTGTTTGTCAGTTTTGGAAGTTGATGAGGAAGTAACTTAAGTCAAATGACATGCAATTATTTTTGGGATTATAAAATGATTATTTTAATCAAAGAAAAAGAAGTTTTGAGTGATTAGGGTTACTCTAATCGCTCAAAACTTCAGTTTAAAAAACTCTCTTCATAAAAATTATGCTATACTTTCTAGATATATACATTTTGGCTCAAGCTTATATATTCAAAATTTTTTATATATATTCATTTTAGGTATTTAAAAAATTAATAAAAAATATGTACAAATTATGGGATCGACTATGTATACACCTATTTGAACTTGATATAAAAATGTGAATTTCATTATACAAAAAGTGAGTTTGTGAATATATACACACACATATATAGGTATATATGGGTAAACCTGATGAGCTATACACACACACACACACACACACACACACACACACACACACACACACACACACACACACACACACACACACACACACACCTGTAACTTGATTCATATGGATTTAATGGGTGATTATGTACATATACATTTATATATAACCCCATATTTTTAAACTATCAGGCTTTAATAGATGACAATACGTATTACCTTTTGAATTTACCTATATAGGCAAATTGGAGGTTATGGTTTTGTTTGAGTTATGTTGTTTTTAGTATCAAATGAATTTATATATATACATGAAGGAAGTATAAACTTATACTCTCAGCTATATTATAAATCCATGTATTATGCATACTTATTTATATATAAAATTGGGAAATTTTGGGTTTTTTATTATGTACCCAGGAATGGGTAGATGAATAAATGACTATAGATATACACTTAGCCTTATAAAATGAAATATACCTGATATTGTTAAATCTATATGGATGAATTAAGTTATAAATAGTGTTCATAATATATATGAACTTCACATAAATTTGGATGTGACTACGTATTGTGTCATTTGAATTGGTCTTGAATTGTGAAAGACTTTTGCTCAGTCAATAGAGGGACTGGGTATATGGGTTTAAATTGTATATTTTCATAGTTTATTAAGAAAAATTGTGTTATTTTATTAGAAACTCATGTGGGGTATAGTCGACTATGTGTTTTTATATGCTCATTGTAATCAATGTAAATAGTAATCTTAAATCAATAGATCTAGTATGTTTGATTTAATAGTTTGAAAGATAAAGGAATAGCTATGTATGATGACAATATTCTGTGTGTTTATTTATTGATGACAATGGGAATACTCAGATTAAATAAAAAAGGTTAATGGGCCTTTTGTTTATGAGCTGACTGTATACTTAGTGTATACAATATACTCTAAGAAGAAAGACAATGGATGTCATCTTAGGAGTATACTATATAAAAATGAAGTATTTATAATTCATTACATTTGTATGAAAGAATATATATATATATATATATATATATATATATATATATATATATATATATATATATGGTTTATTTTATATGATTGCTGATTGAGAAACAAAATGGCCAAAAAATACACCATTCATATATATATAAAATTGTATACAACTATGTTATGTATATAAGTGTTATTATCATAATAGTGTGTAATTTATATTTTAATGTTTAAATATAAATCATTGGATTTATGTTTTTATGAGTTTAAATACATAACATAAAAATATGTTTGGACTGGCTTTAGTTATATGTGGAATATGAACAATCTATGAGCCTATTATATAATGTTAATTCATGGAGAAATAACATTATAAGTTACTTAGTATTATAGATAAATAATAATGATGTGATCATATCTAGATGGTATGTTTAATACTATTTTTAGATTCTATTTATTATATGTAATAAACTAGATAAATGGATTCATTTCACTTCATTTGATGGACTAAATGAATGTGTGTGATATTTTTGTACTTAGCATAGTTTTGATTTACTAAAGAGGAATATTTTAAAATGAATTTATTGTTTTTAATATTATTATTTATTTTTACTGAATCTCACATTCATGACCCTAATTAAGTAGTGGATAGATTCCAATAGCTTAATTAGTGCCATCAATGCAAGATGAGGTGTAATCCGATCGAGTGGTATGTATGAATTTGACTAATCTTAGAGATCATTTATTATTTAAAACTTTAGCCAAAGTAATGTTTGATAAACATTATCATTTAATATGTCAATATAGTTTTCATATTTGTGTGATATCATCCTTAAACAAATTTATTTATGGTACACATTATGTATTAGATATCTTCAACACACAAGTTCTAGTTTGTTACTCTGGATTCCTGCACCATCATTATCTACCCATCCATGAAGGGAGGGCCATCCCCTTATTTGAGAGATAGTGAGGGGGATTTGTGGTGCATGGTTGGTGTGAAAAAGTGCTCGAATGATTCTTTCCCTCCTAGCTAGATTACTATATTTGAGACTACATATTGATACTTGAGTCATGAAGACTCTACTTAGAGGAGTTTTGTATCATGTTTTATCATTAGAGATATTTTTTATGTATTGATGAAAACTATAATATTTATACACTATACTTCTACAATAGTGGTTATAATGTTTTACTATCCATGGCTAAATTTTTACTATTTCATTTATGATGATATGTAGTGTTTATTGTTGTTTTAGTATTGATCATGATTTTTATATCTATTCATGGTGATCCTTAGCTAAGTCAATTCGCTATAACCTTTTTAGTTAATTAAATTAAAATAGTTAGTTAAAGATCACTCATTAAGTTTCTCATGGTGAAATCTATATGTTGAATATGTCAGTATTTAATTTAATAAAAATAATATTGTAATATTTAGGTAAAACCCAGTGGGATTGTTATAGAAAATCTATGTTATATTCACTTGTTCTAGTTCCTTATATAGTTAGTGAAAATGTGAGACTCCCATATTAGCTATCTCATGAAAGGTCTACATGGTAGAACCATTAGGGTTTTGTATTTTCCAAATAATCTTCTTATTTTTATGATGTTTAACAAAATTTTGATTTTTTGTATTTTTGTCTTCCTTTTATAGACATAGTGCTCTACTTTTGAGTTGCCACTAAGCTTCAATATCTGAAAGTTGTTCACGTAACTTCAATTCCAAAGCTTTGATCCAAATTTTGGAATCCTCATCAAAATTTTGGTCAAAGTCATGTCCATAGAACATTGTGATCTAATTTTTTGGAGATAAAATTTCCTTTTCAATAACTAGACACTTGTTGGTAACCCAACTAACTACTGCCTTTTTCAATCTCTTAAGATTTGTGGAAAATTTTAGCTATCCAATTCCAAAGAGCAAGAATCAAAACTAGCCACTCTTTCTAGACCAAATTTGTGAAATCTTGATCCTTTAGCCAATTAAAATTATATTTAAATGGGATCAGAGGCTTTTTTGTTCCCTATTTTGATCTACATCAAAATAGGTAGGTGATCTGGATCACCTCTTGAAGCCACCCAAGATATAATTTTTTAGAGCCAATCAAAATAAAATGTGAGATGAGGAATTTGTCAAGCCTTTTAGCCACACTATCTGGCCCAATTATCATGTTCCTCCAGATGAGAAACAATTTAATAGGTTCCAAATCCACCAAGTTTGAATCCTTAATTTTCTATAAGAAAGAATCATCCAGTGGATCCAATATTGTAGAATCTCCCCCACACCTCTTCTCTCTTGGTAGTGAAATTTGGGTCACTCCCAATAATAATATTTTTCCTTGTAGGTAGTTTTGGTTGAAGAAGTCATTCCAAAATTCAAATCTCTCCTCATTAGGTTCATAGATATTCAACACCAAAATATATTTTCCAAGCTCCATAGAGTGTAGTTCCACCCCAATACTAAAGTGAGAAAATTTGAATTATCCATCCTCATGGAGGTGGTCCTCTAACCTAAAATTAGACCATCTAAGTTTCCATTAGATTCAGAAGCCAAAAAATCCTAGTACTTCAATTTTTTTGATAAACCTTCAATGACCTTAATCGCTTTTCCCTTGGTCTCTTGTATCAAGATAATGTCTGAATTGTGCAAATGAATGCTTAAATGTAGTTTTTTTGGAGAGATTTCCAAACCATATTATATTTAAGGATATAATGAGCATAACTAACAATTCTCTTGGCCTATCCCCACTCCAAGGGCCCTTAGAATTATTTTTTGCTTACCTTGATGGATTTCCTAAACTGTTGTATTTTTAGCTTGAGTAATCTGGGAGATTCAACCTTTATATGAAATAGAACAAGTAGGGCTCATGATATCCCCAAGATTGCCTTCAATACTATTAAATTTTTTGGATTCAATCTCTAGGCAAGGTCTTAATGGATATTACATTTGACTAGGAGTGGATAAAGAATCAACAAAGAATAAATCAAGAGAGATCAACTTGTTATGAACTAACTTCATTAGTCTATTATTTGGATACGTCTCAGTATAGATGAGTTTTTACACAAGAATACATTGAGGACTCTCTAGCTTTCCCAAAATGTGGTCAAATGTTGTCCTCTTAGTTTTAGATACTCTCTTTATCCCTTCCTTTTGTAATAGTAGCTTTGGGTTTTCCATAGAAGGCATTAAAGAGTAAGCATCCTTATCCACCGCATGAATTATCATAGAGCTAGCACGAATGTCCATAAGATATTTGTGTTGAATAGTAATGGGATCAAGTAACATCACATCCCAATGATCTTCATTCAAGGACATAAATAAATCTTTGACCAACAATTGGGACCACACCTAATCATTGAAGTTTCATCTCCCATTCCAATAAGTTGTTAGATTATTTATATATGTTACTGAGCACACAATGAATTTTCAACCACCTAATTATCTAAATAATAAACCTTATAATCAGATTTCTATAAAAGATACAGTGTCCCAAATATACTAGTTTCAATTTCTCAGTTGGGCTGAATAAAATAAGTTTGTTTCTTCCTCCAAGCTTTGGGAGAGAAAAGATGAGAGAAATAATTGGATAAGTGTCTATAGGCATGGCATATAATACACCTAAATAGCACACCCACATAATATAATGTTTGATTGTGAATCTAAGGGACAAATTCCAAAACTATATCCTCTTCCAGTCCCTTTTGTAGATTAATGTCACCTATATTTTATCCATCATCTTAAATGATTCCTTTATATAACTATTATCCAAATAAATGAAAGTCCCAATTCTATCCCTATTTGTTTTAAAAACTTACTTAATCCAAAACTCCAATGGTAGTCTAGGGAGTTTTACCTAAATAGAATGTATCAAGGATTTATCCACCCATGGATTAAAACGTGGTGACCACTTCTTAATAGTAAGTGGAGCTAACCTCAAAAACCATATTTGAGCCATTATGAGTGTTACATCTTCTGAGGATTTGAAGACAAAGGAAATACAACCCATAATTAAGATGTGAGAAATAAGATTCTAGGAGTGGTCTCTAGAATTGAAATATCGAGTTTTCTAAATTTTGGGTAAAGATTATTCTCCTAAAAAAATAACTCATTAGTCTAGTATTTACTAGCTCTATAACATAAACCATCTTGATATCTTCTCCAAACACCAATTATATTCCCCCTAGTTTAACATTCCTTCTTCCTTTCCTCCTTATATCCTTGTTTGGGATGCCCAAGTTCTTTTCCACCCTAGGGGATTGTAGAGAAATCCCAACATTGGGCATATCTTGTGTTTGTTGATGCAAATCTTCCTCCATACTTATATAATAACCAATGATTATGTGGAGATCCATAAACACTCAAAATCCTGAGAAGGTAAGTCACCTTTGATGGGAGAAATAATATTAGGAATAAAATAGGTGTTGGATCACCCTAAAGGTCCTTTGGTCCATGGAGCCATAGGGTCTTTGAGATTGAAAGGAGTGAAGTTTAAATGTGATGGTTGTTCTTTACCTCTTATAACACTGGAAGAAACAAAATTCACCATTATAATTCCCAAGTTATCTAAGATATTGTCACCAATCCCAACCCCTGAACCACTCATAAGTGAAGAGGAAACCTAGAAATAAGTGTGATTTACTTTAATGTTAAGTTGGGAGAGTTATAACTAGTAAAATTGTGTGATTTCCCCAAGTGTCCTGAGAGAAAATGAATCTCCCTTCAAGAGGATCATCTAGATAATCCAAAATTTCTTCATCTTTATCTTTTCCAAGTATAAATGGGTCCAATAAGTAATGTTTCTGAGTCACTAGATTAACCATAAGATCTTAATAGACATACATGGCATTAAAATTTAGTAGTGCAATTATCACTAGCCTAGACCCCAAGATGCTTGAGTGGCCTAAGGACTTGATATTATCCATTTATTCAACCCAAGTAGGTAGACCACCAAACAATATGAAAAATAAATTAGCCTATAAATGGATGTTGAGAATTCCCTAAGCTAGCTTTCAATATGCAAACTGTAATATCTAGACTCAAATGTGGTGAATGATGGAGAAATTTAAGAATAGAATCAAAACAATCAAATAAACAATAACCAACTAGCCTCCCACCAAAAAACTTTCTTCTAATAGGTAATCAACATGCAAAACTAGTTGATCTCATGATTCAATCTAATGTAGGAAAACCCTTGATGAAATTAATCCAAAAGATAAAAATTTTAGTGTGGCATTTTGTCAAACACATGACATGCATCCTATGAAACTTTGAAACACCTTAAAACCTACAAGTTTTATATCATAAAGATCATTCTCTTGATATCCATTCATAAAGTTAGGTTTGTGTAATTGTCTAAGGGACTCAAAGATATATCATCCTAAAAAAAGGAAATCATATGTATTGAAATCCTTTGGACTGTTGTAAGAGTGAGCCTAGTTATTATGTCCCCAATAAGATTGATTATTTAACAAGTGTTATGATCCACAAGTTCAGTTATAATATGCCATCCCTTCTTTCCTTAGCTGACCCTATGAAATATCCTTTTCTCTCCCTAATTACCATTCTAATCTGCACCTGAACATGTCTTCACCTTCCCTCAATCATTCCACATATGTGGGACACTACTAAATCCATAAGCTACCTTATTACATTGGGGGCATGTTTCCACTATCAAATTGATCAAATAACTCTAACATATTTTTATAGATGGTTTATCATGATTATATCTCATGTGCTATTAATAAAAAACTTCCCTTGCCTTAGATTACATGTCTCATATGTGCTTGAAATGATCAAATTTTTTCTATGAGGACATATCTTATCATGTTTGTATATAAACTTTCCATGATTATAATTTTCATATGTAACAAATGATGCACACAAATTATTTTTTGAGATGAGTGATTCACAAGTTTCATACCTCATGATCAAAGGTGGGTATACACTAGGATTTTTTTAGAGATTCAAACCATGTGACATAAAGCATTTCACATGATGATATGGATTATATGATTTAAATGAGTTAACTTGAGCACATTAAGACATATTCACATGATTTTAAGTAATAATTGAGACATTCTGACATTTTGAGACATATGTCATTCTATGTCACTTGGAGAAATCATTGATAAATTTTATACCACTTTAAGGAATAACTGAGATATTTTATATCACTTTAAGGGACAAATGGATCATATGGGGCATGAAATTTGTTCATGGAAATATTTTTATATTTTATATGTTGAGGATATGTGGGGAAAAATGATACTACATTATCACTTTGAGTCCAATGGTTAATCCTTTTTACACATGAACCTAGTTTTGGGGTTCCAAAAGTAAAGGTTGTTATTGTGACACCCTTGTTTAATTCTTTGGCCAAGAAGAGAATAATGATAGATCAAAATTTTATCTATTTCAATAAGAGTTATTTAGATACCTAGGGATATGTTGTTGAGGTTACTACATAGTTCAAATTTTAGCACCAAATTCTCTAGTGGAAGTTGGGTCATTTACACTCTTTTGCTCATTGTTTTGATAGTTTCATTTCCTTGGGGCATTTTCATCCCATGGTTTTATTCAATAAAATTCAATAAGTGGTAGCTTGGTTCACATATCATTAGGTGTATTAATTCATTATATTTTAAATTTAAAAGTATTTTAATGATTTATATTATTTATCATAATATAACATTAATATACAAATGTTATTTTGCAAGTTTCATATGGAGAAAATGGTACAATCTGACTATATTCTGTCAAAACCAAGTGCAATTATCATAGGCACTAAATTGATCTATTTTATACTTTAATTTAGAATTTTCAATATTAGATTAAAATGGGGGAATATTTAGACACCTAAATTTTGTCTTTATAATTTTGGTAATGGAAATTTAGCATACTTTTGAATACTTAGACAATGTACATATATTTCACTTTTAAATACAGTTTCATTCTATTAGTCTACTCATCCACTGTCTTGACCACTTTTATCTATTATAAATATTTAGTTAGAATCAAATTGAAGGTTTTTAATGTAGTGAAAATAAAATTTGATTTAATATGAAATTGAACCTATGTATCAACCAATATGTCCTAGAATGAGTGGCTATTAAACTAGTATTGTAAGTGAGATTGTTGACAAAAAATTGTACTGAATAACTTCAAAACCAAAAATATATGTTTATTAGTATTCCTTTGTGAATTAAAAAAAATTATATATAAAAATATGCAACATGAATTTACAAAAAGAATAATATGTCACACTCCCTCATGGATAATTATTATTAATAAATAAGGCTAAAACAAGCCTATTACAAGATAACTTGCATGAGAAGTTGTGTATAAATTAAGCATAAAGTAAAAAATAAATTAAGAAATTTAATTGAAAAATAAGTATTATAAATATATAAATCTAAAAATAGATTCAAATATCACTGAAAGTAGGCTCAATAAACCAAGGTTTACTTATGTTCAAGACAAGGTCAACATGTAAGAAGCCTCACTCAACAAGTAGTCAAACCATGAAACCAACTCAACTATGGGCCCCAAATTTCATATACAATAAGAATTAAATTAAATATACTTTAATTCTAGTTAAATAATACTAAAAATGGAACCCCACCTTTTGGTAACTCATTTGAGTACCCAGACAATGAATTAGATTTAAATGGTAGTTGTAACTATTTTTTAAAAAATTCCTAGAAAGTGTCTAAAATAGAATAAACAAATAATATAGGACACAAATGAATTAAATAACCTCAATAAACATATAAAAAACTAAATAAATTAAATATAACACTAATAATCAAGTGTCCATATTGGCATCATATTCAACACAACTTAATCTATACATGAATGCCTTCAAAATCCTAGATATTCATTCTCCATACCTCAAATCCTCATTTGCATTCCCAAGACACTACTGGTAAACTTGGAAAATTTTGGATAGCTCAGATGTTTCCCTTTGTTGATAATATATAGGTGCCCTCGATAACTATTTTTAAAATTGTAAAATCTCTATTAGAATGACCTAAACACATGCCATGTATCGATTATTGGTGAAATTAATTAAGAGTCTCCTATATATACAAATCATCCCTAAGGTTATTATTCACCTTGAAACATTGAAAAATACCTTTGATCATATCTCAATCACTTGGATCATTATTGAAAAAACATATATACATCTTAAATCTTCAAGGAGTATCCCTATAGTAACCTATACAACCAAATTTGAATATAAAGAGGTCAGAGTTGCATGATGCCAAACGTCAAAGACAAAAATGGGATTTAATTATATATTGTTGATTATTTTACACATTAACACACTCACTATGTGGGAGAACTATATGTGGTTTGAACCTTGTTTAAAGTAAAGAAACATAGTTAATGCTCAAACATTTAGTGGGGAATGGTTGGGGCAATCCAATGTAAAGAACTAACCCCTTTTTAAGGTATCTTGTGATCAATTAAGAATATTTAAGGTTTTTTAAGTAAGATATATAAAACATGCATTGTTACACATGATCAAAGAGTTCACATTCATAGAAATAGATTTCAAGCACACGTGCAAGGATCCCAAAAGTTATAAACCCGCACTGTGTGTAGAGACACTGTGAGTAAACCTTGAGTGTCAGTTACCACATGCATCTAATTTTTTTGATAACATCAAGACAATTTGTCAATTTTGTTTTAGATTTAAGCACATGATGAAGAATATATTGAGAATTTTTAGATCCTGAAATATATTCTATGGATGATAGATAATTAGAATCAACTAAGTACCTCATCCTTATTTGGTCTTATTAATTTTACAATATCTATTAGCCCATTTCAATTTAGATTATTGTGACTTATGTCATTATTTTTGTAATTTGAGTTCTCTAAGGTGTAAACTAATTAAATCAATAAATTAATATGTATAAAATAATATAATATATAAAATTATAAGTATATTTATAAAATAGAATATATATATATATATATATATATATAAATAATAATAATAATAATAATAAAATTTGTTTAGGATTTGGTTTTGTTTGGGTGTTATCTTGGTGATAACATTAGAAACTTTGGTTTTCCTATTTATATAGACTTTTTTTGAAACAAATATTTTTGATTAATGAAAGCGTGAAGGACCCACAATCCTTTTTTACCGATAAAAATATCATCTAAAAGAAGATGCGATGATCAAATTCATTCATTTTTAATTGTTCTCTTGAATAAAGCCCTGTTGACTCCCTTCTTCCTCCCATCAAGAATTCTTTATCCTTGCCTCTGATTAACCTTATTTATTTCTCTTGACAAACAATTTTATCAGAAAGCTCAAAGCATTAGATGTGAATCCAAGCGCAATCTACAAAAATATCATAAAAATGAGAGGAAAACTTCATCACCAAGGAACACTTTGGCCATGGACAATTTTTGACCCAATTTATGCTCATTTTCTTAGGTAGAGAAAAGTTCACATAATCCTCGCCCATAGGCATCAATAGATCCAAAGGAGTGTCTTCATCCTAAAGTATTTCAAAACTGTAAATATGCCATAAATATTTAAACACTTGTGTTTTGATTTCTATTATGCGGAGGTTGAATCCATCTAAATTTTTTTATTGAAGAAAAATCCGATGACACTAATCAAGGTTTTGAAAATATAAATGAAGCCTTAGACATGGGTAATAGTTCTCTATGTGGGGGATCCCTTGTTAATGATTTTAAAACTTTGGATGGGAAATATTTAGTCATAAAAATATTATCTCCTTGATGGGTCAAGTTTTGGGCAATGCCACATGCCCTAAGTGCATTATAATATTATGATCAAGGAATATCTTCGACGGTTAACCTTGCATACCATGAATTTTTTGATTGACATATATTTATTTAAAAGTTCAATTTAAATGTTAAATAATTCATAGAGGAAGAGAGAAACATTAAAATAACACATATATTTATTATAATATTTTAGTTTTTTTTGGCACTCTGCCCAAAATTCATCTTGTATTTGATATGGTTTATAAAAAAATTGATTTATATTGATGAAGATTTAATTCATCTTGTATTTGATATGGTTTATAAAAAAATTGATTTATATTGATGAAGATTTATAGATAAAATTGGGTTTTTTTTTTTTAAATCAACATTTTATATCATGCTCTATGAACCATGATCAAGATGAGAGAATAAAATGAATTAGATTACAGACATAGATTCACATCCAAAGAAGTTAACAATGAAATGCTTTGATGTCAATTAGTTGGGAGAAATGAATATTAAAAAGGTAAATTCAATAAATGTCTATTAAAAAATAAGAAAGCTAAATACATATTTATTTTAATATGTAGTTAATAAACCCAAATCAATACCCTCAATAATAATAAAATAAAAATGATAAATATCACTAAAAATGAAGAGCATTAAATATTAAAAATTATAATTTTTAAAATATTTTTAGAAAAGGGGTAAAAAGATATGTTATATTTGCTAAATCAGTAAAACATATAAATTAATTTCTAAGAGTAAATTTAAATATTAAAAATTTAATTAAATAAAATTAATGTAAGAGAAAGGAGTATAGGAAAACATTGATAAAAATAGATACAATAGAATGAAGTGAAAGGAAAGGAACAAGAAGGGACAAGACTTGAACCTATCTAAGAACCAAGATGACACCCCTTATTGGGAACAAAGGAAAAATTTCAAGTTTATGTCATTATTTTTTATTAAATTGATGATTGGACATCAAGACTAGTTTAATTATAGACCACCATCCCTGTGTTTTATCAAAATTTGGATTAAAGGGTGAATTAACCTTAATTTTGATAAATTGAATGGAATAAAGCATACCACTTTAAATGAAATTTTTAAAAGTAGAATGAAAGTAAAATATTGAATTTGATAAAGTATAATAAATTGAAATTATGAAATAAAATGACAAACTTAGTTGTTTATGTCCTATATATGACTCTGTTGACTAAAATATGACTGAAATAGAAAAATAAGAACTGACTTTGAAAGTACCCAATAACGATAAATAAAACTAAATAAGTACAAAATCTTCCAACTTGGAAATGATCAATTGTAACTATTATCCCAAATTGGTCAATTATGTTTTTTGTTAAAAATTAGGAACTTGGGTCACAATCACTTGTGACAACTTGAATTAGGTATGTATGCATAGATTTGATGAATTGTGTGAAAAACCTAGAAATAGCTTCTTCAAAGTTAAAACCCTAATAGGGAATGTATTGATTGAAAACATTCAAATAGAAAAAGATAGATTATAATTGGGCTTACTGTACTCAAATCACCCCCATGATGACTAAATTTTGCTTATGTATCCAATACTCCAAGGAGGGAATCAAGCCCACGTAGTTTTCCCACTTAAAGTGCTTTGAGTAATTGTTCTCCTTTCACTATATGAATGCATATAAAAATAGATTTAATACGTTATCATGATTTATTTTGGGTTGGATAAAATAGGCTTTTGACTTGGTTGAGGACTGATTGTAGTGATTAGATTCAAAATTGGAAAAAAGAGAGAAGCTTTGCTTAATGTGCAATAGTGTAAGTAAGAATATGTATTAAAATTTTCAAGTTGTAGAATAAGTGACTTGAGTGTGCCTTCTTTATCAATACAAAAGGGGAAAACCTTGTGCTTCCTATCCTAAAAATGTGGATCAATCTATAAAGAAGGGTTAAAAAACTTGTAAAGTGAACGTTAGAGGGGAAAAGGATAGGATCGATCCATAAGGGATTATATCAACTGCTACTATTATCCCTACTGGTTGATCTTGTCCTAAAGGGGAACATGTCAAATTTATGTCCTTGATTGGTTGTCTAGATGTTTAAAGGTATTTTTAGCAATTGAAACACTTCTGTATGTGACATATACTAATTTAGTTAATAAATATGCCCATATAAGTGTTTAGGATAAAGTGAGGTGATGGAATAGGTACTAATTAAGTGCACAGGTTAATTAAAGCAAAAAATGACCAAAATTGACATAACTAAGTATTCATGCCTAGATTTAGGTTACTACATTTCCCCCCTTTTAGTCTAGAAATGAAATTTATAGAGCAAAGGAAATATATACCTTAGTATGTTAAACACACTTTATCTTTGAGCTAATACTACAATGATGCAGGGGACTATAGTCTAGCAAACCTTGTAAAACATATGAAGTAGTTACTTTGTTTTTTTGAAAACTAAAATTTTAAAAAGATCGATTTTAAAAATTGCTTGAAATTGAAATTTCTTGAACTTTGTAATCTTGAAAATGAAAGGAGAGCAAGGGAGGAATACACCTGTATATGTGAAACTAATGTTTGCTTCAGTACCTTTTGCTTGGAGATGATGATTTCTTGAAGCATAAGAGAGTTGGTGCACTTAGAGAATTTGGTTCCTTAGCTAAACCAATGGATAATTTAAGGGTGATCAAGCCCTAAATTGAATATGCATTTATATAAAATAGATAACACCCATTAAGGGATGCATAAACCTTAATTTAACTTATATAGTCTTTGTAACCCCAAGATGTGAAATGGGTTGAAATTTTAAATGGATTTATTGACATAATACTAGTGGGAATTGCACCTCTAAGTTATGCATTATGCATTTACTTGAATCAACCATTGCACATAGTTTCTAGATTAAATTGTAACTTTGTTATCAAATGCATGATCAAAATAAAATGGAGAATATCCTTTCTCCTACCATGTTTGTAGATAAAAAATAACATTGAAAAGCATGACATGAATTTGTATGATAC
This sequence comes from Torreya grandis, assembly GCA_037957365.1. Lineage (NCBI taxonomy): Eukaryota > Viridiplantae > Streptophyta > Pinopsida > Cupressales > Taxaceae > Torreya > Torreya grandis. Next base: position 5,450,771 of record JARHVA010000170.1, on the reverse strand, counting down.
CCCCATTGATAAAATTAATTTTTTTAATTGTATGTAGATGCAAAATTATATATTTTGTTTGAAACTTGTGTATGAACTTGTATCATGCACTAAAAATTGTATGAATTTTTATTTTGATATTATAATGTGAGTGTGTATGTATAGCATATTCCCCCATAATCTATGCCAATGACTGAATTTGAACCATTTTTTTTTTTTAAAGTGTATTTTTTACCAAAACTATTTTTTACTATTGAAGAGGCTTATCTCATGTATTAAAATCCCACAAAAATTCTCCTCATTTGAGGTAAGGGAATCGATCTTGAAAGTCACTCACCTAAAAAAAAAGTTAATTATAGCATGTATATTAGTATGTAATTATTGAGTGATGTAGCATATGTAAAAAATATGTTATCATAGTAAGACTTGAATCATTTGAATTATGTATGTAATATATGAGGCAAGGCCTATATAAATGTATCAATGAAGGTAACATGTAAAGTTATCATCTTATGTGTTAGTGAGCACATGATATTGATTATGGAACTTATCCAACATAACAAGTTCAATATGAACACACACACCATTATCAATATCAAACAATAAGGCTTATGACCACATACTAGGGACATGTTCAAATGTCACAAAGTAGAAATTTCACATACAAGGCTAAGGGAAACACATAAGGGACATGTTCAAATGTCACCAAAAATAGACATTGTCAAATGTCACACACAACAAAAGGCTAAAGGCTGAAAAAAATGAACATGTTCAAATGGAGATGTTTGCAAGACATTTATAAATAGTATAAATCTAAAAAATATAAGAGTCATAGAATGATAACACATGTTCATATTGTCACATACAGATAAGATCCCTGATCTAGAGAGGCTAGTGGGTAGAGGCAAGTCCAACATATTAATTCTTTTAAAAATTTGTGTGTCATACATAACACTCATAGATACTGGTGAAATACATGTGTGGTAGAAAAATAAAATGTTATATACTAACTATGAGATAAATAACACTTTAAAAATATGTAAATTAGAAGTCTAATCATGTTCAATTATTCATTTTATATTTTTAGAATATTTTGAATGTTTTTTTTGAAGAATTTTTTTTGTATTGTTTGAATTTTACATCTATAAACAATAGAAACTAGTGATAAGCAAAGGTTCAAAAGTATAACATGGGAGAAATATATGAATAATCTATGACATGTGTCTATGTAAAATATGAACTATAAATGATTTTATGGCTATGTATGATCAAGATTTCCCCATTGTATATGTGATTATAGCTTTGAAAAACATGTAGGAATAGAAATAATATGCAGAGGAAAGATTGTAGATCTATGTTTCATCAATTGTAACCTTGTATAACTATGTATTATGATATAATAAATATAACACATGAAAATAAAGTTTTTTTTTCATGAATGAGCAGTGGTTTGGACACTAAAATTAAGTAAAATATCTAAAAATTGAAAAAACAAGGCTTTGTGTGCTCATATTGTGATTTCTAGGTGAAAATTAGAAAAATCAAGGCTTTGTGTGCTCATATTATGATTTATAGGTGAAAATTGGCACATGACATGATCAACCAAGTGAGTATAGTCTTGAAATTAATTCCTATCCCTAATTGATTGATTCTATCCTTTACAAAAAATGATACTTGTTAAGTGCAAATTGTGAAAACATAGAGATAAATAGTAGAATATGGTTGAACAACTCATTATTTTGGACTATTTAAATCTAGTGAAAAAGAAGAGCTAAGAGGCAAAAAATTTAGTAAGAGCCAAGGTATTATAATAATTTTTCAAATTTATCAAGTGTGCAAACAAAAATAAGAACATGATGTAAAAGACAAGAAACTATATACAATCAAATTTTTACTTTTGCTAAATTATTTCGATGTTTTTGAGTTTTTTTAGAATATTTGAAAATGCAACCATGTAACCAATGATACCATCAATATATATATATCATAATAATATATGATGTGTGTTAAAGGTATCACTTTTCATGATCAAACTAAGTTAAATGTGTATGAATCATAATTAGATAATGCATCACACGCTGTAATCAAACTATCTAGATCACTACTTGTGTAATCTTGTATAGGAGAAGTAACTCTAGGAGATGTAGAATGATGTGAGATCCAATAAGGAATAGTAGTATATTGTGATAAATTTTATTCCTTTTGAGGAATATGTTGATATTTATGTATCACTAATTTGGAATGTGTTGCATGTGATTTTACTTGTTGAAAATTAGACACCTTTTTCCATTAAGCTTATTTTTGCACTAGTTGTTTTTGATACCTTTGCACCTTTTTCTAAATTGGTTGAATAAAAACCTTTTTACTAGGTGAAATAAATAAAAATATGTTTTTTTTTTGCATAGATGTATCAATAAATTATGGTGGTGGATGGGAAGGTACCATAGATTGTAAAGGGTACTCATATCTAATTTCTAAAATTATAACAACTTGATTACAATAAATGTATTTTAGGTATCTATGTACCGTATAAGGTATAACATACATATTTCATAATAAAGGGTGTAACAATATCATATCAAATACCCCATTTTATGGTATAACTAGAAAATGAGTAGATAAAATAACATGACCCACTTGAAGAGGCAACATAATGTGTCCTAAATTAATTTTTTGTTTCCCATTAAATGTCTTGACACTTTTAGATGTTGTTTGTATATCATGTTGTGTGTAACCCAATGAATGAATTAATGTCATTGTACATGCATTATCACTTGATCCATTATAAATTAGCACATTATAATGGGTTGTTGATCAATATAAACTCATATACATAAAACATGAAAATCAAAATCATCATCCACTATCTCATTATTATCAAAAGTAATCATAGGATGTGACTATGTAGTTTGAACAATTGTATCAATAATTCCATCTAATGGATGATGATATGAATCAAGAGGTGGATATACATTGTAAGTAAAATGCATTATTGAATTGTATTTATTGGTATCATGATTAGGAAATGGTTGACTTTTTTTTTAAAATTTAACATTTTCTTTCAGTTGAGGCTTAGTTTCCTCTTAGGAGTGCCTAGCTCAATGACATTGTTGTCAATAAGATCCTAAATAAAGTGCTTGATATTGAAACATTTTTTAGTAGAATGACCATTGCATATATTGTAATCACAACATGCATTGTTATCAAAATATTTTTCTTGAGGTTTACTCATGTAAATTTAAAATGGCAGAGGTAAAGTAATGAGATTATATTCAAGTAAATTCTGTAATAATTTATGAGGTAGTTATGGTAATCTAGAGATTTACCTTCATGATTGATATGATAAAACAATCTTATTAGCAGGCTCAAAAATAAAATTAACTTTGATTTTTGCATCAACTTTAATATCTATTAGAATAGCTTTATATGATAGTTTGATTTGAAACTTCATTAGTTGAAGTAGAAGCAGGTGCATATTTGAGTTTTTTCAAAGCAATAATCTTGATTTCTCTTTCTCTTATTGTGTAAAAATGTTTTGAAAATGATATAAATTTCTTGAAAATTATTGACTCATGCAAAGGTGCAAGCATAATTTATTTGAAAATATATTGCCATTCATTATCTACCAATGTGTTAGTCATTTTGAAAAGTATGGTATTGTAATGAAGTATATAATCATTGATAGGCTCATTATTTCCTTGCTTAAGCCTATAAATTTGTGCATAAAAAACTTTTCATCAATGTTGACAGCAAAATGTTGAATAAATTGATCAGATGATGGATTTAATGTTTTTATTGATTGAACATGTAGATCACAAAACCAACAAAAGGTATAATATTTTAAGCTTATTGGAATTAACTTGGTTAACAATTTGTTGTTAAATGCATAATCAAAACATGATGCATGAAAATATCTGGGATTTTGTTCTATGTCTCCTTTACCCTCATATAATGGAAGTTTAGGAGACGCAAATCTTATAGATAAATAATATGATGCAATATCAGGTGCTAACAAATTATGAAGTAAATCTTGAGAATCTAAGGATTGACTAGCTTTTGGTATACTTTGCTCTAACTACAACACCTTAGCATGAAAACATACAATAGATTGCTTAATGGATTATATACTAGGAAAGGTATGTGATGTATTATGTGTAGGTATCAAAGGTTCTATATGAGTCATTTGATTAGGTATAGTCATAGAGACCTATTGTAAACCTTGTGTTGTCCCAAATTCTAAATGTGTATATATACTAAAAATATCAATAGTAGGAGTAGAAATAACCATGGTAGGATTTAAAATAAGTTTATCAACATAATCATTTGGTTCTTTAGATGTACTAGCATGATCATGTTTATTTTATTATTGTCTAGCTACAAATAGCCAAGAGTTAATTTCCTCTAGATGGTTAACAAGGAATTATTCAGTTACATCAATAGGCTCAAAGATATTATTCTTGTTTGAATCAGATTCATGGGGTTTGTCTTTTTATATGGTCATAATAAGTCCATCAATAGGATGTAAAGTAAGCCTTATAGAATTTTTAATGTATAATCACTCTTGTTGATATGTCATGTTTGATTCTACAAAATGTTGCATTAATATTGTATGTGTTTTAGTCTATGAATTGATTCATCTTATTACATGAGTGTGAATAATGTTCCTCATTAAGGGAATAAAAAATACAGTACAAAATACGTATGTTTTAAAGAATAATTAATCATCTAATATAGCCATGATTTTTTTCAAATGATAGTAATAAAAAACTAAAATTTAGAACCTATGAAAAGACATTTTGTGTGTGTGTGGAGATTAGTAAATTCCATTGAAATTCAAGGTCAAAAGGTGATTTTAGTGTTAGATATCATATCCAAGATCAAAATAAAATGCTTTCAGTGTCAATTATTAAATATGAGGTCGAAAACAAGTTATTTTAGTGTTAAATTCAAATTCAAAATTGAAAGAATATTTTTTTATTGTCAAATATTCAAGAATTTATGTAAACCCTAAGATAATTTTTTTGAAGCAATGATCAAATAAAAAGAGAATTCACCAATATTTTTGATTTAAATTTGGATTAAAAGGTGAATAAACCATAATTTAGATAAATTAAATGGAATAAAAAAAAAATGTTGTAAATAAACTTTTGACAAGCAAAATGAAAGTAAAAGATCAAATTCAACAAAGAACAATCAATTAAAAAAAGCTTAACTATTAAAAGAAATGAAAAAATCAATTGTTTATGTCCTATATTTGATTATGTTGACTAAAAAATGATTGAAATAAAAAATTAGGAATAAAATATGCAAGTGTATATAAATAGGAACTGAAACTAAAGAAGGAAAAAACCATCCAATTTAGGATAAGATCAACTACCTCTATTATCTTAAATTGGTTAATGAAATCATCAAAGATCTAACTGGAGAGAATCAAACACATGAGAATAGGCTTATTAATATAGAAACAAATTGAAGTAGAACTCCATTGTTGAGAATGAAATCAAGCCAAAGTAGAACTAGATAATCTTGTATTCAAAATTACCTTGATCAAATTGATTACAATAGCTTTACATATATAGGTGGAAGATAGACATGACCCAACATCCTCATGCATTTGAAATTATCTTCCTTAGTGACATAATACCACCTAAATAAGCTAAATAACATGTGTAGAGAAAAACTATTAAATGGAATAAAAATCTACATTAACACCCCCCTTAAGTGTAACTAAGGTGGGTAAAAGAAATGGGTCTTGAAAATAAGACCTGATGAGGTATCCATATTCGAATATCTCTCATAAAGTGGAGAAAGGGAAAAAACTCGTAGGAAAAAAATTCCCACCCCAAAAGAGAGAAAATAAGAGAGGAATAAAAATCTCCACTAGAAGGTACAACTACTTGTATCCACCTTGTATCTTAAAAAGGATCTCTTTGGAGTGATTGTGAATTAGAAGTAGATGTAATTAAGAGTAGATCAACCTGAAATAGTGAATGCATCCACCAAGTGTCTGATGGATATCCAACTAAGGTGTGGTTCTTATAAGATGAATTTTACTCCTCATGCATATTAGATGAGCCAATTTCTCCATGTAATGATGGTGCATTAGAAGTAAAGGCAAAGATGGAATGCAAATGCCTTGTAACTGTATACCAGATTGCCTGATGTTTGATGAATCCTAGATCAATGTACCGATTCCCTGAAATGACTAAAGTGGACCAGATGTAGGTGGATCAATAATTAAATCCTCAATATTTTGAAGGTGACAAGGAGATGGTAAAGGTGTATCCCCATCACTACTATAGTCATCTATGCTAGAATATGAGTCCTCATCACCAAATATGTGCTTAGGCTCATAAATTTCATCAAGTATAGGTGAGTCCGATGAAGAATAATATAAAGGAGAGTCAAGGACAAAGTGTATAAAGGTATACAGTTGAGTACAATGATCAACTATTCCCACTTCCACCATAGTATCACTATGCAACTCTATGACATACACTGAATATAGAGCAAACTCAACTCATATGCTCAAACAAAGGCAAGTAATTTAGTAGACTAATAGGAGATTAATTAAAATTGAAAGAATATTTAGAAAATTATCGAATGTTAAACCACTTAATTCAATATACCCTCTTCTAAAAACCTACATATAAGTGTAATCACACAATCAAATAATGGACATGTCACATGGTTCTAAGGAAGTGAACTCTACTTGTGAATTAGCCATGTGATGTGATGCATCACAGTTAATAACCCATGTAGGAGTCTAAAGTAAAAATGCAACTAGGGCCATGCCTTTTAATTTATCCTTACCATATTATTTTTCCTTTTCTTTATCATTATCATTTGTCTTGGAGGATTCTAGGGTTGATGAACTTGGTTTGATAAACTTAGGAACAACTATATTGTTATTTTCAAGAAGGCTAGTTAAGTGGTCAATCTAATTTTTCAAACATTTTATTTCATCATGATTTCCTAAGAAACACCCACATTTGATCCTCTATTTCTAGGTTTAAAAATATAATATGAGGTCTCATTGGTTGATTTATAAGTTAGAGGATTTTGATCCTTTTTATTATGTTTCTTCTCCTTGTTATTTGATGCCTTCGGTTTCCTATTTCTAGAAATTAGATATTGTAGTTTTAATTACTTCAATGTACCCATATGTATCAAATTATCTTGCTTCCAAGTCACATCAGCAACCAAATCATATAAAAATGGAATTTTCCATGCATCTCCAAGAGGAATTTTTATGGTATGGAAAGTAGAGACAAACACAAAATAGTTTGGACCTAGTTTGGAGAGTATAGAAAGAACTAGTTGACCATATTTATTATCTATTACACATTTTTTTAACTAAAATATATAAGACTTAAACTTAGTGATTAAACTACATATAGTGTCAAAAATGTTAGGACTTAAGCTTATAAGCTTGTTCTATAGTTCTTGACCTCTCATCACATCTAATTTCTTGAAGAAATTTTCCAATGTGGTCCATACTTCATTAGGATTTTTTGTAGATTCAACATGAAAGAGAAGATTAGGAGACACAAATTGGAAAAACAATACAAAGGCTTCATCATAATGGTTAAACCATTTAGCTTTTCCTATTTTAGAATTTAGTTCAGTTTCAGTGTCCATAATTATGTGATGTAAACCCTTGCTCCTCATAATGATTTGCATTTTAAATTTCCATTCATAATAGATAAAAGGTGTGAGAGGACTTATCAAATAAGCATTCATAATGTAGAATTAATTTTTTAGAAATGAAAAAAAGACAAACAAAATGAAAAGAGACACACAACACCCCCCCTAAAGTTAATTCCTGTAAACCCCCCATATTTTAGCACTTTATAATTTAGTGTGATTAAAAAATAAATAAGTCCAAGGAGACGAGTCTGAAAAAATAAGCACTTTAAAAAAAGGGGGTTCCTATCAAAGGTTATAAGGCTTTAAATTTTACACTATTAATGTTTTTTTGACTAAATTTGCACTAATTTTAAATATTACTTTTATTAAAAAACTAGTTTCAATAAAAAAAGGGATGGGAATATGTGAACCCAATCTATGATAATTCTTGAATAAATCACACATGATTCACATGCGCCTAGTGTAACATAAGGCCTAATTACCAGGGGGTCACATGGGGATTGGTTTTAGCCCCCTTTCCATATTTGAAGGCTATTTTGGTGAGGTTGTTAGGCCAAGCCAATTTTTTTTGAAACTTTTACACATGCCATGAGATGGATCTGAGTAGATCCCTAACAAAAAACACCCAATGCAAGGATGATGAGGGAAGGCTTCAAATGATGGTGGGAAGATTGTCCTGAGGAGGAAGATGATAGGTGGAGAGTATAGAGAACATTTATAGTAGTGAGGATACTATGGAATTATTGGGAACACATGTTACCCCATCACTTTAATTTATTAGTATAATAGTTGTTATGGACACATTCATGGGAAGTATTAGTTACTTAGATTAGATTTAGTATATAAGTAAGTGTTGAGGCCAATGAAGGCATCTAAGAGTTTATTATATTGAACTTGCTCAAAGGAGGTTTCCCCTTCAAAGAGGCCAATGACTCTATAATTCAACCATTATAATTCAGTTCTACTTATTTGAGTTAATATATTACTAATTTTCATAGTTTATTTCATGTATTTGAAATTATCTGCTAACTTGTTCAGGAAGGATCCTCACCTCTGGTATCAGAGCACTTTTTAGGGTTAATTTTTTTCTTCCAAAAATCTCAACTCTATTCTACTGCATAATTCATTTAAGTACTTTTCTGTATCACAATAATTTATTTTGGATCAAGGTAAAAATTTGCCCACATAACTATGGGAAGTGCTCGGGTGAAAGCCCTAAAACTCATTGTGAGGAGTACCATAGGAACCCCAAAGTAGCTAACCCATTGAGAGGACATGCCAACAAAATGGGCAATGACCCCTTCCTGATTGAGTAATTCCCACCCGTGAGGAAAACCAAGAGTTGTCACTTAGAGATAAATTTGTGGCCAAAATTTTAATAGAGAGCGGTACTCGCTTAGACAACATTGGTGTCTAGAAAGATATCTTTAGAACTTTAGGCAATCATTGAAAATTGGGGCCCATTTCTATCAATTTTAGAATATTCCTACTAGACTATCAAACAATCCATCAACAAAGTATCATAATACTCTCAGAGGACTTGCATTTAGATAGTTGACAGTAACCAAAAACCAAAAAATATTCAAAAAACTATTAGCAAAATATCAGAAGACTCTCAGAGGACTTGCATCTAGATAGAAAATAGAAAATATTTTATTTGGGTCATGGTAGTAACCTGAATAGGAGCAAAAAACATGAAGGATGAAATTTCTACCCTTATGACACACATCAAAGATCTTGATGCAAAACTTCTTGGCCTCAATCTTCAACATACCACCTTGAATAATAGATGACATCCAGAGTCCTCTTTTGACACCATATTTTCTTCTTCTAACAAATTTTATGGGCTAAAGCTTGATTTTACTCGACTCCATGGTGTAGATCTAACTAGATAGATATATTGGGTAGGACAATATTTTAGATTGTATAATACTTTTGATGCCAATAAGGTTCTACTTACATCCTTTCACTTGGAACTTGAAGCCCTTAAATGGTATTATTGGTATACCAAGGCTCATGACGATCTAAGATGGACTAATTTTGCACCCTCATTTTGAAATGGTTTTCCCCTAGTGATTTTGTTGACTTCATAGGATCACTCACTAAACTTTACCAAATAGGAACCATGAGATAATATCAAATAAAATTTGAAAAATTGGCAATTCACATAGAGGGATTATTTGATGAATTCTTTAGGATATACTTTGTTAATAGACTGAAGGATGCAATTTGATTTAAGGTCAAAATGTTCTAGCCCAACATTCTGATGGAAGCCTCAGGGTTGGATAAACTAGAAGAGGACAAGATCACAGCTCAACAATGATTCAAATCAATTTTTACTCCATTCAAAAATATCCACAATGATCTCAAACAATGCCAACTCCTAGAACCACTCATATCAAGCATTTTGATGAAGCACATATGTCAACCCATAGAGAAAAAGGACTATGTTATAATTGTGATGATAAATTCACTCATGGAAATTGATGTGTCAAGCAAAAGCTATACCTATTGGATGTGGACTATTCACCCAAAATTATAGATTGGGAAGATGTTCAAGATACAATAGATGATTTGGAAGAAGCTCAGCCAATTGTGAAACCTACTTCTTAGGAAAACCAATCAGAGATCTCTCTTCATGCCTTAGCAAGATTCACCACCCCATAAACCATATGAGTTAGGGGTTACTTCAAGAAGCTCCCTCTCACAATACTCATTGATTCTGGTAGTACTCATAACTTCATTAACCCTTGGATTGCCAAATAGGTTGATTATTTTTTCTATCCTTCCTCCAAATTTGAAGTTATGATTGCCAATGGGGGAACATTACATTACAAAGGGAAGTATTGCAATGTGCATATATCTATTAGATATTATAAATTTCACTCTAACATGTTTGCCTTTCCCTTAGGTGAATGTGATTTTATTTTGGGAGCCCAATGGTTACACACACGTAGACCCATCTTATAGGATTTTATTGAACTTTGGATGCAATTTTTAGACAATGGATAAAAACATACATTGAAAGGTTTACAACTGAGGTCCCTCTGCATCATCAGTTCACATTGCATGGAAAATCTTCTTAAGAATAATGCACATGACATCATTTCCCATCTCCATTCCATTTAAATACAACTATCAATGGTCTCCACTCCTCCTTCTGATCTATAAACATTTTTGCATAGGTATGCATGTGTCTTTGCCAAACCAGTGGGATTTCCACCTTCACATCTAGAGGACCATCATATTCAGCTCTTTCTTAGAAGCATTCCTCCCAACATCAGGCCCTATCACTACCCATTTTATCAAGACTAAGATCAAGATGTTCATTTGAGACTTACTAAAGTAAGCCATTATTCTCCCTAGTACTAACCCACATTATTCCCTAGTTCTCCTTATTTGGAAAAAATATGGGCCATGGCACCTCTGCATTGACTTCCACACACTTAATAACATCACCATCAAGGATAAGCTCCCAATCCCTATTATTGATGAGATTCTTGATGAGCTTCATGGCACTCATTTTTTCTCTAAGTTGGATCTCCACTTTGGATATCACCAGATCCAACTTCATGAGGATGATATCCCTAAGACAACTTTTCACATGCATGATGGCCACTATGAGTTTTGGTCATGCCCTTTGGCCTCAGTAATGCTCTTTCAACATTCCAAGTGTTGATGAATAAAATATTTTATCCCTACCTACAAAAATTCATTATGGTCTTCTTCGATGACATCCTCATCTATAGTAAAACATGGTATGAGCATCTCCAACATCTAAATCTTGCACTACAACTTCTCTCTAACCATTATCTTTCTGTAAAATAGTCCAATGGCCAGGATGAAGTGGAGTGTCTCGAGCATATTTTTTTAGCCTAAGGGGTTCAGGTGGATCCTGAAAAAATAGTTACCATGACAAATTGGCCTCATCTTCAAACACTCAAGTGCCTTTGTGGTTTTTTAGAGATGACTAGATAATATCAGAAGTTTATCAATGATTATGAGAATATTGTAGCTCCACTAATAGATATGTTGAAAAAGGATGCTTTTACATGGACATAAGTTGTTGAGTGTGCATTTGAAGAATTGAAACAAGCTATGTGTACTAAACTTGTTCTAGTTATGCCAGATTTTGTTAAGACCTTCACTATCGAGAGTGATGCGTGAGGTAATGGAATTGGTGCTATTCTCCTTCAAGAAGGATGCCCCATTGCATTCACAAAAAAAAAAAAAACCATTTTTGTCAAGAATTTATCACTCTCTGCTTACAAGAAGGAAATGATGGCCATTTTGCTTGCAATATAGAAGTGGTGGCCATACCTACTAGAGAATCATTTTTGCATCAAAACTAATCACCAAAGTCTAAAATATTTCTTAGAACAATGAGTCTCCACCCCAACACAATAGAAATGGGTCAAAAAACTCATGGATTATGACTATGAGATCACTTACAAGAAGGGTAAGGATAATATTATGGCTGATGCTCTATCTTCCACATTTGCAGACCAAGCTTCCCTTTTAGCTATTTTCATGCCTATTTCAAATTGGTTGGATTTTGTCCTATAGGGGTATGCCAATGACTCCTCATTATCTCAAATCATTCAATAGTTGGCCAATAACCCCTCTACTGTATCTCATTATTCTTGAGATGGTGATTCTCTATAATACAAGGGTCATCTAGTGCTTCCCTAGAGCATAGATATTAATTAGGCTATATTCTATGTGTCAGGATCTTGCTCCACCAAAAGAGCACAATATGATTACCAAACCAAGCAACTTAATATGCGGAAATTAACCAGATTCACCAAGTAACTAGAATTCAGAATAACACATGATATGAGAGACAATACACAAATTGTATTAACACTTTATACAGAAAAGAATACAATAAAGAAGATGCCACTTCTTCTCCACCACCTTACAGAGGTTTCCCACACCTCAAGTGAACAGCAAATCTTCTCCCCAAAGCTCTCCCTCTCAGGTCCCAACACCCAACTCAAATACAGAGTTGGTGTTCACCTCCTGTGCTCCACGCACACCACAAGTGCTCCACACACTCCACGAGTACTCCACGTACTCCACAAGTACTCAAGGTACTTCAAGTAGATCTCCCATGAACCTACAATAACCTGCACTTCAACAGACCATACTTATGGAAGGAACTCCCTTGCCTTCCTCTCTGCTCTATCCGAGTACACACCTGTACTCCAAGTAGATCCTCCCTGATACTGCTCCCTGTTGTGTTGCTGTCTATATGATCTTGCACACCATGTAGATCACTCTACACCCTGAAGAACCCTTGTCCTTGCCTCACCAAGTCCTTATGATTCTCCAACCAGTACCAAGCTTGGCACTGATAGGGAACTAGGAGGAACACCCTTACTCACTTCACACACAGAAGGAGCAAACTTTGCTCAACTCAAACTAGAACACTTTTCCAATACAACCATGAGTCTATTATATAGATCTCATCCAAACAATGATTAGACATCTAATTACAATAATTAGATCCGCAGCTCTCAGTCTAAAAATAGATCTAAGCATGCAAACACTTGGTTCGTTAGCTAACTGCTAGTAATTAGCTCGCAGTCAAACCACACAGGTGACCGATGTCAGTCCCTGTCTGCCTGGGGGTTGCCGATGCCAGCCGATCCATGACCGACGTCGGTTGCTTCCTGTCGCCTACCTACCGACGTCGGTTGGCCAGACCAACGCCAAAGACTTCTGACACTCAGCAACTCATCCTGCAACCTCCTCCATGTCTGCATCAGTGAAGCTTTTGGCTCCACAACCTAACAATCTCCCACTTGGAGATAAATAGCTACACTGTACCTGTACCTGTACCCTATCTAATCTGTTTCCTAGTTTGTATCCCTCTTCAAGATCAATCCTGAAGACAACCCACCACACATCCCGTGGTGTACCTCCTGTCATCCGAGTACCCTGCCACATCCGAACCTACAGACACATGTAGTGAAGTCCTGACCCTGCATAGCATGAATCCCTGCTGTCGGTCCCTCTCAAGTACCTGAGAACCCACTTCCCCAAATTGGCTCCTAACTCTCTGACAGCTCCCACTGCATGGGAATACTCAGGTCTATATCAGACCTCATGTGATATCAGACACTGTACCTGTCCAGCCCTTAGTGTGCTCCGGCTCTGCATCCTGAACCTCACCAACACCTAATTCACATCAGCTCCCACTCGAGACAAAATCAACCTGTGATCTCCATGCCTCCCATGTCAAAGAATTCCGCTGCTCCAAACTCCTCATGACATGCCACTGAACTAATCTTACCCTTAGCTCAGCAAAACCCTGTATGTACAAAACCAGCTAGCTAGCGTACCATCCACATACAGCAACAGAATGATGTTGCAATCACCATCCCCCTGGTAAGTCAAACCACAGTAGTTACCCTAACATTGACTGAAGCCATGCTTCGTCCTCCACCTGTCAAAACCTGTACCACTGTCCTGCAGCTCCTCAAGACCATATACCTATTCTTCCGTCTCACGTATCCGTTCTCTCTATTCTTCAACTAAGGTATCCGTTCGTCTCTGTGCTTTTATACCTGCTGGCAACCCTACCAAAAACACCTGTTTGGTTCTCCTCCAAGGAATCACATCCTCATCCATGCCGAGCTCACACCTGTTTCCTGGATCCTTCCTGCTCTACAATCAGAAACATGTATAAAGAAGAGGAACAACAAATTTGAGGGCCTACTTACGTCTTCAGTCCTCCGTATGGGTGTTTGAGACTCCTTGACAGTGTGCTATCCACCCAAAATCTGTTACAGTGACCGACCTCGGTCACCCCACAGTCTGCATCCGATCGACGTCGGTTCCATGCGTCTGTCCCTGACTACCGACCCTGCGGTGTCCCTGCTGCCGACGTCGGTCCTCCTGACCGACATTGGTCTTACATACTACCGACATCGGTCCCATGACCGACGTCGGTCTTAACCTACCCAACATTGCCGGCTTCGGTCTGCACATGACCGACATCAGCACCTGTCTGTTCGACGTCGGTTTCTCCTGACTAACGCCGATATCTGTGTTCGCCTGTGAGTGATGAATTTTTACCCGCGAGCTCCTTTGAATCAATACCCATGTCCAAACTGCCCTGCTCAGAAGTATCCAGCACCATCCACTGGGTTCTATCTGCCATCTCCTCCAAGAACACCAAGGCTTTCCAGTTCTTAAGCCTGTCAAATATATCTGTCTTCCGCTTAAGAACATGCATCTCCTTCCTGCTCATGTGACCAAGCCTACGAAGCCACGTCTCCGCAACAAAAGAAGAATCAGTAATATAAACAAGTAGATAAAGGGTACCTATTTTCTTACCACCAGCGAATTCAAGTGCATTCGCTGTGAGAGTTCTTGTGCATCTCTCATCATCCAATCTTTCTAAAGAAATTAGCCATATCTCCAAACCTGGGACCTGCATGACCTTCATCAACACCTGTGTGTTGGCCGCCTGCAATTTCAGCTTCACTTCCCCTTTGCCAATTCTTTGGCAAGGCTTACCAGCTCCTCTACCTAAGGCTGCATGGAAAGAGGCAACCAAATCTTTTATCCAAGATTCAACTTTATCCAAGAAACCTCCCAGAGCATCCTGTGCAACAACACCTGCTACATCTGCTTCTTCAGTTTCTTCATGCTGATCTGCTACCAACCAACAATAATCTTTTACCTGCTCTTTCTTTCCATAGGACCGTGAGTGACCATCTGTGCTTTTCAACTCTTCCATTCTTAGCTTACTTTCATCTGCCATTGCTCTACTCCCACTCAATCAGAAACCCCTGAGAGTGACCTGTAATCAAAACACACTACCCAGATCTAAGCCAATCTATTAGTATCCCAACCAAAAGCTCTGATACCACTTGTCAGTGGTATTAAGCTATGAGCCAACAACCTTGCTCTGATACAAATACAGAGTTGGTGTTCACCTCCTGTGCTCCACGCACACCACAAGTGCTCCACGCACTCCACGAGTACTCCACGTACTCCACAAGTACTCAAGGTACTTCAAGTAAATCTCCCATGAACCTGCAATAACCTGCACTTCAACAGACCATACTTATGGAAGGAACTCCCTTGCTTTCCTCTCTGCTCTATCTGAGTACACACCTGTACTCCAAGTAGATCCTCCCTGATACTACTCCCTATTGTGTTGCTGTCTATATGATTTTGCACACCATGTAGATCACTCTACACCCTGAAGAACCCTTGTCCTTGCCTCACCAAGTCCTTATGATTCTCCAACCAGTACCAAGCTTGGCACTGATAGGGAACTAGGAGGAACACCCTTACTCACTTCACACACAGAAGGAGCAAACTTTGCTCAACTCAAACTAGAACACTTTTCCAATACAACCATGAGTCTATTATATAGATCTCATCCAAACAATGATTAGACATCTAATTACAATAATTAGATCCACAGCTCTCAGTCTAAAAATAGATCTAAGCATGTAAACACTTGGTTCGTTAGCTAACTGCCCGTAATTAGCTCGCAGTCGAACCACACAGGCAATCGACATCAGTCCCTGTCTGCCTGGGGGTCGCCGACGCCGGCCGATCCATGACCGACGTCGATTTCTTCCTGTCGCCTACCTGCCGACGTCGGTTGGCTAGACCAACGCCAAAGACTTCTGACACTCAGCAACTCATCCTGCAACCTCCTCCATGTCTGCATCAGTGAAGCTTTTGGCTCCACAACCTAACACTATGAAATCCATGATTCTCCATCCATAGGGCACTTAGGGTTTCTCAAAAATTATGAGTAGGCACAACGTAACTTCTTTTGGAAGGGAATGAAAAAGACAATTCAATAGATGGTGGCTGATTGTGATACTTGCCAATGTAATAAGGGTGAAACCACACTCACTCTAAGTTGCTCAAACCTTACCCATCCCTACCAAGATTTGGACATATATTTTTATGGCTTTCATTAAAGGGTTCCCTAATTTTGGAGGGAAAATAATGATCTTAGTTGTGGTTGATCGCCTCTCCAAATATAGCTATTTTTGTGCCCTCAGCCACCCCTATACTACCTTCATAGTTGTAAAAATTTTCTTGGACCAGATTTTTTTGTCTCCATGGCATTCCTTTGTCCATTGTCTCAGATCATGATACAAACTCCACAATTCATTTTTGGATATAACTATTTTGACGCATCGATACCCAACTGAATATGAGTTCTAGGTATCATCCACAAATGGATAGCCAGACTAAAATTATCAATAAATACTTGAAAACTTTCTTTGATTGTTTCACCTTAGAATAACAACATTAATGGGAAAGTGGCTCCCCCTTATCTAATGGTGGTATAATACCTCCTACCACACCTCAACTAAAATGACTCCATATGGATCAGTCTATGGTCAAGCACCTCTATTGTTCCTTCTATACACCCCCAGTAGTATAAGCGATAAACATAATTCTCTAAACCCAATATCATATTATTAGCACCCTATGGGACAATATTCATATGACACAAAATTTAATGAAACAATAGGCTAATCAACACTATTCAAAATGCACTTTTCAAGTAGGTGACATGGTTTTTATTCACCTGTAGCCATACAAGCAATCCTCCCTAAAACTCAAAGAGTGTCATAAGCTAGCTCCCACATTATATGGGCCCTATAAGGTTCTCTAAAATATTGGGTCAATTATTTATAAGTTGGAGATCTCACCTTCTTCTTGAGTTCACCTAGTATTTCATGTCTCTTGTTTGAGAAAAGTTCTTGGCACAAACATCATAGTGCATAATATTTTACTAGAGCTTGATAATGAGGTATCCATCTTTCTTGAGCCAGAGGAAATATTGGATAGATGCACATGCCAACTTCACTTCTACTCCATCACAGAGGTTTTAATTCAGTGGCATGGAATGCAACTAAAGGATGCCACATGGGAACCACTATTTTAAATTCAACACCAATTCTCACATCTGAAGTTTTGAGGATAAAGATTTTTCTAAGAAGGAGGGGATGTTAGGAACCCATGCTACATCTTCTCTTTAATTTATTAGTATAATAGTTATGATGGACACATTTGCTTTGTAAGTCATACCATGAGCATTTTGTTTTATCCCACATTCATGGGAAGTAGTAGTTACTTAGATTATACTTAGTATATAAGTAAGTGTCGAGGCCAATGAAGGTATCCATGAGTTTATTTTATTGAGCTTACTCAAAGGAGGTTTCCCCCCTCGAAGAGACCAATGATTCTAAAATTCAATCATTATAATTTAGTTTTAGTTATTTGATTTAATATATTGCTAATTTTTATAATTTATTTCATGTATTTGCAATTATCTACTAACTTGTTCAGGAATGATCCTTGCAAAAATTTGTAATACATACTCAAATTTGGATGCTGCTATTGAGTCAGGTTGAAACCCTAGCAGTGAAGGTGATTCAAACCAAATACAAGCCTAAATCAAATAATGGTTGTAGAGAGACCTGGATTTGGATGACAATGTGGATTTCTTCACTTTGATGGCTTGGCCAATGTGCTTCATGGATCTAAATGACTTAGATTCTATGTTGAATATATATAAAATTACAAAAAAAAATTATACGACCAATATAAAAAACCATGCAAATATTGTTCTATTTGACATAGGCCGAATAAAACTAGTACATACAAATGCCAAGGCCAATGAGAGAATAGGATTGTAGATGAACACCCAAATCTATAAATTTATTTTTTATCAATAATTTATATCAAAATATAAATCAAAATCTACTCAAGATTTCAATAAAACAACAAATTAATATTTTTTTACCAACACCGTTATGATACCATGACATAATCGTTCAAGATCTGACTGGACATAATCAACATACAAGCATAATATTATGAATGCAGAAGCAAATAGAAGCAAAACTCTGTTATTAAGAATGAAATCAAGCCAAAGCAAAACTAGATAATCTTGTATTTAGAATTGCCTTGATCAGATTGATTATAATAGCTTTAGGAAAGGTACTTATGTAGGTGGAATATAGGCATGACCCAACATCCTCATGCATGTGAGGTTATTTTCTCCAATGACCTAATAACACTTAAACTTGCTCAATTATTTGTGTATGTAAAAACCATTAAATAGAATAAAAACCTACACTAACACTGGTCTATCTTGTATTTTTTTGAAAATTAAGAACTTAGGTCACGATCACTTGTAAAAGCTTGAATTAGGTTTTTATGTGCATGTGCAAAAGACCTACAAATAGCTTCTCTAAGGTTGAGACCCTAATAGGGTGTGCAATGATTAAAAAAATGAAAAAATAAAAACATGGAGTGTAATTATGCTAAGCTTATCCCAATCACCCTCATGATGATTGAACACTACCTATGTATTTAATACTCAAAAGATGGAATCAATCCCACATATTTATCCCATTTAGAGTGATTTGTGAAATTATTTTTCATTGAATATATAAATACATATAGAAATGAATTAAATACTTGACCATATTTTACTTTGGGATAGATAAAATAGGAATTTGACTTGGCTAAGGATGACTTGTAGTGATCAAAATTAGAAATGAGAAAATAGAAAAGATTTGCTCAATGTGTGATAGTGTAAGTATGCCTCCATATTGAAATTTATAAGTGGTAGAATACGTGACCTGAGTGTGCCTCTATAGCAATCCAAAAGAGGGAAACCTAATTATACCTATCCTAAAAATTTAGCTCAATTTTTAATAAAAGGTTAAAAACTTGCAAAGTAATAGTTAGAGGGGCAAATGACAAAATCAACTCATAGGGGATAAAACTGATTGCCACTATTGTCCCTATTAATTTATCTTGCCTTGAAGAGAAACATGTCAAATTTAGGTCCTAGAATGACTTTACAGATGCTTAAATATGTTTTTAGCAATCAAAACACTTTTGTAGGTGATAAATAGTAATTTAAAAAATAAATAAGTCCATATAAGTGCTTAAGATAGAGTGATGTGACAAAATAGGTACTCACTAAGTGCTTAAGTTAATCAAATTGAAAAGGGCCAAAACTGACATAATCAAGTATTCGTGCCCAGATTTAGGTTACTACACCTTGTTCAAGTTGTTATCATACTTTTAAATTTCAATTATTTCTCTTAGACATGGCTTGAAATAGTGGTCCTCTATGGCCAAAACCTTGGTATTGTCAATACACATACGATGACAAGTATTAAAGGAGTGTTATGATAAAACAACTTAACCACTCTTTCTCTATTAATATCCACTACATGTTCATTAACCCTTATGTTGATGGGGCGACCCATCTCTCCAGTGTATGACATCCTACAAGAGTAATCAATTTTATACACTTGATTTCTAAGAGGTGGTTTAAATTATATTTGGATGACTTAACCAATCTTCTAAGTTTCATGTGAGGGAGAAAAGTAGTGTGTATGTTCTTACTCTTTAAAATATTTGTAATATTATTATGAATTCTCTCAACATACGGGAGGAAAGTTGTAGGTCTATGTGGGCTGTCATCCCTAATTCTAGTTCTAACATGAGCATTCCTAGTTGATTTGAAAGCTGTAGCAATCAGTTTCCCTTTGTAACCATTATTATTGAAAACGTCGGTCAAATGTTTAATATTAAAAACATTTTTGAGATCAAACATTTGACCATTTAAAAAAAAAAGAATGGTCACAGAAGGAAATATATTTACTAGAGCTTTCAAATAAGCTAGGAATGCTCATGTTAGAACTAGAATTAGGGATGACAACTTTCAGAGACCTACAACTTTCCTCCTGCATATTTAGAGAATTTAAAATAAAATAACAAATATTTTAAAGAGTAAGAACATACACAATAATTTTCTTCCTCACAAGAAACTTAGAAGATTGGCCAAGTCATTCAAAGATAATTTAGAACCAGCGCTTAGCAATGGAGTGTATAAAATTTCTTGTTCTTGTGGGGTGTCATACATTGGGGAGACGAGTCATTCCATTAACATGAGGGTTAATGAATATTTGACTGATATTAACAAAGAAATATTGATGAATTCGACTTTAGCAAAACACTCTTTCAAGGCTCATCATCATATTTTTTTTGATAATACCAATGTTTTGGCCATAGAGGACCACTATTTCAAGGGACATCTAAGAGAAGCAATTGAAATTGAAATTTTCAAGTATACTAACAACTTTAACACAGATGGTGGTCTAGAATTAATCTAGTCTTACTGTCCAATCATTAATTTAATAAAAAAATGACGACTTCAATTTGAATAATTTCCTTTGTTCCCAATAAGAGGTGTCGTCTTGATTTTCAGGGTGTTTCAAGTCTCATCCCTTCTCTTTTTACCAGTATTTTTTGGTACTCCTTTCTCTTACATTGCTTTTATTCAATTAAATTTTTAATATTCCAAAATTTTCTTGAAAATTAATTTAGACATTCTACTGATTTAACAAATATAATATATTTTCTTGCCCATATATATATATATAAATAATTAAATTTTTATTACTCTTCACTATTGAGAATTTTATCATTTTTATTTTTATTCATCCTTAAGGATTTTGTTTTGAATTTATTAATAACAACATATTAAAATAAATATGTATTTATCTTTTTTATCTTTTTAATAGATTTTTATTGAATTAATTTATTTAATATTTATTTTTTCAACTATTTGACATTAAAATATATTATTGTTAACTTTTTATATTGAGAATTTAAATCTGTAATCTAATTCATCCTATTCTCTCACCCTCATAATAGTTCACTCATATGATTTAAAAATTAATTTAAAAATAAATAAAAAAATTATTTAAAAAACTGCGTCAATATACATCATGAACTCAATAAATACTCTCTTTGAAAAAATTGATTATATTTTACAAATTTGGGAAAAAGGTAAACACAATCATACGACCATTAAATTCAGTCCTTGCTGCCGACTAGGGTGACTTATACTAAATTGTGAAAAAAATTCCCCGATTAGCATCTCAATCTGCTGTAATCACCCAAACATCCCCTTCGATGACCAGTTCATCGGACTTGAAATCAATTTTTCGGATCACTGTTCTTTAATCGAAAAATTTGTTGGTGGACGGGTTTCAGTCAATAACATAAAAGACTGGATCGTAAAAAAATGGGGCGATTTCAAAGCTTTTAGTCCTCTTGGAAATAGATTCTTCTTGGCCACCTGCCACAATGCGGATGATATGGTTCGAATTTTAGAAGGGACTCCATGGATCTTTTAGAATGCCAGGCAGTTCCTTCACCCTTGGAGCCCTAATTTCCACTCACATGATGTTGTTATTCCTCCTGTCATACTGTGGATCACGGTATTCTGTATTCCTCTTGAATTTTGGGCCGCTAATTTCCTTAAGAAAATTGGAAACTGTTGAGGCCGGTTCATTTGCTAATCTGAACGTATGTTTGCCTAAATCTCTCTAAACCCCTCTAGATTCAATAATCATGTCCTCCGCCAATTCAGTAATAAACTATCATAACTATATAAGCTAATTTCTAAATTTAGTAATAAGACTTTGCCATCTAATTCTAACAATGACAACTTAGAAACCTTAAGAAACTCGTTCAACTCATTCAACCTTGACCCATTTTAGACTTTAAGGCCTTTAACAATTGATCAACATATGAATTCCTTTTGGGGCCTAACCCTTATATAAGTATCATAGTTCTCCCATTCTTTACCATCTCGTAACACCCATATGTATTAATGTTGTATTAATAAGTCCTCTAATGATCAATGACCCTTGCCTTGAAAGAAAAGTTAAGAGATTAATCGAAAGCCATACAATTAGATTGAGAGGAAAACTCCTATCAATCCAAGGTTTTTTATGTCCCATTGGTCAAGTATGGACCCAAACTACATATGGATATAATTACACTTGCTTATTTTCACAACTCCTTTATTTGTTTGGTGGCTTTTCCTGACCCATTTATTTATATGGGGACTTTTCGCTATCCCACCCCCACACACATGTATATGTGTATGTATGTATATATGCTTTTTACAAACCCTTTATCTATATGAGACTTTGCCTAGTGCATATGGATCCTTAGATATAAAAGTAAGGGTGAAGGACTTTGTGTTTCATGGATTGAAGAGCATATGAAGAACTATTGGAATTGTTGTCTTGTAGTTTTTTATGAGAACTAAATGAAAGACCTATAGAATTCCAAAAAATGGATACAAAACTGATACGATTACTTCATACCACCAAACACCAATAATGTGCAAACCCACTAATTGAATTAAACCTAGTACCATGCTCACTACTCTATCATATGATAGTGACTATAGACTATCACATCTATATATGTTAATTTCTAAGTTATGTAATGGGACTTGGCCACCTTATATAATGGTGACAACCAAAAACCTTGAGAAACTAGTTCTATCCCCAACTCAAGAAATTAGTTCATCTCATTCAACCTTGACACACTTTAGACTTAGAGCCTTTAGCACTTGATCAACAAATGAATTCCTTTTGGGAGCTCAACCCTTATATTAGTATCATATTTCTCCCATTATTTACTCTCTTGTAATGCCCAAAAGCATGGATGCAGTATTAATAGGTCGACCCAATGGTTGATGATCCTTGCCTTGAAACAAAAGTTGTGATATTAATGTGAAGCCTTGCAACCATTTTGAGAAGAAAACTCATATCAATCTGAGTTTTTCCCTTCCCTATTGGTTGAGTGTCGACTTGAATATATATAACTATAGTCACACTCGCATGATTTTGTGGTACCTTTATTTATATGGGGGTCTTTTGTTGGAAGCACAATGACTAAGGGGGGGGGGGGTGTGGCGGCGGGGGGGGGGGGGGCGAGGGAAGGGTGTGAATCAGTATTTAAAACCTTTCCCTTCAATTACACTTAAGCAATCATGAACCATTCAAATAAATACATAGATCTAGCATGTTAGGAATTAGCTTTTACATTGTGGGTATTTACTGAAAGTTAAATAGTAACTGGTTAGTTAGTATTTGGTAATAGTTAGTTATCATAATATTATCATAAACAATATTACGATAATTAGTTTGTTGTATATATTGTTGGTAACAACAATATAATATCTACGAGCTATTATAGAAGATTTTGGAGGTTTTTTAGGAGAGATTTTCTAAGGATCTAGAATCCCTTATTATAAGAAATATTATCCTATATATATGTAATATGTTCGAATGAAATTAATGAGAGTAGATTATTATTATTTGAGTGATTAAATTATTTTCTATGCTCTCTGTGTTCTCCAACATCAATTGTTCCATTGCATGTGTTAAATTCTTTGTATTGGCTCCTTAAAAACCTAATAGTGGTATCAGAACAAGTGTCTTTGATAGAAGAATAGTTTTTTGATTGCTAAGGGGAAATGCCAATTTATTCGTTACCCTTATAGATGAATGTGAGATCACTTTTATTAACATTCTAGATAATATGTGCTATTCTTTGTGTTAATAGTGAAGTCTAACAAATAAATATTGTAGTCCATAAAGCATGACTATAGTCATTAAACTTTATATTGGAGCACCAACTGTACCTTGAGCAACTATTTGTTAACTAAGTACCGATAGAAATTAATATACGTTGTTGTGATGTTACAAGAAGATTAATTTGTCCACCTATCAAAGCAAAACACCTACACATTTGGTATCTATTCTATGAATTCTACCATGTTCAAAGTCTTTTCCATTAGATATGTTGATCAGATCAGTTTTATAGAGGATGAGAAATAGATAGAGGGCACCAAGGAGAAAATAAAATATTCTTAACAAACAATGCATCTGTCAACCTTGCATTGCCATGATCCAACTGTGTGCAATCCTACTTGCTAACTCATCACTGGCCAACTGATCTACAAACTCTGCATTGAGGTCCGTGCATGCTCATAATTAAGTGAGTCCTTTTTTAAAGATTTCAGTTTGTTTAGTCTTTTGTTTTAGTTGTTAATGAGTTTTTTAAGTCACTGTATTATTATGTCAAATTTGGTATATCTTAATCGGTCATGTTTAGGTATATTGTTAAGATTTTGTAATTGAGATTCATATAGATATTAGAAAGTAATAAAATATTACTTTCTAGTTGATGTGTCTTAGTATCTTAAGTAGTATTTTAGTTGGTTTAAGTTAAATATCAATGATCATTAGTATAAGAGAAATTGTGAGTTATAATGATCATTTGTCAAGTTAGTTTTTTATGTTATTTGAGTCTCTGTCAAAATCAAAAAGTTGTCAAAATTATTTGGGTCCAAAGTTCATCAAAAATGTCAAAAGAGTTAAGTTGTATTTAGAAGTATGTCAATCATTATGATTTAGTGTCTAGAAGTCTCAATTATCAAAAGTGTAGGAAAATTAAAAAAAATGTTTTAATTGTACATGGATGCATTATTGGTGTAACCATCTATTTTATAAAAAGTATGTCAAGAGTATAAGAGTATGGGGGGGCGGGGGGAGGCGCGGGCGGAGGCGCCGGGGAGTAATTCTCTTCACAACATCATTTGTTGAGTGACTAGCTTTACCTAATAGAGGTTGGAGGATACATAGAGGTTGGAGGTCTTTTAATGACCTCTTGTTAGTTGTCAATGACAGAGCTACACCAATATCTTGGTGACATTTAGTATGGTGTGTTTTTTCATTTCTATTGTGTGTTTGTAAAATAAGAATATAA
This sequence comes from Torreya grandis, assembly GCA_037957365.1. Classification (NCBI taxonomy): domain Eukaryota; kingdom Viridiplantae; phylum Streptophyta; class Pinopsida; order Cupressales; family Taxaceae; genus Torreya; species Torreya grandis. Next base: position 5,425,487 of record JARHVA010000170.1, on the reverse strand, counting down.
GAAAATGCCTGCTCAAGTTAAATAATTTGTATGCGAATTTCAAACATAATTATCTGATATGAAAACATTGTGAAAGGATAGAAAGCACCGATGTAATTCATTTCATAGATCTTGAAAGGGTTTGTGGTAGAGATCTAGAAAACTATAGGAGGTGAACAATGTTTTGATAACATTTACGAGAGAAGCTATTGTAGAGATCTCATGACTGCCTTACTTCTTTATGGAGATGAACCCCAGTGACACATCCATTATGGTCATGTAAAATAAATGCAGGATGCATTTTTTCACATAATAGTGGTCATATGTATCAAAATTGCATCAGTAGTATGTAGACCTAAGAGTATGCGGTGGCATACAATTCTGTTCACTATGTTTATGTCAAGGTTTGTGGTAAACCTATAAAACCATGGGAGGAGTTAGCCTTTCTTTGTATCAAGGTCATAAGCCAAATAAAGCATGCTGCAAGAGGTGAACATGCTACAAATAAGAGTGTGAATGTTTTTGCACCATGTAGAACTTATGAAGGGAGAATGTTAGGAATTAACTTTTACATTGTGGGTATTTTCCGAAACGTAAATAGTAACTGGTAGTTAGTATTTAGTAACAGTTAGTTATCGAAATATTATCATAAATAATATTACACTAATTGATTTGTTGTACATATTATTGGTAACAATAATATAATATCTATGAGTTATTATGAGAGATTTGGAGGTTTTTTAGGAGAGATTTTGTAGGGATCTAGAATCCCTTATTATAGGAAATATTATCCTATATATATGTAATATGTTCAAATGAAATTAATGAGAGTAGATTATTATTATTATTTGAGTGATTAAATTATTATTTGTGCTCTTTGTGTTCTGCAACATCAATTGCTCCATTGCATGTGTTAAATTCTTTGTATTAGCTCTTTAAATACCTAACATAACAAACATAAGCAACCATCCACATAAGCATGAAACACAAAAACACATTACATATGTGGAAAAACCTCAAGGGAAAGAAAACCCATGGATCTCTGTAAATGGACTATAATCTTATAAGAAAAAAATTAAATTTAGTGAAGCACCAACTCTACATGGAGCACCAACCCCAACTAGCCAAGCACCCACTTGACTAGGCTTTAACAAGCATTTACTTGCAAGGAGGCACCAACCCCCTAGATGACTCCACAAATTCAACCACTTGATTGCTTTGATCACCTTCATAATACTATGTTGTTCACGCAATAGATGATGACCACCTCTTTAGCTCTTCACACTCTTATTCCTCTCAAACTGCCTTCTAGGCCTCTTCGCTCAACTAGGTCTCTTAAAAAATGATTAGGTCATATGACCTTGATCTTCATATGTAAACACACTTTCAGATCTTCATTACAGATCCTTTACACTCCTATGATGGTCTGCAAGACCTCCTTCTACTCAATAATGTGCTATTTCATTTGCATGATTTTTGCTTACCCAAATAGGCTTAAAACTATCTTGTATGTATATCATTTCTCGTTCATATACCACTTAGTTGGACACACACTCTTAACCTATTAGGTTGGCCATAAAAAGGTCTTATAACATCTCATAAATAAGATTCAAATGACCTTTATGTCCCTTTTAGTCTGTCATGAATCAATTAGACCTCATTTCACTTTTAGGTCTCATGGAGACCTAATTGCATTAGGCTATCTAGTAACATGTTACCATTTGATCCCTTAGAACACCTTTCACCTCCATAGATGTCAAGATTATTTCATACACAACTCAAATAGACCTTATCCAACATCCTTTGAGATCCATAACACTTTTTAGGTCTAACCACCACTTGAAACACTCTATTAACACTATTCACATTAGACCTTTGAACATACAAATTTTTTTGTCTTGAACAACTAAAGATAACACATCATTTAGTCACACAACCATGATAAGAAAATACTTATACAGAACCTACAAGACCTTGTAATATCCCTCACATAAATGATTAGACTCACAAATCTCTCCACACTTATAAATATGGTAACATCATAAACATCCCCTGTGAATAACACATACTCTGCACACCTGAAATCTGTAAACTTCATATAATATGAATCTGATGTTGCACACCACACAAATTCTACAAATTGGGACATTGGATCTTCTTGAAACACAATTATAATTCCTGGATGGAATTACCTCACTTGAATGAGAGGGTTTTTGACAATGGGTTTGCGAGATTAGGGCCTTGGATATTGCAGTATTAATTATGAATGATTTCATAAAGTTGTTTGTGTTAAGAGAGGTGATTATAGGTTTTATTTTTTAATTAGCTTTTTTTTTAAATTAATTAAAAAGTTTAAAATAATTAGGATTGTATAGCAGGAGTCCCTACGTGTAATGTATCAATCATATTAGAAATCGTAATGTGATTTGTGTTAAAGTAACTTAAAGTATTTATAACGTGAAGTTGTAGGTCGGAAGGAGAAAAGTTGTATTTTAGGAAGGAACAATCATTAATGATGGATATGGAGAGGAAGTGTTGTAACGATACCACTATGTATAATAATAGAACAAAATAAATTTAAAATAAAATAAAATGTAAATAAGATTCATATAAAAATTAGAACATGGAAATGTGATTTTCGATAGCATAGTGTAGCAACATATATAAAAAAATAAATTAAAACAAAACTAAACTAAAAACTATAGATAATATAATACATTGTTCATGCATTTATAAATGACTTAAGTCAAAAAAAAAAAATATTAATGTTTATTAATCTTATCTAATTTTTAGTTAAATTTAATAATAAAATTAGAATTAAAGATAATAAATTATTAAAATTTATTATTAAATTAGGAAGTAAAAAAAATAAAAATAATAATAATTATTATAAAATTGTTATAAACTTTAGTAAAATTATAATACTTAGATTTTAAGTGTTGTATATGTAAAATATATATTATTATATTTAGATATAACCAATATCTTTAATAATCTAAAACAATTTAAATAAATTAAATCAATTTTAAATTAAGCCCAGAAGCCTTATTTAAATTTGTCTAGGCTCCGCCACTTAATACCTCAGACAATGGCACATTTGCTTTATTGATTCATCACTAACACGCTCTAAATTTTGTGCCAATGGCTATGGGAGCTAAGCTGGAAAGTACAATGCTTAATTATTTAAAGTAAAATCTTTTATAAAAAACATTAGCATTTTATGAATTGATAGGAATTCCCCAGCATGAGACCCAAAACCTGCAGACAAATTATTCCATGAATATAACCACAACCAGCTCAAATGGCACCAATATGATGTGTCATGGTTTCTCTATAGGAAGATGCTCTCCATTTAAAGTCTTCTTCTCAAAGCTGTTCATGTTTTTAGAATTCACCCTATCAATTGGAGTTTTGTCTATAAAACCATGGATTATAAGCACAAAATTCTCATCATTTTGTCCACCCATTTGATCTACAACACCGTCAAAATTATGTTGTATTGTTATGTTCAAGAAGGATTCCCATGATTCTGCCCTAGCCTGTATATAAACCCAAGCCTATATATAAACCCAATGATATGCAAACACGATTCTCCATGTTTTGACCATTAATATGCTCTGTAACACATCCAATGTGATATGCAATGGTAGAATAAAAGGTGGATGTCTTCAATCTGAATTTTATTGGCTTATCCTTAAAGCAAATAAAAACTAAATTTCACTCTGTGAAGTGAGCATGCTCAATAATTACACAAAAAAATAAAAAATTAATGTACATAGGAAAAAAATAAAAAATAAAAAATAAAAATACAGCCAACACATCTTGATGCAATCATCTTATTAACGATAAGAAAATCTACACTAACAACAACAAATTGAAGCTTAATTAAAAATTTACATTGACCAAGAAGGGGAAATAACTACCACATATGCATATGGTGATTCATGCTGTCAATTTTGATATCCCAACACTCATCTACTTGCAATGCATGACAAAGAACAATAAGAATTTATACCTGTTTGCTTCTCTTTTCTCTATAAATTGGAATTAGAGTTTAATTTAAGCACACTCTCTGCATTACTATTTGGATTCATATTTTCCTTGGATAGGTTTATAGTGTGATGCTTGAAGACATATATCTCTCCCTCATGGTGTCTCACACTACTATTGCACATGGTATGCTCATAAGTGAGTTTTTTTTTTGAAATATCACCACCACAAGCACATTATTAAAACTGTGGGAGCTTAGAAATATTAAAAAAAACATGCAAAGTTAGGTTTGAAATGGATTGTAGTGCCTAAAACAATATTGAATATAAGAGGTTGGCCACTCTTATTGTAGCAGATGATGCATTTGTCTCAAATATTGGGCTATGTTATACTTTTGTTAGCATATTTTACATTCATATGCTCATCTTATTCAAAAGGAATATTTTATCCTTCTTCATCAATGTTAGATGATGCTATGGTGTATACCACATGATTCATTTTGATCTCCTCCCTCTATAAAAACAATTTTTCACATGTGGTTCATATTGTTGTGAACATCGTCAAAGAGAGGAAATGAGCCTTCTACACAATTAGAGATGACTGAATGGGGAGAAGGAGATGATGGCTCATCAAAAGGATCCCCATAAATTTCATCTACTCAAAATAATTCCCTCACATCAAAAAAATTCATCCACGGGTTCTTCTTCAAGTCCAAGATTAAAGAAAACATCCTTATACTCATAGGTATCATTGTCAATGATCTCCCTACATATTGGAACAAAACATTGTCCTTCATTAGAATAATTTAAAAGATCCTAAAACTTAGGTCCACAATACTCCATCATCCAAATATATATATTTCATTCACGTGAAAGTCCTCTTTCTTCCTCCTGGGGTATGTCACCCTCCTCTATGGTTCTACAGTCATCTTTAAAAAAATAGGGTAGCTCTACCAATATGCCAACATCATCATCCTTTGAGAGTCCACTAAGAATATCTTGCCACACTTTTTCCTCAAGAGGATCCAAGGCCTCATTCTCTATGGATGAACATGCAAAAACATAATCTATTGTAGCAAAAAATCTATCAATGTCATTTGCCTTTATGATTTCAGTTAGGCTTAATCCTCCATGGATCTAGGGGTGATGGATTTAGAAAATATCCTTCATACCAAATCTACACACATCTTTATCAAATTTCATGTCAAGAATTACAAATACCTGTTAAAAATTTAGACTTTTAGGGTTGTGAATACCGAGTTCCAACATTAAATCTCATGTGTCAAGGGTGTTACCAACAATTTTATAGAATCAACACCCAATTTATTTTTGATACACTAATATGTGGCATTCTATTAGAATCTGCAGAGGCTCACCATATTAAGTGATCATCATCTACTTGACCATATTTGAAATCATAAACCTTAATATAACATTTCTAGACCAATAACTTTATTTTACCCATAATTATTACAATCTGAAAAATAGTTGCAACAGATGATACGTAGTCACCAATTAATAAATCCAATTTTAAAAGTTAACTGTTAACATAAGGTTAGTTTAAAAATGTTTAGAACATTTATCAATAGCTCTAATAAAAATAATATTAACTATAGATTAACAAAGAGCAAATATTTGATCATAACTATCTAGACTATAACCCAAATACTCATAACAATTGATTTAATATGCCACTAAAAATATATTAAAATATTTATAATAAACTATTAATAACTCTATGTTCTAAATAATCAAACAAGTCTTTTCATAAGGCTCAACCAAACCCTAATTATCTGTCAAGGATTTTGACATTGAAATATAAACTAGTTAGAAACATGACTTAAATTCCCATACTAAATTACTATGCAACTAATAAAATTATTAATAATGATTATTACTTTTTTATCTTAAATTAAATTGATAAGATATAATTCACCACAATAGAGTGCGATACTATACCCTCTTATCAATCTTAGTGCCACAACATTTAAAAGTTTTAATAAGAGATCTACTCCATGGTAAGATCCATTTCCTTTCTTGTTGGAAGCAAGAAAATTCATTATTAATATAAAACAACTTATATTGCCACTAATTTATGGTCATACCCTCAAGATAGGTTCATTTTATGTTTAAATAAAACTACGAGAAGAAACAACATAATGATATAATAATGTTGATACCTTAACTTTATATATTACAATTTCAATTACCTTGTATGGTAGAATGTAAACCTAACTAAGCACTTTCCATTATTAAATGATTTAATAACAATAAGTTCTAACATTTACCAATACACATAGAACTATTTAAAAAATAAAACATATGCTTCAATCAACATATTTTCTTAAATTTGAGTGCAATCAATTAAAAATCCACCTTCCCAAAAAATAATTTATATAAAACAATGAAATAAGATTTAGTTATAATGTTTTGAAATGGAAAGAAAAAATCTCAAAATTATACTATATAAGCTTATATAGTCCTATTTGAATCACCAATTTGGATGCCAAGATAGAAAGCTTTACCACACACATTAAAACCTTCACACACATAAGTCTAAGTTCCATTCAATCACATGATAATACAAAAGAATAAACTTACAATGTCAACAATAGTGCAAGATAATGATCATTAAATTCACATTGTAGTCTCAACTAATGATAGATCGAATACCTATTCTCTACAGAACTATCATATCAACAATCAAATCTCTTTTTATTGATTTAATTATTACAAATTCTTTACCATTAATAAATGATAGTTGCATTTGTTTGATAACATACAAATTGTTCATAAATTAATATCAATGAATGGTATTCAAAATATAATATAAGACTCAGATTATATACCTTATTCCCAAAAAAATTACAATATCAATTTAATGATAAATAATTGTAATATAATCAAAATATAATGATAACAATTAAGTAGTCACATGTATCAACCTTATTGATAATGACTAAAATGGTTTCCAGTTGTAGAATTGAAACACAAAAAGAATGATACTGAATAATCCATGTGCCTCTAAGGTCATCGCCATAGCTCCTCCATTAGTGCATTTCCCACATCACTTAACAAACTTCATTTGTGAAATACTCAAGCACAAGTAAAAAAATTAGAAAATACGAGCCCATCTATATGGTTGAAATCCATACTCACCCCAAATATGGATTTGGGGCTAAAAGAATCTACCATACGTATTTAAAGTCATAAAAACAACATTTATGTTATTTTATTTCAACATTTAGGGTTATTTGAACCTAGCATGCAAATTTAACAACATAGCCATGTCAAATTCTCCTCTCATCAAGTTAGCTCCTTCAACAGGGGTATTAATTGAATTATCATGTCAAGACAATTTGAGTATAGACCCATTTACGCAAAGCACTTCAGTTGGATACATGTTTTATGGCTCATCTATTGAAGAATTATCTACTAATTCTATGCAAAATAATGTGCCAAACATAGTGGATAACATGCAATTGTCATCCAATCTAGGCCAAAGTGGTTTAACTATGCCAAAAATTAGCCTAAAATTAGTGCCTTTAGTTAACACCACAAGTGGTTCATAATAGTAAGGGGAAATATCTCCTACATCCCAACCACAACAAGCTACCTCTAATCTTTCACCAACTACTTCTTCAAGCATACAACTGTAAAGATTAAGTAATCAACCTACAACTAGTGCCTTGCCTCAATAAAAAATGACAAATGCTACTCCACTTCAACAGGTGATAGATACCATTCCACAACAACAGACACAATCCAACATACCAATGTATCAGAGGTGGAACATTTTTTCACCTCAATAGGGGGCAACCAATGTTCCACCTCATCAAATAGTGACAAGTATACCTCAATAGTCGTAAACCAACATGATTTTACAATCATAAACATTGTATAACAAACATTGTATGCCCATTAGTTAATAAAAAATGCTGAATAATTAGCAAACATCTACTTCACAATAGGTGTTCACATAACAAAGAGGTACCACTATCCCTCAAGTACCAATGAGGCAATAATTTCATTTCATTCCAAATGTGTCACATATCCAATGACATGGCCTTATTTCACAACAAGTTCCCCTTATTTAGCCAGGTTTGACTAGTCTACTAAAAGTCCCTAATCAAGGTCAGTAGGCATAGTACTTTACCCATAGTCGTATCCTTCCATTACAGCCACAATTCCTTCAAAATTAGGCCTCTATATTGAATCCAAACTAGAATATCGTACCATAACACGTGTAATTTCATCAATCTCATTCTAATCTATGAATGCATATTCTTGGTCAGTTTCCTAACCAAACCAACATTCTACAACAAACCATGCCTCTATTATATCCCGATCAAGGTAATCCACCTTTGACTGCCCAACCTCTACCTTAGGCAAATGTTTCATCTAGTTTCTTGGCACAAGAACTATAACAAATGAAATATGCAATTGCTACCATTCAAGGAAGGAAATAAACCAAGAAGTTTAAGTTAGATGACATGTGTTCATACCCATTCAACATGGAGTATCTATAGATACCATTTCCTCCACGGTATGAACCACCAAAATTTGATAAATACAAGGGTAAAGGAGACCCTACGGCCCATTTAACTGAATTATTTGTTTCTTGACAAAAAGTGGCTTATAATGACATTTATTTACTACTTTTGTTTCCTTAGAGTTTAGTAGGACAGGCTTTGGAGTGGTTCCTAAAATTTACAAATAATATGGTATCTAATTTTGATGACCTCTCAGACAAATTTGTGTAGCGTTTCCCCTACAATATCAAACATGAGATTTCATTGGTAGATTTGAATCAAGCCAAGCATAAAGCTAGTGAAAATTTCACAAGCTATCCATAAAGATGGAGATCACTTACTAGTTATTTCACTCACAACTTACTAGATAAAAAATTGGCCACTGTGTCCACCAAAAATTTACACAGTGAGATATCCTATCATTTGGAGCTGCAGTGTGCACATACCTTTAAGGAGATCATCAATACATGTTTGACAATTGAAAAAGCCATTATTAACAAAAGGATTATTAAGTTAACCTCATCGAATTAAAATTAGAACTAAAACCAAGGAATAGGCCAAAGCCAAAACCAAAACCAGGTCTAAACACAAACATTAACACCAGCCCAGGTTAGTAATTATGAAAAATCCAAGCAATTCAAATGCAACAAGAATGTTTTTGGGAATGGAGTAACCAAGTTTTGTCATGTCCAAATGGTGCAAACACCATTTTCTCAACCAATGCCACAAAAGCAACTTACTCCTCACCAATAACCCATTTAGAAAGCATAACCTTCACAACAACCTAGACCAACTTAACAAATGCAACAACCATTACCTTTTCAAATCCATCCTCCAAGGAGAAATGTGCTTACTCGTAGAGTCTTAAATGACCTTGGAGAGCCTATTGAAACCATGTTTTGCAAAATAGCCACTGCAAACATGATTAGTTGGCCCATACCAAAGTACTATCTTGAGGGAATTCCATATCCAAACTGGTATATAGAAAAAGAGTTATGTGAATACCATCATTTTCATGGATATAATCTATGCCATTGTGTGTAGATCAAACACCTCATTAAAAATATGTTGGAAAATGGGGAGATTACATTAGATAATAGAGTTTTTACATCTAATCAGAACTTAGGTATCTATCAAAACCCTTTTCTGTAACATAAACAACAACAACAACAACAACAACAATATCAATAACTGTGATAATAAAATAGTACTAGCAGCAACATCAACATCAGAGGCCACAAAAATAAAAACAACAATATCAATAGTTGTGATAATAACAATAGTACCAATAGTAACACCAACATCAACTGAATGGAAGGAATCAAGGCCAAAATGGTTCTAATACCCAACAAACTTACCACACAGTTTCACATGACTACAACAAGTTTATAGGTCATATTTTGGGAGGTCATATTTCAACCATCACCATCAATCTAAAATCAAGTGATAACAAAACAAGACCATTTCTAAATAATTTTAATCAACCCATCTATACCATTGATCCTTCCTTGACTTGGGATTGTAAATATGTACACTAGCAAGCATGGATTACTACTTTTGGACCTTATACTAATAATTCATCATTATCCTGTGACCACACACAAGTTCACTGACAATCAAGATTTATCCTATCTGGTCCCCCTCCACCATCATTTTCTAGTAACAATGGTCTTATATCTAATCCTGATTATGTAATCACAACTCGATGGTCAAAAATTACCATTTGTGGCCCATAACCACTACCACCAAATCCATTCAATCCACTGTTCTAGTTAGGAACAAGCCATATACCACCATGAAGGAAAATATATTCAATATTGTGGAACAACTTCAAAAGAAACCTACACAAATTTCCATTTTGGATTTATTATGTACGCCTACTAACCATAAGAACATCTTAACTGAGTTCCTAGGTCAATCCCAAGTTCCAAATGACATAAGCCCAGAAAAATTCCAAGCTTTGGTTAGACATCTAGGCTTAGGCCAATAATTAACCTTTGACCAAAGTGAAATGCCATCCCTAGGCCCTCTCCATAACAATCCATTATACATTGAAGTTCTCATATTATGACATAAAGTGAAACATGCCTTCATCGACAATAGATAAGGTTTGAATATTATGTCTCTGAATCTCATCAAGCATTTCAACTATATAACAACTGATCTAAAGCTAGAAATAATAACTATCAAGGCCTATGACAATGAAGAGCTGGAATCACAAATCACTATCATCTTACTAGTTATCATTGGGTTGTTGACCCATAATACACTATGCCATGTGTTAGACCTAGATTTGTCATATGATTTACTTCTGGGTAGACCTTGGATACATGAAATTTGATCAATACCTTCAACATTACACCAGTGTATCAAGTTCTCTCATTATGTGATGGAGGTCACCATAAATGGAGATTTGTAGCCCTACAAAAATTACAAGCATTTGGAGGCCGAATACAAAAGCTATAACTATCATTTTGACCTAGATTTGGTTCCCAAAAAGGACAAATAAAAAAAAATACTCATTGACTTACCAGAGGCCAATTTAATAAATCCAAATAGCCTTGATTCATCTTCCCATATGCCATCTCCTGAATTATCTAATCATTTTACCATCTCGGCCAATGGCCTAGGGAAGTATTTGACTCATGACACATTTCAAATTGCCAAGCTTCCATATAACCCCAAGTCCTATGGAATACGTAAAGCCAAGCCACCTTGTATGGAATGGAAATGAAAGGGAAAGGGTAAGCTCCATATTCCAATGCCTATCATTTTTACACCAACCATCAGCCACTGGCCAAGAACGGGACCCACTTTCAAATGATGAATCATGGCTATATAATGACAAATTGGTTGATTGCTACAAAAATTCCAAATACCCCATTCCTAATAGGATCATGGGGAATCAAGATTATGAAAGAGGAGGCCTTGGGCCAAATTAATAGGTTACTCTTGAGCCAATCTATATCACTTCGTACAAAGGAACCTATGGTCTTGGGTTTAAATTGACTTGGGGTAACCCCACGTATATTATTCATGTTCCAATGTCAATGACTAGTGACAACGATACTGACAGTGAAGGAGAGTCTGATCATAACCTTTACAAAGACCTTTATAATACCAATCTATTTGACACCCATGCCATTTGTACCATTGCCCCAATTAATTGACATAATTCACTTCTTTTATATCATCCTCAACTTATAGCCTGGGACCAATAAGAATCCACAACGCCTGTAGATGAGTTTGAGAATGATGAGGCCTTTTGCAATTTTATAAGACTAAGAGATAATGTTCCATTGGGAGACCAAAAACAAGGGTTCTCTATCAAGCTAAATCCTATAGCCTATTTTGGAGAATCGGTAAACACCCTTAGCCACAAACAAACAAATAAAACATTGAGGTCCCAAAGTGAAAACCTCTTTGAGGCACTTTTAGACTGGGGTAAAATTAAAGAGAAAGGCCAATCTTCTGGTGAAAACTTGTTTTAGGTGCCATCAGATGAGGGTGTTCATATATACTCAAACATAGCTCATGAGACCACCAATGATAAACTTATGTATAGGTCTAAGTTCAGTTCTAAAGAACAACATTCCTTTGATCAAATAATCCAAATGTTTCCAACAATGTTTATAACATGTCCATCCCTACCATTGGGATATCCCAATTCATCTTGTTTAGGAAAACTTGAAGAACTAGTCCAAATAGAGGACTTTGCAGTTGTAGGCTAATTCAAATCATTACCAACTATTTTGGAAGATGGTTTGACTCTCCTCATAGAAGACATTAGAAAAGTCAACATCAAGACTCCAGATGACATGAAATGGATCAAATTAGGTGCATACCTCAATGAGGAGGAATATGAAATATTTACAACCCTTCTAATGGAATTTGTTGACATATTTGGTTAGGCCTATTCAGACATGCCAGGTTTGGACCCCACCTTGGTTATACACCACCTTGTTGTGCATCCTGATGCCAAATTGGTGAAGTAAAAATTACACAAGATGCATCCTCACATTGTTATATTAGTAAAGAAAGAGTTAAAAAAACTCTTAGAAGCGAGATGTATATAACCGATTGGCTACTCATAGTGGATATCAAATATTGTGTCAATCAGTAAAAATCTAGAAGGAATCAAAATTTATACTAATTTTAGAGATATAAATAAGGCCTACCCTAAGGATGACTTTCCTTTTCCAAAAATTAACATGATAGTTGACTCCATGATGGGTTAAAAAATGCTTTCACTTATGGATGGATTTTTAGGGTACAACTAGAATCAGATTGCACCAAAAGACCAACATAAAACAAAATTCACCACTCCATGGGGAATGTTTTGTTATTAGGTTATGCCCATTTGGTTTCAAAAATACTGGAGATACATATCAAAGAGATATAATAATCATATTTCATGATATTATGCATGGAAATATTGAAGACTATGTCGATGACATACTGGGAAACTCAAAAACTTGTGTCGATCATCCAGCCACACTGTGCAAAATATTTGAGAGGCTTCATGAATACAAGGTCAAACTCAATCCTAAGAAGTGATTTTTTGGAGTTAATTTATGAAAATTGTTAGGATTCATTATCTCTCGTAGAGGCTTTGAATTTGATCCTATCAAAGTACAAGCCATTATAGAGATGCCACCACATTCTGATTTGAAGTAGCTCTATAGTTTGTAGGGTAAGATGTAGTCTATCAGACACTTCATTTCTCAATTGGCCGATAAATTCCATCCATTCACACACTTATTGAATAAGGGTGTCAAATTCCATTTGGATAATGAATGCCAGAAAGCCTTTCAACACCTAAAGGAATATCTTGCCAATTTGCTTGTTTTATTGCCACCTATGCTAGGAAATCCATTTCTACTGTACCTATCTTTAATCCAGAAATCCTTGGGGGCACTTGTATCTTAGCATGATGATAATGGAAAATAACATGCCATATACTATCTAAATCATACACTAGTCACATATGAGCACAATTATATGCCCATTGAAGAATATTGTTTAGTTATAGTTTTTGCAACCCAAAAGTTGTAGCATTTATCGGAGCTGTTGCCAGAATCCAGATAATGCGAGTGAAATGGAGACGTGATCACACAAGTTGAAGCAAGTGCACACCACATAGATGCTAAAGCAATTTGAAAATAACATAATAAGAGAAATTGCACAAGACAAAATAGAGAAAACCAAAATCTGATTAGCATGAAATGGCCAAAGTGAGGAATACAAATAGGAGAGTACGTAAGTAACTCCTCCACAAAAGGTGGACAAGGCACCCAAAGAATAGAATGTAACTCCTCCATGAAAGGTGGTGACAAGGTGCTAAGAATAGAGAAGTAACTCCCATCAAGGGAGTTACTTATGACATTCTTATGACACCTATGACACATTTATGACACACACCTCCACATAAGCTAGCCTATCCCACAAATGTAGGAAAACTCCATGTATGCACAAGAAATATAATTTCCCTAATTAATAAATAGGTAAAAATAAAAACCTACACTAATACCCCCCCATAAGCACAACTTAGCTGGGTAGTGTGGAAATATAAAATGGGTCTCGGTAACTAGGCCTGAGGAGGTACCCATGTACAAATGTAATCTCCCATAAGATAGATAAAATAAGAAAAACCGTAGGAAAAAACTCCCTCCCAAAAGAGAGACATAAAAGAAAAGAAGAGGCTAGAAGGCCCCCCCTGAAGATGATGCTGCTGCAGATGTGGACTGCACCCCAAGAAGAGCTCATAGATGAATGAACTTGCTCTCAGTGAAAGGTTTGGTGAAGATGTCTGCAACTTGCTCCGAAGACTGGAAAAATATCAAGTCAATGACCTAACTATGAATAATCTCCTGAATGAAATGCATGTGAATCTCTATGTGCTTGGTCCACTGGTGCTAAACTGAATTCCTACAAATCTGAATGGTACTCTGGTTGTCACAATAAATGATGGTGGGCTACCTGATAGGAATGCCAAACTCAGAAAGAATCCCCTGAAGCCAAATAGCCTCAGTAGCTACATTAACAGCTCCCTTGTACTCTGCCTCTGTGGATGATATAGCAATAGCATTCTGCTTCTTGCTAGATCAACTGATAGGACCTGAACCAAGAGATAAATTGTAACCAGAAGTAGACTTGTGAGTCTGTGAATCACCAGCCTAGTCTGAATCTGTATATCCAACCAAGTCAACCTCTATGCCAAATTTGTAATGAATCCCATATCTATGTGAACCCTGTATGTAATGCAAGATCCTCTTAGCTGCTTTCCAATGCAACTCATGGGGTTCCTGGATGAATCTGGAGACAAGTCCCACTATATATGATATGTCAGGCCTGGTGTGAGTCAAGTAGATGAGACTACCAACAAGTTGGCGATACCGAGTGGCATCAGCCAATGGTGAAGAACAATCAGCCTCAAGCTTGACTCTTGATAGAAAGGGAGTCAGAGATGGCTTGCAATCAGCCATGTGAAACCGGGCCAATAAGTCAAGAGCATACTTAGGCTGTGTAAGAGAAATCCTTGAATTTGACTATGAGATCTTGATGCCAAGGAAGTAGTGCAACAAACCCAAGTCTGTCATGTCAAATCTATCATGAAGAGATGCCTTCACTACTGCAATAGCTGATGAAGAACTCCCGATGATCAAAAGGTCATCAGCATATAGAACCAAAATCAAGAGTGAATCATCCTGCTGCAAGAAGTAGACATTAGGATCAGAATGGCACCTAGTGAAACCCGTTGTGAGAAGGAAGGAATCCATCTTGGCATGCCATGCTCGAGGGGCCTATTTGAGGCCATAGATAGATTTCCTAAGTCTACATACTAAGGAAGAATCCTGAGCAAATCCTGACAGCTGCTCCATGTAGATCTCCTCCTCTAGGTCTCCATGAAGAAAGGCACTCTTCACATCCATTTGATGCACATCCCAACCATGTGCTGCGGCAATAGCCAAGGTGAGTCAAATAGAAGTCATCTTTGCAATGGGTGCAAAGGTCTCTAAGTAGTCAATGCCTACCACCTGTGAGAAACCCTTGGTGACCAATCACGCCTTGTACTTATCAACCGACCCATCTGTTGCAAACTTGGTTTGATATATCCACCTACATCGAACCATCTTTCTTCCCTTAGGAAGTGAAGTCAAATCCCAAGTGTGATTTTTGATTAAGGAAGAATATTCTTCCTCCATAGCATTATCCCACTCAGGTACCCCTGATGCCTCTCAAAAAGTATGTGGATCCAAAACTAAAGCAAAAAATGCATGTGGATCTCTCTAAAAATCCCCCTAGTACATCTATCATATGCGAGATCTCCTGCCCAAGTGCCAACACTCTCACGTGTCTATCTGGCCCAAAGTGGCCCAAAAGTGGGTGAGTCAGGTGCTAAATCCTCATCCTCTAACTGACTAGAGGTGGATGACTCTGCATCACTGTCCTTGCTATCTGAACTTGAAGAAGAAGAAGATGACTCTGGCTCAAGAACTTACTGTGGCTGATCTGAATCTGATGACGAATCATCATGAAGAAGTAGATCTGATGAGGGAGAAGAAGTGTCAAGTATTGAGTCTCTAGGACTCTCCTGAAAATGGACACTTCTCTCGATGAACAACTCATGAGTGACTAGATCTAGAAGGAAATATCCCTTAATACCATCTAGATATCCTACAAAGATGCAAGGCTTAGACTGACGTTCCATAGCTTTGCATTTCTTCTTCAGAATGCGGGCCATGGTTGGGGATTCGAAAACTCTAAGGTGCTCAACATCAGGTTTCCTTTTATGCCAAGCTTCAAAGGGTGTTATCCCTTTCAAAGCTTTGTGGGGAACCCTGTTTTAAATGTAGCAAGCACAATTTATGGCTTCGGCCCAATACTATGGTGCTAAGGATTTAGAGTGAATCATAGAGCTAGCCATCTCTTTCAAGAACCTATTCTTGCATTCTACAACCCCATTCTGTGAAGGACTGTAGGTGATTGTGTGCTGCAAATCAATCCCCTCTGTGGTGCAAAACTACTCAAACCTGATGCTGACATACTCCCCTCCATTATCAATTCGAAGAACCTTGATGGATTTCTCACTCTATTTCTCAACAAGAGCCTTGAAGTCTATAAAATTTTCAAACACTTCAGACTTTTGTTTGAGAAAATATATCCAAGTGTACCTAGATAAATTATTAATGAAAGTGAGGATGTACTTGGCCCTTGTGAAAGATGGTTTGGGAAAGGGTCCTGATATATCACTATGGACTAACTCCAAAGGTTGTGAAGCCTTCCAAGCTTTGCCTTTGTCAAATTTTGCTTCGGGATGCTTCCCAAGGGAGCACCCCTCGCAAAGTCCTTTTGATAATTGGACACGAGGCAAGCCAATGACCATGTCATTTTTGCAAAGTTGCTCAAGATAGCGGTAGTTAAGGTGGCCAAACCGCTCATGCCACAATTTGATAACTCCATCTAAATGAGTCAGCAATGCTGTTGGAGAAGAATCTGATGCAAAATGTGAGAAGTTGTATAACCTAGTTTGGTGATTTGCCCTACCCACTACCACTGTAGTATCACTATGCAACTCCCTGATAGCCACTGAATTTGGTGAAAACTCAACTCTCATACCCTGACCAATGTGAATGATTTGATACACTGATAGGAGATTGGTTGAAAGAGAAGGAACACTTAGAACATTGTTGAATGTTCCTCCTTCCATTTCAATTGGCCCTCTCCCTGCAATGGAAACTGATGTGTCATCACCCAAACTAATTGAAGTCATGATATAAGGCTCTAAAGATGAAAACTCAACTAGTGAAGAGCTCATGTGGTGAGAAGCACCCGAGTCTATGACCCATGAAGATGTAGAAGCTGCAGTTGCTACAAGGGCCTTGCCCTTTTATTTCTCCTTACCCTTGCCTTTTGCCTTAGTAGAATCTTGGGTAGATGAATTCTGCTTGATGGACTCAGGAACACCTATGTTGTTCTTCTCTAGAAGATGAGTTAGGTGATCTATTTGTTTCTTCATGCACTTGTGTTCATCATGCCCTGTCTTTTTACAATAGGCACACTTAACCTTCTCCTTCTTAGGTTTATCATTGGAAGAGGAAGTCTCAGTGTTGTTTTTGGCAGGATTGGTGTTTTCTTTCTTCTTCTCCTGATCTGTGTTCTTTTCTTATCCTTTGTTGAAGTCTTATCCTTAACATTTCCAACTATCAAGGCTTGGGGTTGAGTAGACTTCATTGTGCCCATCTGAATTAGCTTATCTTTCTCCCTAGTCAAGTCGACAATGAATGAATTCAAAGAAGGCATTTTCCATGTAGTGCCAAGGGCACTTTTATGGCATGGAAACTGGAGACAAAGACTGAATAGCTTGGACCTAACTTTGTGAGAATAGAAAGAATGAGTTGATCATCTTTCTTCTCTATCCCACACTCTTTTGATTGCAATCTAAGGGCCTTAAACTTAGTGAAGAAGTCCTGTAGGGTGTCAAAGTTGCTAGGACTTAGACTTATGAGTTCGTTTTCAAGCTCATGACCTCTCATCTCATCAAGCTTAACAAACAACTTTTCTAAGGTGTCCCAAATGTAATTAGGAGTTTGGGAGGATTCTAAGTGGAAGAGAAGTTCTGGAGACACAGACAAGCTCAGTAATCCAAAGGCTTCATCACTACGGTTGTACCACTTGACCTTTTCAGCATCTGTGTTGGGTTTTACTTCTGTACTCATGGTGATCCTATACAACCCTTTGCTTCTAAGAATGATTGACATTTTAACTTTCCATTCATGATAGTTGAATTGTGTTAGGGGTTTAAGTTGAAAAGAATCCATTTTTAGCTAAAATTAGGTGAAGTTGTGTTGATTGCAAGTTGTGAATGTATGCAGAAAGGAGAATGAAAGCAAGTTGTGAAAAGCACCCCCCTGAAATATTGAGCCCCCCATAAATATTCAAGTGCATGCTCAAAAGACATTGGAATCAGCCGAAAATGCATCTTAGAGCAATCAGTACAAGACTAAAGCAAACAGGATATTGGACTCAGCCGAAAATGCGTCCCGAGAGACCCAAAATTTTGGCACATATAAACTAGTGCATTTTTGAAAAATAAAAAGTCTACGCTGTGGAGAATTGAATTACAATCACTTTTGCAAAAAATGGCACCCAAAATTGAGCTACCGTTTGCAAGATATTAAAGTTACAATTTTACTGTAAACTAGTGTTTTTACAAAAAAAACACTAAAACATTAAAAAAATACCTATTATGGGGAGAGAAAGTGGCCTTCCAACCACTCGTTGGATTTGAAACGGCATGAAGAATCCAAATGAGGTCTTTGTGATGGGGAATTGGCCTCCCGCCAACTCGGGCCTCACCCTTCGTCTTCGTAGGTTGAAGATACAAGTTTTAATTCAAACCCCAAAAAATTACCAAACTGTCTAAAAAATTTAATACTCCGTCAAATTGACTGATTTTTATTTTATCAAGTCAATTTTTCAATAAAAAAATAAAGCAAAGACAGTTTGGATAGAATGGTAAGTGTCCAAGAGTGCCACATGGGATGCCAAATAGGAAGGGGCACAAAAAAAAAGATGCAGACCAGAATTTATCAGCAAAAAAGACAAAAAACAAATGTGCAGACTTGCTGGACTATCTGAAGCACCGTATGGCCTGATGGCATGGCAGGGAGGACTGGAAAATAGAAAAGAAGTTAGTAGAAACTTGGCATGGTTGTACTGACTACTGCGCTTGGACTGGGCAACCCCTGAAGCTAGGCGCAGTAAGGACTGCTGCATAGCAGCAGAAGTGGTGCAAGAAGGATAGCTACGTGGTAGCAGAAGTGGTGCTGGAGTTGAGTTTGTTGAAGGATAGAAGCTTGGCATAGAACTGAAGTTTGGCGCCTGGACTAGAAGAGTGTTGCTGACCAGAAGAGGGTGCATAAGTTGGAAGGATAACAACAAAAAGTATGCTCTACCAAGTGAGTTTCTAGCGCCCTCACCAAAAAAGGAACTCAATAGGCAACTCACAGTAGTTTGAAGAGGCTTGTAACAAATTCAACTCTTCTCTTTGCTACTCCACACAACAAAAGACACCCAAATGCAAGGATCCGATACCAAAAAAGATTTTGAAAGTTTTTTTTAATTTTAGATCAAATCTAGAAAATAAAAAAAACAAATAGAACTCCACTCCTCTTGATTTCAAAATGAAATAAAAGCATAACCATACACACGATTACCATTCTTGATCTGATACCATATCGGAGTTGTTTCCAGAATCCGGATAATGCGAGTGCAATGGAGATGTGATCACACAAGTTGAAGCAAGTGCACACCACATATATGCTAAAGCAATTTGAAAATAACACAATAAGAAAAATTGCACAAGACAAAATGGAGAAAACCAAAATCTGATTAGCATGAAATGGCCAAAGTGAGGAATACAAATAGGAGAGTACGTAAGTAACTCCTCCACAAAAGGTGGACAAGGCACCCCAAGAATAGAATGTAACTCCTGCATGAAAGGTGGTGACAAGGTGCTAATAATAGAGAAGTAACTCCCATCAAGGGAGTTACTTATGACACCTATGACACATCTATGACACACACCTCCACATAAGCTAGCCTATCCCACAAATGTAGGAAAACTCCATGTATGCACAAGAAATATAATTTCCCTAATTAATAAATAGGGAAAAATAAAAACCTACACTAATAGCATTATGTGCTAAACAACAAGACCATGGTTATTTCTAAAGTAGATCCACTCAAGTATCTACTATCCAAAATAGATTTATAAGGCTACATGGCTAAATGGATCATGCTTTTAAATGAGTTTGAGATAGAGTACGTCAACCAAAAGGTAATCAAGGGAAAAATCCTTATGGATCAGTTTATTGAAACTCCCCTTGCAGATACTAAACCACTCACTTTTCAATTCCTATACAAGTCTATTATGACCATCATTGAAACACCTCTTGAGGATCAACACTAGAAGCTATATTTTTATGGATCATTCGCATCACATAGATCGGGGGAAGGATTATTAAATAGTACACCATAGGGGGATCTTATCTTTAAATCATTATGTATCAACTTTCCTTATACTAAAAACATGGATGAATATGAAGCACTTATTGTAGGGCTTTGCCAAGAAGTACAATATAATATTTAGCATCTCAAGGTTTATGGTGATTCTTAGT
Organism: Torreya grandis; assembly: GCA_037957365.1. Classification (NCBI taxonomy): domain Eukaryota; kingdom Viridiplantae; phylum Streptophyta; class Pinopsida; order Cupressales; family Taxaceae; genus Torreya; species Torreya grandis. Next base: position 5,404,805 of record JARHVA010000170.1, on the reverse strand, counting down.
TAATCATCAATCAAGTTATATACCACTTTCAGGCAAAGGATGACAAGTTTGTGCCATATAAGGCCATGATAGACACTTTCAAATAGAAAATTGCTAACATACAATTTGAACAAATACCAAAGTCTAGTAATAAAAAAATAGATGCTATGGCCACCATTGGATCTTTGATCTGACATCCAGACAAGGCAAAATAATACCAATTCCTCTTTGAAAATATTCTAGCACCTGCTCATGAACCTTCAACTATGGTAATGATCTATGATATTGTTGGTCCTAGATCTATATGGTTTTTGACCTCTTTACCTACCTACATGACCATTTCATGCCACCAAACCTATCATGCAAATAGCAGAAGGCCTTTACCCACCAAGCCACACATTATACCTTACTTGGACTAACCATTTACCACCATAGCTTTAATGTAACTTTGCATCATTTAAATTCATTAGAATCAACATTACTATTATGGGAAGTTCATGAAGGAGTATGTGGATCCTAGACAAGTGAGACTATCCTAGCCAAAAAACTCTTATGTACCAAGTATTATTGGCCAACTATAGATGTAGATGCAGCTACTTATGTCAAAAGGTGCAAAAAATGTCAAAGGCATGCCAATTTGATTTATACCCTGACCAAAACACTAAAACTAATGCTTATTCCATGGTTGTTTGAAACTTGGGGCCTTGATCTCATTGGGAAGATTAACCCAACCTCATCTGATGGCCATAATCACATCCTTACCACTATCGAATATTTCGCTAAGTGGGTTGAATCTCTACCTCTCACTTATTTGACTGGAAAACAAATTTCCAAGTTCATCTTCAACCATCTCATTTTCCATTATGGTATCCCATCCAACATTATATTTGATAAATGGTATATCATTTAAGAACAAGGATGCCAAAAAAATTTGTGCCAAGTACAACATTACTCAACATTTTTCTACTACATATTATCCACAAGGTAATGACCAAGCCAAAGCATCAAACAAAGCCACTATCAACATCCTTAAAAAGATTGTCAATGATGCTGGCTATGATTGGCACCTTCAAATATTCTATGCCCTTTGGGCATAGTGTACCAATTATCATACCCCAATAGGAGCCACTCCATATCCCCTAGTTTATGACACCGAGGCCATCTTTCCCTTTGAGGTCAAGTTACTTTCTCTATGCATCTCACTGAAACATGTCTTGGATGATGAATACTATAGAATTGCTCACTTACAAGAGATATAATTACTTGATGAGAAACGTATGGCTTCTATCAACAACCTTCAAGCATATCAAAATAGACTTTGTGGCCACTATAACTAGTGGGTCAAACATAGAGATTATGAGTTTGGGGATCTTGTTCTTTTAGTTCAAACCCAATTGAATATGTCATTATATTATTGTTGTAAATTATGGATCCAGAGCATACATGCTCACTACACCAGACATAGATGAACTTGATGAGCTGATGAACATCCTACACCTCAAGCATTACTTCATTTGAGAGGCTTAAAGTATTATTTGTGAGGCACATTTCTGTTATTTCGTAATATTAACATTCTTATTTGTACTATACCCTATACCATTCTACCATACCTTTCTTATCAACCAACATTGTTTTTACCCTCCCTATTCACCCATTTGACCTTGGTTCCATTCCATTAGTTTTTTAGGAACCTTTAATGAGAAGATTTATATCAAGTTTCAATAGTTTATTCAATATTTTAAATAGAGGTAGTATTTTGGACTAGTCTAATTATGGTTTGGTAGTTACATCCTTCATTTATTATTTTGTTTCATTTTGAGCATTCATAATTATAAATGCCTTTGGATAAATCAGTGTCTCATGTCATGCTACTAATTATAACTACCTATGGAAAAATTAGTATCATTAACCTATGCCATTATTTCCTAATTATAACCACCTATGGATAAATTGGGAACAACACCTTTATCATGCCTTGAATTCCCATCTTGCAATTCCTATGCCATACTGTGCCATTTACCTAATTTGAGAACTTGCTGCTACATATTTAGATTCCTCAACTGTAAGGTGGAACTACATTGACTTGAGGTCCCATCTTGGGATTATGTAGGCAATGATTGATTCACATTGAGGTTAGCTTAGTCACCCTTTACCACACTCTCACCACTTTGTGAGCAATTTTAGTTTGAACGCTCTTGCCATTTTTCAAGTTGAACTGTTTAATATCTCATTATTATCAATTAAGTTGATATACTTAGAAAATTATAAAAACATTTTCAAAACACTCTAGAAAAATCTAAAATAAAACACCAAATCAACCACTTATTTGCTTTCAAGATTTTGGGACTCCTAGCTATTTCAAAAGAAACCACTTGTCATTTAGTTTCACCATCTTTCTTGTCCTTAGTTTAATGCTCTCATCATTTTATGAGCAACCATCACTCACGATCTCACCATTTTATGAGACCATTCCCATTATTCCTCTACCTTAACAATCATGTTTTCTTGATCATTGTTTTTTTTCTATCCCATATCCTGGGAGAACTACATTTGTCCTAAAGTTTATGTTGGACCTTGCATCCATGGAACTATGTATGTAGCATCCATTTGCCTAGTGCATATGGAGTCAATTTGGCTACCCTTCCTTTTCTTCTATTGCCCTCATTTCACTTGTTTGTTTCATTGTCTCCTACAACTTAGGGGCAATGTTTGTCATCTTGTGTGTCTTTGTTTCCCTATAACATAGGGGCAGCCTTGTGTCATTTGTTTTTATCTTCTATTTTTGCTAACATTGTGATTAACCATTGTTTCTATTTGTTCACTTTTTATTTCTTGGTGTTTTGTTTTCCTTTTAGTTTGTTGGTTTTTTTTGTCTTTCTATTTGTTTGTTTATTTTCCTATTTGTTTTCTTTTTTTGTTGTGCCTTGAATTAGTTTATCTGCATTCATTAGGTGATTCCTTACGCACTATACTTAAGTCCAGCCATATTTATACACCAACATTATCTTCATGGTTTTTATCATTGGTGCATTATTTTTTATTATTTATTGGATCATGTGTCAGTCCTTATGCATATTATGACTACGTTATCATGGTGTTTTATATCATGAGGCATACCATCATGTGCTACATCAAAACTCAGATCAGGAAATATTATAAGAAATGCAACTGTGGTACTTCTCTTTGGCACCTAAAAACTTCTTAATCTACCCAAATCATTCCCAAAATACAGAGTAATTAAATCATGAAAGAATTTTAATCCTTGCTAGTTAGGATGTGCATCTCCATACTAGTAGGTTTCCCAAATTAAACTTTCTCCTCTATAAAAACTTACTCTTATTCCGTGCATATGAATTCAACGTGTAAGCCCCTTATTCCACTTTACCATATTAAACCCATCATTTTCCAATGATTCTAACCACTTTTGGTATATCATTATGTATCATCCCATCCGTAGAGCTAGTGATTATAACCACCTATGAGCAAATCATTATATTTTGACCTATTTTGGATGTTAAGCATTATAATCATCTTTGGGCAAATCCTTATCATTCTCCACCCAACTAGGGCAATTTTTATTAGATGATAATGGTTATAACCACCTTTGGGAAAATCATTATCTTTATCCACCCACTTGGGCATGTTTTTATCCTGCCAATGATTATAACTGCCTATGGACAAATCATTATTTTCTCTTTTCATGATTATAACTGTCTTTGAGAAAATCATTCTCTTGTTACACTTATCCTTTAGCTAATGATTATAACCGCTTGTGGGCAAATTAATATCTTTTTTACCTACCTATGCTGATGATTATAACTACCTTTGGGTAAATCATCCTATTTATCTACCCACTTGGGGAAGCTCATTGTGCCATTGATTATAATTTCCTATGGAAAAATGAGTCTATTCCACCCCCTTTAACCTTTTTTGGTCCCATTGTTTCCTTCTTTAGAGGGACCAATCATTGACCATCTTTGCCAACCACTTCCTCAAGGAGGCATCCATAGCTCATCTATTACCTTTGAAGTAGTAAGCAATAAGAACTTTTCATTCTTTGAGAAGACATTACTATGCATATAGCTTTTAATGCCTTCCCAAACAGGAGAAAGTTATAGACATCCAAATATGGCCACAAATGTCTTTCGACTGGAATTCAAACTGATTCCTACCAATAATTACAAATTAAGCCTAGGAATCACTAAACATCCTAATTTTTTTGTGCATTATTAATCAATGCTCATAATCATGTTGAGGCATCCCTAATTGGGATACTATCCCATACACAATAATAACCTCTCACATATTCATCCCTAATCACCTTGTGGTATAACAACTATCAATTTGGCCTATGAACTTATTAAGCGAGGTACTTGAGTGAATCTTGAAAGAGCTAAAATTCTAATAAAATCAAATTATATAATTAAATAAGATTAAATTTTTAGTTTGATTTTCTATTTACAATTAATGAATATCTAAAAATGAAAATTCTAAATTTCAAAATATCAAGCCTTTTCATCATTGCCTTTATGAGTTGTCAAGCTTTTTAAAAATATCCCAAAATATCTAATTTGAGAGCCATGCCTATTAATTAAAAATTATAATTACATGACAAATATTAACTCAACTAGAGTTGGTCATAACTCACCTAGGGTTAGTTTGAACCCATTCCATGTTTAAACTCAACCTTAACCCACCTTGGGTGAGAGTTAATTTTTGAGGCTATAAATACAAGGCCATACCTATTCATTTCAAAAGCTTGGATATTATAGAGTTATTATGGTGGATTTACTCCATAAGCCTCATGAAAGTAATGTTACCATGCTCAAATCTTGAGCCAAATAATCAAAGCCAAGGTGCTAAGGAGAGAAGGAGCCAAGCAAGCTTCATTGTCAAAAACTTCTTGATGTAAAAGCTGATCAAGCCATTCAACAATCCATATAGAGCTCCAAGGAAGGTAAAAGAGTGTGTTATTTTATGTTTTAATAGTGATTTTACATGTAGTTTTATTACCTATGATCTCCTTAGTGTCTAGGCTAGAGGTGTTAGGATTTTAGTGTGTTATTTTGGGTTTTATTTCTTGGACTAACACAAGACTAACCTCCCCTCTACATATTCCTTGTCCACAATTTATATTAATCGATACAAGACCTACACTTAAGCATCCCCTTGATGGGATCATATGTTAGCTTGGACATAATTTATTATTCATATACTTTTATTGATTGCTTGTTTGATCACCCTCTTCTAAGATGACTGATTGATTCCTCCATTCTTCTATTTTGATGCAGATGTGTACATATGTTTTCACATTGACCATTATTATAGCCCTTGGCTTTTATTTGATTATTGTTTTTCATTGGACCTTATGTTTTGATTGCTTATCCTACTATATACATTCATGATAGCTATCCTACGATGATATGTGAAATCGTATCCTATTACAATAATATGATCTTAATACATATTATTTGAGGCATGTTCCACCTTAGTGCAACATAACACTTTCCCACCTCTCTATTTTGACTATCTATGCTTGATTTTGTCATGGCACACATTGAGCTTACATGATCATATATATTTTATTCCTACACATCTTATGGCATTTACGTATACATAGACTATTGCCCACTTGGGGCATGCACCTATTATGAGTTCTTTCACATACTCCTTTGAGACATGATTTTACCATATAGTGGGGGCACACCACTTGCCTTCACCTTCTTCAAAATACTTTGCCATTACACTTGATTCACACTATGTGTTGAAATATGGTATTGATTGGTTGAATCCCTCTCGTTCTTATATTTCTTAACCTTTCCCATTTCTTGATTAAATAAGTGCTTACTTATGGATATATTTTTAAAAAGTACAAAAAACATTCAAATATTAAAATATAGAAAAACATGATCCACCCAATACTCAATTTGATTTTACACATAGTTGTTTGATGTCATTTATCATATACATGGTATTTTACATATCCATTTTCTATGTGCATGATTTTCACATTATACATGAGTTGGATGTAGGACATATAGGGTATATATGAGACATGGACATATAAATGAATGACTTTGATCACACCCATGGGTAACATTTCTAAATTGGGGGCATGCGCATGATGGGGGCATCATAACACACTTTTTCAAGTTATATCTTTCTATGCTAATCCATTTATCATATTGAGTTACTTAGACTATTTAAACATGACTTGTTATTGTTCATAATTTTTAGAGTACATATTTCACATGGATATTGTATTTTTAAATATTATATGTTGACATTGACTGCTTATATAAACCAAAATTTCTTGTGCCATGCCTTTTACTAATGATTGTGACATTGCTTGCTAATTAATGTGATCTATACCAATTTTTCCATATTCTATAGGAACATTGAATGTGTCTTATCGCTTCATATGTCATAAGATCCTCTAGTCCATGTCATTTTTTTTTATGTCATGTCATGTATTCAATGCTTTTATGTTTCTTGATTATGATGTGTGATTATGGATTATTACATATGATACTATTTTCATGTATGTGTTTGCATACATTTATATGGATTTAATTAATTGTTACTATGTGCCTTGTGTCATGATTTATATCCTACACATCTCCATTATATATTATATATTTATAGTGGCTTTATTTGCATCTATGAAACTCATATTACTACATGTTTCATTTATATATAACTGACTCTAAAACCTTTTTTTGTTTATAAAAAATGTAACTTCATATTAATTTAAAATTTGAAATTACAATCCGTAGATGAAAAATTAGTCCAAAGAAAAAAGAAGAAAAAAGGGGAACAGGAATCAATACCACCACTACCAAAGGGAAGAACAATGAAAAAAGAAAAGTGTCTAGTCCATAGGAGAACTAGAGTGGCACTAAGAATAGCCAGTGGCCTAAAAGGCAGTGACAAACAGGAAAAATAACTCAAAAAGAACCCATAGAAAAGTCCATGGGGTGGCTAAAAAAACACCACCAAAAATCCCTATTAAGAGGCCAAGAACACATTATTGGATTCAAATCCAAAAATGCTAATGCTTATAGTAAGGATCCACCCAGTTTCAAGATATGAAATGACAATGCAAGAATCAATGATTACAATGGTAGTATTTACAATGATATGAAAATTCCAATCATTTAAGCCTTTGGCACTATAAATAAATGTAAAATGGAGTGCTTGTGATGTAATAAGTTACAACATATGAAGACATAAACCACCCAATTATAAATAAGCGATATGAAATGACAATGAAAGAACCAACAATCATGTTGAAATCAATTTATTCAGAGACAAAAATGTAGAAATTTTATGAAATGTAATAAATACATACATAAAAAGTCCCTACAAAGCATTTAATAGGGAAAGGGTCACATATGTCATGAATGGATAAATGATAGTGCAGAGCACAAAAATGATGAAGGCCATGAGTGAGGAAACAAAAGGAAATGGAACATAAGAAGCCAAACTGAAACTAATATCCAACCATAGGACTCTTTTTGGGATATGAGATAAAGTAAGACAATAGAAAGGAAGAACCTCCAACATGGATTTAATAAGTGTAAATCTACCTCAAAGAGAGACCCATCGATTACACCAATAACATATTTGATTTTCTACCTTATCAATCAACAAATTCCAATCATTCTTCCTGTAATCATTTGGTTTTAGTATAAATCCCATATACTTGAGTCCTCTTAGAAAATTAAAAATTTTGAAAGGGAAAAATCCCAAGAATTCATCTAATCTATTGTTCCTCTAGACCATTATAGGAAATGATGAAATTTTGAACATTCAATTGCATTCCCATGGCCACACAAAAGATATCTAAAGACTCCTAGAGTAGAGTAATGTCCTTCTAAAAACCATAAAAAAACAACACATCATCCATAAATAATAGGTGCATGAGGAAGATGGACCTATTTTACTTAACCTTATTAAGAGATCCTTATCTTTTATCCTTGAGAATTAGATGTCTCAGCCATTGAGTAATTAGAAGAAAAATTAAAGGGGAGAGGGGAAACCTTGCCTTAGACCACACGTGGAGCTAAAGAAGGTAGAGGCCAAGCAATTTATGAGTAAGACAAATGAAACAAAAGATAAGCAACCCATAATATAGTTAACAATTTTGATATGAAAATCGAGATGAATTTAATCTCAAGTAGAGCCAGTTCACTCTATCAAATGCCTTAGAGAGGTCCAAATTCAAAACACAACCATCAAATTATTTGTTTTAATGGAATGCAGACCCTCTTGGGCAACCCCTATAGAATCATGTATTTTTCACCCATGTAGGAAACCAAATTGTTCCTTAGAAATGGAGATGAAAAGAAGACCTTTGATCGATATGGAAATGATTTTAGCAATGATTTTATAGATACATTACATAAGGAGATAGGCCTAAAATAATCATAATAGTTAGGGAGTCCTTCTTGGGTATGAGGGAAATGAAAGTGAAATTAAAATCCCTAAGAATCTTCTCGGTCCACCTAGTATCCTTAATAACTCTAGGCAGATCATCCCTAAGAAAATAAAAAAATCCATTGAAGAATTCAACAAACCAAAGATCTAGCCTTGGGATTTTGTCCTTTTGAAAGGTAGCTAAAGCCAACAATAAATATTACCTAGATACATCTACTTGCAGCCTCTCATTGTCAACCTCATTGATAAAACTTGGAAATAAAGAATAGATTTTAAAAATGTCACATTTTGATTTCTTTGTAAGATGAATAATCTGTTTGATATGTGGATTATTATGGTTGGTTAGTTGATTAACTAATATTTGATTAAGAATAATGATATATTCTAATTATGGGATAATTTGTATTACTTAATTTATATGATTAGTTCCTATTAATTAGCAATATTTTTACATTCAGTATATTTTGATCATGTTTGATTATTATACAGTGTTATTTTATGGATATAATGATGTTTTGGGCTAACTACCTTTATTGTTGGGAGGTGGATGCAAAATAGATTTTTCTTTTAGAGTGTGATGGAGGGAGAGGATCATCAGAGAGGGTGGTTTAGATGGAGATGTTGGGGGATGATAGAGAATGAATCTGGAAACCCTTGCATGCACCACATTTGTATTTCATGATTGTGTTGGTTGATAGGTAGTTGTATTATGCTTTATTTTGTAATTATTATGATCTTTTATGTTTTTATCAAATTTAGTTGCTATTAATGACTATGTTGATTTGTTTGAGTGATTTTGTTAATTTAGTGATCGTATGTAGTTTATCTTTTTTAACGTAATTGTTTGGTTGAAAAAGTGAAATTGTATATGATGTGCTTACCTTATTACTTTGTTGAGTATGTATAGTGTTATGTTATGATGACATATTCCATTGTTGTTATTCATCTATAATATTTAGATAATAATAATTAGATATTATTATTATGATATTATATAGGTTTGATTTAAATGTCAAAAGATAAATAACATTTTTAAAAACATATTATATTTGATTAAACATTTGATCAAAGGTTTCATATTCAATGTACATTAGTTATTATTATTATTATATGATTTGATAAAATCATTTTGTTACAAAGTGTTTTGTGGTTGACATGGTAACATAAACTATGGTCTTTGAATACATTGTCATACTATTTAGTTTATAAGTTAGTCGAATGGTCAACTTTGCATGGAAGGTTGAATTGACTATGTCGATGGATGATGCATAGTATAAAATGAAGGCTATCTTTTTGTTAATTTGATTATTTATCAGTTTTTGAAGTTGATGAGGAAGCAACTTAAGTGAAATGACATGCAATTATTTTTGGGACTATAAAATGATTATTTTAATAAAATAAAAAAAGTTTTGAGTGATTAGGGTTACTCTAATTGCTCAAAACTTCAGTTCGAAAAAATCTGTTCATAAAAAGGAAGCTATACTTGTTGCATATATACATTGTGGCTCGAGATTATATATTTGAAACAATTTATATATATTCATTTTGGGTATTTAAAAAATGAATTGAAAATTTGGACAAATTATGGGATCGACTATGTATACACCTATTTGAATTTAGATATAAAAATGTGAATTTTATTATACAAAAAGTGGGTTTGTGAATATATAGACATATATTAAGTATATATATGAGTAAACCTGATGATATACACACACACACACACATATATATGTTTATATATATGTGTGTGTGTGTGTGTGTGTGTGTGTGTGTGTGTGTTTATGTATATATATGTATATACATAAACATATATATACATATACATGTATATACATACATACATACATATATATGTTTATGTATGTATATATATGTTTATGTATATACACACACACACACACACACACACACACACACACACACACATACATACACACACACACATATACATATATACATACATATATGTTTATGTATATATATATATGTGTGTGTGTGTGTGTGTGTGTGTGTGTGTGTGTGTGTTTATATATATATATATATATATATATATATATATATATATAAACACACACACACACACATAAATATATATATATATATATATATATATATATATATATATATATATATATATATATATATATGTATATGTATATGTATATGTATATGTATATGTATATGTATATGTATATGTATATGTATATGTATATGTATATGTATATGTATATATGTATGTATGTAACTTGAATCATATTTAATGGGTGACTATGTACATATACATTTATATATAACCATGTATTTCGAACTATCAAGCTTCAATAGATGACAATACGTATTACCTTTTGAAGTTACCTGTATAGCTAAATTGGAGGTTATGGTTTCATTTGAGTTATGTTGGTTTTAGTATCAAATGAATTTATATATATACAGGAAGGAAATATAAATTTATACTCTCAGTTATATTATAAATCCATGTATTATGTATACTTGTTTGTATATAAAATTGGGAACTTTTGGGTTTAGTTTTATTATGTACCTAGGAATGGGTAGATGAATAAATGACTATATATATATACACTTGGCCTTATACAATGAAATATAATCGATTTTGTTAAATCTATATGGCTGAATTAAGTTATAAATAGTGTTCATAATATATATGAACTTCACATAAAATTTGGATGTGACTACGTATTGTGTCATTTAGATTGGTCTTGAAATGTAAAATACTTTTGCTTAGTCAATAGAGGGACTGGGTATATGGGTTTAAATTATATATTTACATAGTTTATTTGGAAAATTTGTGTTGTTTTATTGGAAACTCGTGTGGGGTATAGTCATCTATGTGTTTTTATATGTTCATTGTAATCAATATATATGGTAAACTTAAATCAATAGATCTAGCATGTTTAATTTAATAGTTGAAATATAAAGGAATAGCTATGTATGATAATATTATTATGTGTGTTTATTTATTAAGGACAATGGGAATACCCAGTTTAAATAAAAAGGTTAATGGGTCTTTTATTTATGAGCTGATTGTATACTTAGTGTATAAAGTATACTCTAAGAATAAAGACAATGAATGGCATCTTAGGAGTATATTGTATAAAAATGAAGTATTTATAATGTATTACATTTGTATGAAAGAATATATAAATACATATAAATGGTTTATTTTATATGATTTTTGATTGAGAAATAAAATGGGAAAGAAATACACCATATATATATATATATATATATATATATATATATATATATATATATATATATACACACACACACACACATACACACATATACATATACATATAATTGTATACATCTATGTTATGTATATAAGTGTTATCATCATGATAGTGTGTAATTTATTCTTGTTTATACTTTAATGTTTAAATATAAAGCATTGGATTAATGTATTTATGAGTTTACATATAGAACATAATAATAATATGTTTGGACTGGCTTTTCTTATATGTGGAATATGAATAATTTATGAGCCTGTGATATAATGTTGATTCATGAAGAAATAACATTATAAGTTACTTAGTATTATAGATAACTGATAATTTTGATGTGATGATATCCAGATGGTATGTTTAATACTATTTTTGGATTCTATTTATTTTATGTAATAAATTAGATAAATGGATTCATTTCACTTCATTTGATGGACTAAATGAATGTGTGTGATATTTTTGTACTTAGCATAATTTTGATTTGCTAAAGAGGAATATTTTTGAATGAATCTATTGGTTTTAATATTATTATTTATATTTACTAAATTTTGCATTCATGACCCTAATTTAGTAGTAGATGGACTCCATTGGCTTAATTAGTGCCATCAATGCAAGATGAGGTGTAATCCGATCGAGTGGTGTGTATAAATTTGACTAATCTTAGAGATCATTTATTATTAAAAACTTTGGCCAAAGTAATGTTTGATAAAAATTATCATTTAATATGTTGATATAGTTTTCATATTTGTGCGATATAATATTAGAGCAACTTTTTATATGGTACATATTATGTATTAGATATCTTCAACACACAGGCTCTAGTTTATTACTCTAGATCCCCACACCATCATTATCTACCCATTCATGAAGGGAGGCCCATCCTCTTATTTTAGAGATAGTTGGGGGGGGATATATGGTCCATGGTTGGTGTGGAAAAGTGCTCGAATGATGGTCTCCCTCCTAGCTAGAGTACTATACTTGAGACTACACTTGAGATTACATATTGATACTTGAGTCGTGAAGACTCTGTAGAGGAGATTTGTATCATGCTTTATCATTAGAGATATTTTTTATGTATTGATGAAAACTGTAAAATTTATACACTATACTTCTTATATAGTGGCTATAATGTTGTGCCAGCCATGGTTGACTTTTTACTATTTCATTTATGATGATATGCAATTTTTATTGTTGTTTTAGTATTGATCATGATTTCTATATCTATTCATGGTGATCCTTAGCTAAGTCGATTAGCTATAACCTTTTTAGTTAATTAAATTAAAATATTTAGTTAAAGCTCACTCATTAAGTTTCTCATGGTCAAATCTATATGTTGAATATGCTAGTATTTAATTCAAAAAAAAATCTAATATTTAGGTAAAACCCAATGTGATTGTTATAGAAAATCTATGATACATTCACTTGTTCTAGTTCCTTATATAACTAGTGAAAATGTGAGACTCCCATAGTAGCTGTCTCATGAAAGATCCACATGGTAAAACCATCATGGTTTTGCATTTTCCAAGTAGTGTTCTTGTTTTTGTGATGTTTAATTTTTTTATTTTTTTTTGTATTTTGGTCTTCCTTTTCTAGATATAGTGCTCTACTTTTGAGTTGTCACTGAGCTTCAATATTTGAAAGTTGTTCATGTAACTTCAATTCCAAAGCTTCAAGCCTAATTTTGGAATCCTCATCAAAATTGTGGTCGAAGGAATGTCCATAAAACACTTTGATCTAATTTTTTGAAGATAAATTTTCCTTTTCAGTAATTAGACACTTGTTGGTAGCCCAACTAGCTGCTGCCTTTTTAAATCTCAATGCCAAAGAGCAAGAATCAAAACTAGCCACTCTTCCTAGACCAAATTTATGAAATCTTGATCTTTTAGCCAATTCAAATTATATTTAAATGGGATCAGAGGCTTTTTTGTCCCTTATTTTGATGTGCATCAAAATGGGTAGGTGATTAGAATCACCACTTGAAGCCACCCAAGATCTAATTTTTTAGAGCCAATTAAATTAGAATGTGAGATGAGGAATTTTTTGAGCCTCTTAGCCATACTATCTGGGCCAATTATCATGTTCCTCTAGATGGGAAACAATTTAACAGGTTCCAAATCCACCAAGTTTGAATCCTTAATTTTTTTAAAGAAAGAATCAGCGAGGGGATCCAATATTGTAGAATCCCCCCACACCTCTGCTCTCTTAGTAGTAAAATTTAGGTCACCCTCAATAATAATATTCTCACCTCGTAGGTAGTTTTGGTTGAATAAGTCATCCCAAAATTCAAATATCTCCTCACTGGGTTCATAGATATTCAACACCAAAAAAGATTTTTCAAGCTCCATAGAGTGTAGTTCTACCCCAATACTGAAGTGAAAAAATGGAATTATTCATCCTCATGGAGGTGGTCCTTCAACCTAAAATTAGACCATCTAAATTTTCATTGGATTTAGAAGCCAAAAAAGCCTACTACAATTTTTTTGATAAACCTTCAATGACCGTACTCCCTTCTCCCTTGGTCTCCTGTATTAAGATAATATCTGAATTATGCAAATGAATGCTTCAAAGTGTTTTTTTTGGAGATATTTCCAAACACTATTATATTTAGGGATATAATGAGCATAACTAACAATTTTCTTAGCCTGTGCCCACTCCAAGGGCCCTTAGAATTATTTTTTGCTTAGCTTGATGGATTTCCTAACTATTGTATTTTTAGCCTAAGTAAAACCTTTCTATGAACTAGAATAAGTAGGATTCATGATAGACCCAATACCACCTTCAATAATATCAAATTTTTGGATTCAATCTCTAGGCAAGGTCTTAATGGATATTACATTTCACTAGGAGTGGATAAAGAATCAATAAAGAATAAATCAAGAGAGATCAAATTGTTATGAACTACCTTCGTTAGTTTGTTATTTGAATAAGTCTCACTATAGATGATTTTTACCACAAGAAATTGATTATTCTCTAGCTCTCCCAAAAGGTGGTCAAATGTTTTCTTCTTAGTTTTAGATACTCTCTATATCCATTCCTTTTGTACTAGTAGCTTTGGGTTTTCCATAGAAGGCATTAGAGAGTAAACAACCTTATCCACCACATGAATTGTCATAGAGATAGAATGAATGTCCCTAATATATTTGTGTTGAATATTAATTAAATCAAGTAACATCACATCCCAATGAGCTTCATTCAAGGACACAAATAAATCTTTAACCAATGGTTGGGGACCACACCTAATCATTGAAGTTTCATCTCCCATTCCAATAAGTTATTGGATTCTTTTTGTGTGTTGCTGAGCACACAAGGAATTTTCAAACACCTAATTATCTAAATAATAAACCCTATAATTAGATTTCTATAAAAGATACAATGTCCCAAATATGTTAGTTTCAATTTCCTGATTGGGTTGAATACAATAAGTTTGTTTCTTCCTCCAAGATTTTGGAGAGAAAAGATGAGAGAAATAATTGGATAAGTGTTCATAGGCATGACATATAACACACCTAAATGGAACACCCACATAATCTAATGTTTGAGTGTGAATCTAAGGGCCAAATTCCAAAACTATATCCTCTTCCACTCCCTCTTTTAGATTAATGTCACCCAATATTTTAGCCATCATCTTAGAGGATTCCTTTTTATAACTATTATCCAAATTAGTGAAAGTACCAATGCTATCCCTGGTTGTTTTAAAAACTTAATCCAAAATTCTAGTGGTAGTCTGGGGATTTTTACCCAAATAGGCTATGTCAAAGATTTCTCCACCCATAGATCGAAATGTGGCGACCACTTCTTAATATTAAGTGGAGCTAACCTCAAAAACCATATCTGAGCCATTATGAGTGTTACATCTTCTAAGGATTTTAATACAAAGGTAAGCCAACCCTTAACTAAGATGTGAGAAATAAGAGAGTATCCTAAGAGTAGTCTCTAGAATTGAAATATCTAGTTTTCTAAATTTTGGGCAAAGATTCTTCTCCTAAGAAAATAGCTCATTAGTGTAGTATTTACTAGCTCTATAACATGAACCATCTTGATATCTTCTCCAAACACAAATTAGATTTTCCCCCCTTAGCTTAACATTCCTTTTGCCTTTCCTCCTTATACTCTTCTTTGGGATGTCTAAGTTCTTTTCCACTCTAGGGGATTGTAGAAAAATCCCAACATTGTGCTTATCTTATGTTTGCTGATGCAAATATTCATCCATACTTTTAGAACAACCAATGATTTATATGGAGATACCTAACCACTCAAAATCCTGAGAAGGAAAGTCACCTTTTATGGGAGAAATAATATCAGGGAGAAAATAGGTGTTGGATCACCCCAAATGTCCTTGGTCCAAGGAGCCATAGGGTCTCTGAGATTGAAAAGAGTGAAGTTTAGATGTGATGGTTATTCCTTACCTCTTATAACACTGGTAGAAGAAAAATTCACCATTGTAATTCCCAAGTTATCCAAGATATTATCACCAATCCCAACACCCGAACCACTCATAAGTGAAGAGGAAACCTAGAAATAAGTGTGATTTACTTCAACATTAAGTTGGGAGAGTTATAACTAGTAAAATTATGTGATTTTACCCAAGTGTCCTGAGATAAAATGGATCTCCCTTCAAGAGGATCATTTGGATAATCCACAAGTTCTTCATCTTTGTCTTTTCCAAGTATAAATGGGTCTAATAAGTAATGTCTTTGAGTCACTAGATCAGCCATAAGATCTTAATATACATAACATGGAACTAAAATTTAGTAGTGCAATTGTTACTAGCCTAGACCCCAAGCTGCTTGAGTGGCCAAAGGACTTGAAATTCTCTTTTTATTCAACGTAAGTAGGTAGACCACCAAACAATATGAAGAAGAAATTAGCCTATAAATGGATGTTGAGAATAACCCAGGCTAGCTTTCAATATGCAAACTGCAATCACTAGACTCAAATGTGATGAATGATGGAGAAATTTAAGAATAGAATCAAAATAATAAAATAAACAATAACCAACTAGTCTCCCACCAAAACCCTTCCTCTAATAGGTAATCGACATGAAAAACTAGTTGATCTCATAATTCAATATAATGTAGGAAACCCCTTGATGAAATCAATCCAAAAGAAAAAAAATTTAGTGTGGCATTTTGTCAAACACATGACATGCATCTTAGAAAACTTTGAAACACCTTAAAACCTACAAGTTTTATAACACAAAGATCATTATCTTGCTATCCACTCATAAAGTTGGGTTTGTGTAATTGTCTGAGGGATTCAAAGATATATCATCCTAAAAAAAGGAAATCATATGCATTAAAATCTGTTAGACTGTTGCAAGAGTGAGCCTAGTTATTATGTCCCCAAAAAGACTAATTCTTTAACAAGTGTTATGATCTACAAGTTCAATTATAAGATGCCATCCCCTCTATCCTCAGCTTACCCTATAAAAAATCCCTTTCTCTCCCTAATTACCATTCTAATCTACACCTGAACACATACTCAACTTCCCTCCATCATTCCACATATGTTGGACACTACTAAACCCATGAGCTACCTTCCTATATTGGGGGCATGTTTCTACTATGAAATTGATCAACTAACTCTTAACACATTTTTCTAGATGGTTTATCATGATTATATTTTATGTGCTATTAATAAAAAACTTCCCTTTCCTTGGATTACATGTCTCATATGTGCTTGCAATGATCAATTTTTTTCTATGAGGACATATCTTATCATGTTTGTATATTAACTTTACATGATTATAATTTTTATACGTAACACATGATGCACACAAATTATTTTTGAGATGAGTGATTCACAAGTTTCATACCTCATAATCAAAGGTGGGCATACACTAGGATTGTTTTAGAGATTCAAACCATGTGACATAAAGCATTTCACATGATGAGATGGATTATATGATTTAAATGAGTTAACTTGAGCACATTGAGACATATTCACATGATTTTAAGTAATAATCGACACATTCTGACATTTTGAGACATATGTCATTCTATATCAATTGGAGAAATAATTGATAAATTTTATACCACTTTGAGGAATAATTGAGACATTTTATATCACTTTAAGGGACAAATGGATCATATGGGGCATGAACTTTCTTCATGCAAATATTTTTATATTTTATATGTTGAGGATATATGGGGAACAATGATACTACATTATCACTTTGAGTTTATGTTTATCTCCAATGGTTAATCTTTTTTACATATGAACCTAGTTTTGGGGTTCCAAAAGTAGAGGTTGTTATTGTGACACCCTTGTTCGATTCTTTGGCCAAGAAGAGAATAATGATAGATCAAAATTTTATCCATTTCAAGAAGAGTTATTTAGATACCTAGGGAAATGTTGTTGAGGTTACTACATAGCTCAACTTTTAGCACCAACTTCTCTAGTGAAAGTTGGGTAATTTACACTCTTTTGCTCATTATTTTGATAGTTTCATTTCCTTGGGGAATTTTCACCCCATGTTTTTATCCAATAAAATTCAACAAGTGGTAGCTAGGTTCACATACCGTTAGGTGTATTCATTCCTTATATTTTAAATTTAAATCTATTTTAGTGATTTATATTATTTATCATAATATAACATTAATATACACATACTAATAGATGATCAGACCTTACAGAGCCAGATCCAAATTCAATGGTGTAGTAGAGTTTACAACATCTCTTGAGAAAGATGTTACAGAGCTAGATCTAGATTCAATGTTAGAGCCTTCAGAGGAGGTTTTTTTTTGAAACAGGGAAGGCTCCTATGGAGGATGAGAATGTTTTAGTTACAAAATAAGGTGAGCCAACTTCTAAGATAGATTCAAAGGGAGTCATTGAAGTCAAAATTCCTATCTTCTTTGATTAGGAGGTTTTGAAAAATTTAGGTGATTGGATTGAGGTTTGAAATAAGAAAAAAAATTAAAAATCCTTGGGCCTAAGAAACTTCTATCATGACCCTTTGTTCCCATTCAAATATTTTCCCCCACATAGGGTCATTAGAGGTAGATCATAAGGTATAAATTATGTTGAACTCTATTGGGAAGTTAGATGAAGGTAGAAGTTTTCCTAGCTAACCTTGTGTGATTTTTTACATGTTTTTTGGAGTGGTTTTTTATTTGGGAAACACATTGTTTATAAGCCCATTGGTGTGTTTCATGTGCTACTAATAGAGGTATAGTTAATGAGCTTTGATTATTGGTGTAGGATATTTATTATTCTATTTACTTATTAAATGGATAATCCCTAAACTTGTAGCTTCAACTTACTTAGGTGTGATAAGAGGTTAAGTGGGTGAGTTCCACCTAGAGTTTAACAGAGTACCACTGTGAAATCTCCTATGAGTTCCATAATGAGTTATACTCAGTCCCATAGTGAGTTATCCTATTAGTTAACTCCCCTTACTCCTTTATATTCCTCTTCACCAGGGTATTGTAATAGAGCAGATAACTGGTAAATAAGGTAGTTTAATATATTAGACACTTATTACACATCTTCTTCTTGCATATTTATGATTACAAGCAAGGTCATTGTTATTGCAAAAAAAAATTGTGCTCACTCTACCAAAATATTACCTATTGACCTATTTTGACATCTATGTTTTATCTTTTTCTTCTTCTTACAAGGTTCTAAAATATTTTAGTTTCCATATTTTTATCACTATAAAAAAATATTCACATTTTATAATTAACATTCACATTTTAAGTCACGATTCATTATTATCTTATACATTTCTACCAATAATATGACATTGATTTGCAATCAATACATTAAGTATATGATGAGAGATGTCTAAATAAAACTCCACATATTATCACCAAACATTGATCTTATGTTTGACTTGTTATGAAAAATCAATTTGTTGTATCATTCCTTTGAGTGTAAATGATGCAAACAAATCAACTTAATTGACATGTGTGCTCAACTTTATTTGCACGGAATAACTAAAATGATCTAACTATATGTAAGACTATTTCAAAACATATTTATGGTATATATTTCATATTGCTATAGTCAGTGAATTTCAAGAAACTTTTTTATGATAATCAAGTCTATTTCCTTAATTTTAGAAATCAAATTTGAAGTACTTATATAATATTTTCAATATGAAAATAAAATATTTAAAAAAATATATAAATGAATGAATCTAACTTGCTTGAAATACATCTAAACTATTGTAAATAAGTAAAATTTATTTTAAATAACAATTACCAATTTATTTTAACCAACATAGATTTTATATATAAATTGGACTTTTTTGAAATTATTTGGAAGAGCGAAATAATTAAATAAATTAGACTTATTTAAAATAATCGAGACACTAATGAAATTTTAAAACTAAGACTTTGGCAAGTCTAAATTGATAAATAAGATGGATGTAATTTATTTGGAGTGCGTTTAAATTAATTATAATAAATTCTAATTTATTTTGAGTAGTTTCTATTAAAATTAGATTTATAATAAGTTAAAATTAATTTTTAAAATTCTCTTATTATTTATTGTTGAAGTTAATCTTTTATCTAAATTAATTTTAACATATGATCTAGATTTTAATGTATTTTTGAAATTATATCATTTGTATACTTTAATATTTGTCAATATATTTTTATAAAGAGATTTTTACTACTTACATGAAGACAATTTTAATTTTCATATTATTTACCATACACCACTAAAAATCTCCCTTTTATAATAATTTATAATACTTCAAATATAGTGACAATTTTAAAGTAAAGAAGATAAAAATAACAAATCACTTTTTAAACTATGAATATGTATAAATTTTTTAATTAAATATTAATTATTAGTTTTTTATATATTTTAAATGTTTAATTAAAGGTTATATTATATATTATAAATATTTAATTATAAGTAATATATATATAAATATAATTTTCAAAAATTGATATTAGATTTGTTATTTTTTACATTAATTAAGAAGTAAATTCCAAGAAATAGATAATATGAATTTCTTTAAAATAAGTGAACGAGTAGGGGTAATTTATTAGTATTAGTATCACAAATAATTTATTACATTGATTCATAATCAATACATTGAATATATATAATGTGTGTTTTCCAAGTAAGATTTAGTATATTGTCGTTATTTGTAGAACTATTTTAAGTCAAATTTATGATACATATTAAATTGTTATAATCGTTAAAATAATTAATTTTTTATTTTATTATGATAATCAATTTTATTTCTTTAATTTTAGAAGATATCAATTTCAAAATATCTATATAATATAAAAAGTTAAAATAATTAATTTTTTATTTTATTATGATAATCAATTTTATTTCTTTAATTTTAGAAGATATCAATTTCAAAATATCTATATAATATAAAAAGTCAACATGTAATATAAGTTCTTCAAAATTGATATCTTTTAATATTTTATATATAAAATATTTGAACTAGTTTTAAATATATTTATAAAATGGTAAAATAACCAACTTATTTTCAATATGAAAATAAATTACTTTTATGTATGTATGTATGTATGTATCTAACTTATTTAAATAAATCTAAATTATTTAAAATAAGTAAAATTTATTTTGAATAACAATTATCAATTTATTTTAACTTAACATAGATTTTATAAATACATTAAACTTATTTGAAATAATTTGAAAGAGTGAAATATTTAAATAAATTAGACTTATTTAAAATTATTAGGACACATAACAAAGTTTAAAAATAAGACTTTGACAAGTCTAAATTAATAAATTAAATAGATTTAATTTATTTGAAATGAGTCTAAATTATTTTTAATAAACTTTAATTTATTTTTAGTAGTTTTTATTCAAATTAGACTTATAATAAGTTTAAATTATTTTCAAAATTTCTTTTATTATTGAAACTAATATTTTATATAAATTATTTTTTATATATGATATAAGTTTTAAGATATTTTAAAAATCATATCATTTATATAGTTTAGGATTTTTTCACTACTTACAATTGATAAATATCAAGATAATTTTACTATTCACGTAATTTATCATAAGCCACTAAAAGTCCCCCTTTTAATTTATGATCTTTCAAATATAATAATCATTCTAAAGTAAGAAGGAAAAAGTTTTTTTTCATGTTATAAGTATTATGGTGTAGATTCAAGATAAGAATGCCAAATTACTTTTTGGACAATAAATATATTTAAAATAATTAACTAGACACTATTTAGTATTCTTTACATATTATGAATGTTTAATTAAGGGTAGGATCATTTTATATTTATATGTATATAATGAATGTTTAATAAAATATAATATAGATTAAGATATTAATTTTCAAGAATTCATTTTAATTTTATTATATGGTACATTCATTAGTGACTATTATTTTCTCCATAAATTTTATGAAATAATAAAGTGTATTTTTTCAAAATAATAATTTAAAAAAAATAAAAATCCAAACTCTACTTCTTATGATTTTTAAATCTTTATTTCCAAGAAAAGATAAGATGGTCACATATGAAAATAGGCATCTAATAATCAAATGAACCACTTTAATACCGAATATATGATGGTTAGATAATGGATATAATTTATTTTAGTAAGAGCATAGTTTGAAATCAACTTTAAAACATATATATTAGATTTGATACATGATACATTGATAATGACTCTATTATTTTCTACGTAATGAGAAATGAGAGGTTACTAAAATTTATAGAAAGTAATTTAATGCTACCATTATTCTAAGATGTCATGATTTTTTTAATCCCCTTTTCCAAAAAAGCAAAAAGAAAATTCTCACACATATAATGGTCACATGCACAACAATGCTAAGGTGAAAACTAGCATATATTAATCAAGTGAACCACTTTAGTGCTAAATATATCAGGTTAGTTAATGGGCATAATTTGTGTTAGTAGGGGCACAATTTGTTTCTTGCACCAGAAAAAAAATAAAAATATATGAAAATATTATAGATAAGAAAAAATGGCTAATGGTTTTGAATACATAATCTGAAGTGGATTTATTATCCAACTGGCCATTGAGTGAGCGGTGGAGGATCACATAGAGGTGGAGAAGGAGAAGTAGGATCAGGTGTGTGCATGGATGATGGAAGAAATGTGAGAATTAGCAGTTGAATAGACCTTATAGAGCCAATCTAGATTCAATGTTATAGTGGAGGGTACAACATCTCTTGAGAAGGATGTTACATATGTAAGTTCTAGATTCAATGTTAGAGCCTTCAAAGGAGGATTTTTTTTGAAATAGGGAAGGCTCCTATGGAGGATGAGAAGGTTTTAGTTATGAAACAAGGTGATCCAGCTTCTAAGATAGATCCAAATGGAGTCATTGAAATCAAAATCCATATCTTCTCAGATTTAGAGGTTTTGAAAAAATTAGGTGATTAGATCGAGGTTTGAAAGCAAAAAGAATTTTAAAATCCCTAGGCCTAAGAACCTTCTATCATGACCCTTCATTCCCATTTAAATATTTTCCCACACATAGGGTCATTAGAGGCAGATCACAAGGGAGAAATTATGCTGAACTCTATTGGGTAATTAGTTGAAAGTAGAAGTTTTCCTAGCTGACCACGTGCTATTTTTTTACTTGTTTTTGTTTTCTAAATTTCTGGTGTGGTTTTTTGTTTGGGAAACACATTTTTTGTAAGTCCATTGGTGTGTTTCATGTGCTACTGGTAAAGGCATATTTTATGAGCTTCAATGCTTTATCTTTTTGTTCTTTGTACAAGGCTCTAGAGCCTTTCAATTTCCATATTTTTATCGCTATAAAAAATAATTCACATTTTATAATTAATATTCATGTTTTAAGTCCTAATTCAATATTATCTTATACATTTCTACAATATTATAACATTGTTTTGCAATCAATGCATTGAATATACAATGAGTGATTTCTAAGTAAGACTCAACATATTATCACCAAACATTGGTTGTATATTTGACTCGTTATAAAAAATCAATTTGTTGTATCATTCCTTTGAGTATAAATGATGAAAATAAATCAACTTACAGTTAATGTGTGTGCTTAGGTTTATTTACACGAATTAACTAAAATGATCTAACCATATCTAGAACTATTTTGAGACATATTTATAATACATATTTCATATTGCTATAGTGAATGAATTATGAGAAACTTTTTAATAATAATCAAGTATATATTTCATTAATTTTATAAGATATCAACTTTGAAGTGTTTATATAATATAAAATCCCAACATGTAATATAATTATTACTTCAAAATTGATATCTCTAAACATTTAACATATATGCATTTAAGACATTTGAACTATTTTTAAATGCATTAATAAAATAAAAAAATAGGAATTAATAATTTATTTTAAATGGCTTAGATTTTATACATAAATTGGACTTCTTTGAAATAATTTGGAAGAGCAAAATACTTAAATAAATTAGACTTATTTAAAATAATCAAGAGACAATAAAATTTTAAAAATAAGATGTCAAGACAAGTTTAAATTGATAAGTGGATGTAATTTATTTGGAATGAGTCCAAATTAGTTATAATAAATTCTAATATATTTTGTGTAGTTTTTATTTCAATTATATTTATAAGAAATCAAAATTAATTTCTGAAATTCTTCTATAATTTATTATTGAAGTTAGTATTTTATCTAGGTTAATTTTAGCATATGATATAGATTTTGATATATTTTAAAAATCATATCATTTATATATTCTAATATTTTTCAACATATTTTTATAGATCATTTTACACTACTTAAAACCAATAAATATGAAAGACAATTTTAATTTTCAAATACAAAGGAAACAACAAGCTAACCAAGCTAAAAAGAAAAACCAAGACCAACACAATCTAAAAACAACTATAAAACAAACCTGATATAGCCATATAACAACATAGCCACTAATCTAATTTCAAGCTTCCAGATACATCTTCCTAGCATGTCTTCATCTTCTTGAGATTAATATCTATTTGCATCAATAAGCTTTTGTGATCTATAGTGTAATGAGAACCACTGCTCTGCCCCTTTTTATCCTTACCTTTACCTACATAGTTGGGTTCAAATAGTTATCTGAGATGTGATCTTAGATTTTTAGCATTTTGAATACCTTCTTGCATTGTAGCCCTGCTGCAATTAACAAGAAAATTGATCTTATTGTGCATATTTTCATTGGTATATTCTAAAATCTCCACTCTAAAATTCATGCCCTGAATATGGTTATCCTCCTCCCTAGTTGCCAAGATTTGTGAATTTGAATTTACCCATTGCAGAGCATTCACCTTGCCCTTTAACTCAGTAATCTCATTCATAAACCACCTCATTATAGCTTTTTAGAGGTCTATTTCTTTCATAATTCTATCTATGCTCTCCTTACCTTCAAGTGAAGACACCAGGTTATTGAAAGCTATGTTATGTTCCTTTTAATTTAGGGATGTCTCCCCTTTTGTTACCCTAATACCATCTGTACCTAATCATGCTCTCTTTCCTTTTCTCCCTCCTTCCTAGGCTCTTCTATCACCATATTATCTCTATTCACATCGATGATAGTCTCTTCAACCCTCTTGTATGTCTTTGTTCCCATGTTTCCCATATTTTTATTTGTTGAGTCTTGGGGTTTTCGACGCACTTATGAGTCTTTTTTAATGTTGTCATGTTCTTTTTCATTTATTTTCAACTTCTTGACATTATCATTCTCAACAATTTTTTTCTTACTCCCTAAAACCCTGCTCGGGCTTCCTGGATACTTGATCCAAAAAAAATTAATCTTCATAATATCTAAGGCCCCTCTATAGGATTCTCTTTCTGGTTTGAGAGATGTCAGGTATGATTTGATTCATGCCTTTAAATTACTTGAAAATAAGGAAACTTACTCCCTCATGCCTCGAAGTGGAGTAATTTCCATTTTTGAATTTCAATAGAGATACCTCCAAATATTTGAGGATAAAGAAAGGAAGACCAAAAGACAATCCATGTCTAAAATAGTTTAAGTTTCTAAATATAGACCATCTCACCACATTATATTTACCTTCTAAAGTAATATACTGCATTAAATGAGAAACTACCTCTGTGAATGGCCTAGGAAGAGATTTTCTATCGAATCCATTATGTAACTACTCTAATTGCTCACCTTACTCCATAAAAGCTTCTTTATCAAGTTTGAACTCTCTTGGGGTGTAATAGCTCCTCATCTCCTCAATTACTAGGCCAGTCACATGGGATATAAGTTCCTCTATGATGTCTAGAGTGACTCCATTGATGGTCACTGATCTATCCTCCTAAGCCTTTGCAAACAAGATGGAAAAATGTCTGTCAAATACTTCAATTCTTTCCATAAAGCCCACAAATCCTCCTACATGCAAAGCAACCCAAACTCTTTCATTTTTTTTTGAATTTCAATTGAAGTTTAGGTTCAATTATGTTTGGAAGACCCATTATATTTCTCTTGCCTTCACTCCAGTTGAACCTATTGTCATTGTTCTCCTAGTTGAACCAGAAAGAGTAGTAATAATATGTTGTGTTTTGGCCATCTACGATAAGATTTGGCTTTCTAGATGCTTCTCCTTCAAAGCCCTAAAAGTTTTCTCATAAAAACCTAAGTCCTTGACTTGTCTTATGCAAATTCAAGTCCCTTCTAGACATTTAGGGGTACATCCACATGTAGAGAATTATTAGCATAGTTGATTCCTTTATTATTTACTTTTAATAGCAACTCCATAGGGAGGTCTTCATGGTCTATCCAAGTTTTAAAACCCACATTGCTGGCTCCCCTAGATTTAAAACCAGTCAGTAATCCCATTCCCTTCTCTATATGTATGTTGTATGCTCACCTATTAAAAAAAAAATTTAAATGCCTTTAGCTTCATCTATGACATGCTTGATAGAACAACTTATAGGATTTTTATCGGTCAAACAATTAGCAATGTTCAAATAATCTCCCTCCACCAAAATATTTTGAACATTAATTTGCTTCATCAATTTGATCTCCCATAATGAAGCCAAAGCTTTTGCCCAATGATTCAACTTTAAACCCATATCTCTCGCATATGTGGCAATCAAATTTCCCTCATGATCTCTGATAATTCCACCTCCCATGTTTCCCTCAGGTTTCCCTTGTAACCCTACAATTTATTGAATAATCAATGGAGAATAGAATATACTCTTGGCTGCAATATACTTTCAATTTTATTAACTTCTCTTATATTGATTATATTGCATTAGTTATTGCTAATATAATATCGTTAACATAGATTCAATTATAGGATGTTGATGAATCTTATCTGATGAATAATGAAGTGGATCATAATTGTATCATTGTTCATTTAATCAAATAACAACATTCATGCTTATTAATTGAGTGTTGTGTGAACTTAAAAGGGTGCGTTGGCAATGGTGTAGTGACCTTTAGTCCATGAGGTAGTTAATAAACATGGTTGGTAGCACTTAATAATTGCCTACAATGCTTTGGTTTTCATTTTGTTCTTGATTATGATTTCTTTTATGCAATGTTAATTTTATGTTGTTTACTTATGGAAACTTAGTATAATCATTGCATGTGTTTAAATTGATTGTTGGTTTCTTCTTATGACTTGCATTTCTAAAATCATATATAATTATAAAATTGATACAAAATTATATACTGTACTCTTATCAAAGACTTGTTTAACCAAAATGATAACATAGGTTATTAGAGTTATCCTTTTCAGTTAGATTGATTTTAACTACTTAACCATCCTCGAGCGGAACCAAAATCCACCGAGGAGAGTGAGGAATTTAAGGACATATAAATGATCCTATGTGGAATAATGAGTGCCATATATAGCGCTTGGGACCTATCTATGTATGCATACATCGATACATTTCGAACCTCATAAACACCCTTAAAGGCAACTTGATTCCCTATAGCATACTTTGTGAATAGTTATCCCTAGCTAATTACCTCATTTTACCTCCTTTGATTCCAGTTGCATGTACATGAGTATGATGAATGATTATCACTTGCATCAACAAGAAAGATATTGAATCCGATACATATCCAAAAATATACTCTGATATAAAATTTTATTTGTATTTATTTTTTAACTTATTTTAAAATATTATTAAAATCTTTCAGTCATTCATTCATTCAATCTCCTTTTCCCCCAAAATAAAATAAAATAAAATAAAAAATAAATTAAATTCTCACATATATAATGGTGATATGCACATAAACATTAAAATGAAAATTGGTATCTAATAATCAAATTAACCACTTTATCGTTAGATTATAAAACAAGAACGTTGACACTTTCTTTTATAATCATGTTAACATCTTTTATTTCATATAATCCATGCATAAATCACCCTGCAATAATTAAATCTTTTTTCAAAAAGATCATAACCAATTGAATAATGGATTTCCAAATTAAATCATAACATTCACATTTTATAATTAACATTGATGGTTTAAGGCCCCATTCATTATTCTCTTATACACTTTTGCCGATAAGAAGAGAAGTTATTACATTTTTACATAACTAAATAATACATATGTCATTACATTGATTTAGAATCAATAAATTCAATTCTAAGTAAAACTTAACATATTGTCACCAAACATTGGTCTTATGAAAAATTAATTTATTGCATTCTTCCCTTGAGTGTAAGTAATGGAAATAAATCAAATTGTAGTGAACATGTATGCTCAAATTTATTTACATGAAATAATGAAAATGATTTAATTATTTTTATAATTATTTTAAGTAAAATTTTTGATATATATTTTATATTATTATTGTCAGCAACTTTTAAAGAAATTTTTTGATGATAATCAAATTTATTTCTTTAATTTTAAAATATATAAATTTCAAGACATTTATATATATATATATATATATATATATATATATATATATATATATATCAAAATTGATATCTTTAAATATTTAACATATATATTTGAATTTGGTATAGATTTTATAAATAAAATGAATTTATTTGAAATAATTTGAAAAAGTGAAATACTTAAATAAATTAAATTCATTTAAAATAATCGAGACACATAATACATTTTAAAAATAAGACTTTGACAAGAATGAGTCTAAATTATTTTTAATAAAATTTAATTTATTTTTAAATTATATTTATAATAAATCTAAATTATTTTAGAAATTTATTTTATTATATATTATTTAAGTTTTGATATATTTTTTAGAATCATATCATTTATATAGTTTAGTGTTTTTCACTATATTTTTATAGAGTGGTTTCTACTAACAATTGATAAATTCCAAGATAATTTTACTATTCATGTGATTTACCACAAGCTACTAAAAGTCCTCTTTTTAATTTATAATACTTCAAATATAATAAAAGTTTTTTTTCATGTTATAAGTGTTATGGTGTAGATTCAAGATAAAATTATCAATTTAATTTTTGGATAATAAATAAATTTAAAATAATTAACTAGACTTTATTTAATTAACTAGATTTCAGTTTGTTTAGTCTTTTGTTTTAGTTGTTAATGAGTTTTTTAAGTCACTGTATTATTATGTCAAATTTGGTATATCTTAATCGGTCATGTTTAGGTATATTGTTAAGATTTTGTAATTGAGATTCATATAGATATTAGAAAGTAATAAAATATTACTTTTTAGTTGATGTGTCTTAGTATTTTAAGTAGTATTTTAGTTGGTTTAAGTTAAATATCAATGATCATTAGTATAAGAGAAATTGCGAGTTGTAATGATCATTTGTCAAGTTAGTTTTTTATGTTATTTGAGTCTCTGTCAAAATTAAAAAGTTGTCAAAATTATTTGGGTCCAAAGTTCATCAAAAATGTCAAAAGAGTTAAGTTGTATTTAGAAGTATGTCAATCATTATGATTTAGTGTCTAGAAGTCTCAATTATCAAAAGTGTAGGAAAATTAAAAAAATTGTTTTAATTGTACATGGATGCATTATTGGCGTAACCATTTGTTTTATAAAAAGTATGTCAAGAGCATGGTGGGCGCGGGGAGGGGGGGGAGGGTTGCGGAGGGGCGCGGGGAGTAATTCTCTGCACAACATCATTTGTTGAGTGACTAGCTTTACCTACTAGAGGTTGGAGGATACATAGAGGTTGGAGGTCTTTTAATGACCTCTTGTCAGTTGTCAATGATGGAGCTACACCAATATCTTAGTGACATTTAGTATGGTGTGTTTTTTCATTTCTATTGTGTGTTTTTAAAATAAGAATATAAGAATATGCCTGCTCAAGTTAAATAATTTGTATGCAAATTTCAAACATAATTATCTGATATGAAAACATTGTGAAAGGATAGAAAGCACCAATGTAATTCAGTTCATAGATCTTGAAAGAGTTTGTGGTAGAGATCTAGAAAACTATAGGAGGTGAACAATGTTTTGATAACATTTACGAGAGAAGCTACTACAGATATCTCATGACTGCCTTACTTCTTTATGGAGATGACCCCCAGTGACACATCCATTACGGTCATGTAAAATAAATGCAGGATGCATTTTTTCACATAATAGTGATCATGTGTATCAAGATTGCATCAGTAGTATGTAGACCTAAGAGTATGCAGTGGCATACAATTATGTTCATTCTGTTCATGTCAAGGTTTGTGGTAAACCTATAAAACAATGGGAGGAGTTAGCCTTTCTTTGTATCAAGGTCATAAGCCAAATAAAGCATGTTGCAAGAGGTGAACATACTACAAATAAGAGTGTGAATGTTTTTGCACCATGTAAAACTTATGAAGGGAGAGAATGTTAGGAATTAACTTTTACATTGTGGGTATTTGCCGAAATGTAAATAGTAACTGGTAGTTAGTATTTAGTAATAGTTAGTTATCGAAATATTATCATAAACTATATTACAATAATTGATTTGTTGTATATATTGTTGGTAACAATAATATAATATCTATGAGTTATTATAAGAGATTTGGAGGTTTTTTAGGAGAGATTTTGTAGGAATCTAGAATCCCTTATTATAGGAAATATTATCCTATATATATGTAATATGTTCAAATGAAATTAATGAGAGTAGATTATTATTATTATTTGAGTGATTAAATTATTATTTGTGCTCTTTGTGTTCTGCAACATCAATTGCTCCATTGCATGTATTAAATTCTTTGTATTAGGTCTTTAAATACCTAACATAGCAAACATAAGCAACCATCCACATAAGTATGAAACGTAAAAACACATTACATATGTGGAAAAACCTCAAGGGAAAGAAAACCCATGGATCTCTGTAAATGGACTTTAATCTTATAAGATAAAAATTAAATTTAGTGAAGCACCAACTCTACATGGAGCACCAACCCCAACTAGCTAAGCATCCACTTAACTAGGCTTTAACAAGCATTTACTTGCAAGGAGGCACCAACCCCCTAGATGACTCCACCAATTCAACCACTTGATTGCTTTGATCACCTTCATAATAATATGTTGTTCACACAACAGATGATGACCACCTCTTCAGCTCTTCACACTCTTATTCCTCTCAAACTGCCTTCTAGGCCTCTTCGCTCAACTAGGTCTCTTCAAAATTGATCAGGTCATATGACCTTGATCTTCATATGCAAACACACTTTTAGATCTTCATTATAGATCCTTTAGACTCCTATGATGGTCTGCAAGACCTCCTTCTACTCAAAATGTGCTATTTCATTTGCATGATTTTTGCTTACCCAAATAGGCCTAAAACTACCTTGTATGTATATCATTTCTTGTTCATATACCACTTATTTGGACACACACCTTTAACCTATCAGGTTGGCCATAAAAAAGGTATTATAACATCTCATAAATAAGATTCAAATGACCTTTATGTCCCTTTTAGTCTATCATGAATCAATTAGACCTCATTTCACTTTTAGGTCTCATGGAGACCTAATTGCATTAGGCTATCTAGTAACATGTTACCATTTGATCCCTTAGAACACCTTTCACCTCCATAGATGTCAAGATTATTTCATACACAACTCAAATAGACCTTAGCCAACATCCTTTGAGATCCATAACACTTTTTAGGTCTAACCACCACTTGAAACACTCTATTAACACTATTCACATTAGACCTTAGAACACACAAAAAAGTCCGTCTTGAACAATTGAAGATAACACATCATTTAGTCACACAACCATGATAATAAAATACTTATATAGAACCTACAAGACCTTGTAATATCCCAAATGGGATATTTAATACAATCACCCAAAAACTATAAAATCCAAACTCAAGAATTATGGAATTAGACTCAAAACTGATATCCTTCTTCAAATCCCACATACATACAATCTTAATATTATTTGAAACAATACATAATACACTTCACACCATAGACTTGCATGAAATTG
Source organism: Torreya grandis (assembly GCA_037957365.1). Taxonomy (NCBI): domain Eukaryota; kingdom Viridiplantae; phylum Streptophyta; class Pinopsida; order Cupressales; family Taxaceae; genus Torreya; species Torreya grandis. Next base: position 5,372,822 of record JARHVA010000170.1, on the reverse strand, counting down.
ATTCATATAATGATAAAAAAACACTTACATAAATGATTTGACTCACAAATATTTCCACACTTATAAATATGGTAACATCATAAACATCCCCTACGAATAACACATACTCTGCACACTAGAAATCTATAAACTCCATATAATATGAATATGATGTTGCACACCACACAAATTCTGCAAACTGGGACATTGGATCTTCTTGAAACACAATTGTAATTCCCGGATGGAATTACCTCACTTGATTGAGAGGGTTTTTGACAATGGGTTTGTGAGATTAGGGCCTTGGATATTGTAGTATTAATTATGAATGATTTCATAAAGTTGTTTGTGTTAAGAGAGGTGATTATAGGTTTTATTTTTTAGTTAGTTTTATTTTTAAATTAATTAAAAAGTTTAAAATAATTAGGATTGTATAGCAGGAGTCCCTACGTGTAATGTATCAATCATATTAGAAATCGTAATGTGATTTGTGTTAAAGTAACTTAAAGTATTTATAACGTGAAATTGTAGGTCGAAAGGAGAAAAGTTGTATTTTAGGAAGGAACAGTCATTAATGATGGATATGAAGAGGAAGTGTTGTAACGATACCACTATGTATAATAATAGAACAAAATAAATTTAAAATAAAATAAAATGTAAATAAGATTCATATAAAAATTAGAACATGGAAATGTGATTTTTGATAGCATAGTGTAGCAATATATATAAAAAAATAAATTAAAACAAAACAAAACTAAAAACTATAGATAATATAATACATTGTTCATGCATTTATAAATGACTTAAGTCAATATATATATATATATATATATATATATATATATATATATATATATATATTAATGTTTATTAATCTTATCTAATTTTTAGTTAAATTTAATAATAAATTTAGAATTAAAGATAATAAATTATTAAATTAGGAAGTAAAAATTAAAAAAAAAATAATTATTATTATAAAATTGTTATAAACTTTAGTAAAAATTTAATACTTAGATTTTAAGTGTGCTATATGTAAAATATATATTATTATATTTAAATATAACCAATATCTTTAATAATCTAAAACAATTTAAATAAATTAAATCAATTTTAAATTAAGCCCAGAAGCCTTATTTAAATTTGTCTAGGCTCCGCCACTTAATACCTCAGACAATGGCACATTTGCTTTATTGATTCATCACTAACACGCTCTAAATTTTGTGCCAATGGCTATGGGAGCTAAGCTGGAAAGTACAATGCTTAATTATTTAAAGTAAAATCTTTTATAAAAAACATTAGCATTTTATGAATTGATAGGAATTCCCCAGCATGAGACCCAAAATCTGCAGACAAATTATTCCATGAATATAACCACAACCAGCTCAAATGGCACCAATATGATGTGTCATGGTTTCTCTATAGGAAGATGCTCTCCATTTAAAGGCTTCTCAAAGCTGTTCATGTTTTTAGAATTCACCCTATCAATTGGAGTTTGTCTATAAAACCATGGATTATAAGCACAAAATTCTCATCATTTTGTCCACCCATTTGATCTACAACACCATCAAAATTATGCTATATTGTTATGTTCAAGAAGGATTCCCATGATTCTGCCCTAGCCTGTATATAAACCCAAGCCTGTATATAAACCCAATGATATGGAGACACGATTCTCCATGTTTTGACCATTAATATGCTATGTAACACATCCAATGTGATATGCAATGGTAGATTAAAAGGTGGATGTCTTCAATCTGAACTTTATTGGCTTATCCTTACAGCAAATAAAAACTAGATTTCACTCTGTGAAGTGAGCATGCTCAATAATTACCCAAAAAAATAAAAAATAAATGTACATAGGAAAAAAATAAAAAATAAAAAATAAAAATACAGCCAACTCATCTTGATGCAATCATCTTATTAACGATAAGAAAATCTACACTAAGAACAACAAATTGAAGCTTAATTAAAAATTTACATTGACCAAGAAGGGGAAATAACTACCACATATGCATATGGTGATTCATGATGTCAATTTTGATATCCCAACACTCATCTACTTGCAATGCATGACAAAGAACAATAAGAATTTATACCTGTTTGCTTCTCTTTTCTCTATAAATTGGAATTAGAGTTTAATTTAAGCACACTCTCTGCATTACTATTTGGATTCATATTTTCCTTGGATAGGTTTATAGTGTGATGCTCGAAGACATATATCTCTCCCTCATGGTGTCTCACACTACTATTGCACATGGTATGCTCATAAGTGAGTTTTTTTTTTGAAATATCACCACCACAAGCACATTATTAAAACTATGGGAGCTTAGAAATATTTAAAAAAACATACAAAGTTAGGTTTGAAATGGATTGTAGTGCCTAAAACAATATTGAATATAAGAGGTTGGCCACTCTTATTGTAGCAGATAATGCATTTGTCTCAAATATTGGGCTATGTTATACTTTTGTTAGCATATTTTACATTCATATGCTCATCTTATTCAAAAAGAATATTTTATCCTTCTTCATCAATGTTAGATGATGCTATGGTATATACCACATGATTCATTTTGATCTCCTTCCTCTATAAAACAATTTTTCACATGTGGTTCACATTGTTGTGAACATCGTCAAAGAGAGGAAATGAGCCTTCTAAACAATTAGAGATGACTGAATGGGGAGAAGGAGATGATGGCTCATCAAAAGGATCCCCATAAATTTCATCTACTCAAAATACTTCCCTCGCATCAAAAAAATTCATCCACGGGTTCTTCTTCATGTCCAAGATTAAAGAAAACATCCTCATACTCATAGGTATCGTTGTCAATGATCTCCCTACATATTGGAACAAAACATTGTCCTTCATTAGAATAATTTAAAAGATCCTAAAACTTAGGTCCACAATACTCCATCATCGAAATATATTATATTTCATTCACGTGAAAGTCCTCTTTCTTCCTCTTGGGGTATGTCACCCTCCTCTATGGTTCTACAGTCATCTTTAAAAAAATAGGGTAGCTCTACCAATAAGCCAACATCATCATCCTTTGAGAGTCCTCTAAGTATATCTTGCCACACTTGTTCCTCAAGAGGATCCAAGGCCTCATTCTCTATGGATGAACATGCAAAAACATAATCTATTGTAGCAAAAAATCTATCAATGTCATTTGCCTTTATGAGTTTAGTTAGGCTTAATCCTCCATGGATCTAGGGGTGATGGATTTAGAAAATATCCTTCATACCAAATCTACACACATCTTTATCAAATTTCATGTCAAGAATTACAAATACCAGTTAAAAATTTAGACTTTTAGGGTTGTGAATACCGAGTTCCAACAATCAATCTCATGTGTCAAGGGCGTTACCAACAATTTTATAGAATCAACACCCGATTTATTTTTGATACACTAATATGTGGCATTCTATTAGAATCCACAAAGGCTCACCATATTAAGTGATCATCATCTACTTGACCATATTTGAAATCATAAACCTTGATATAACATTTCTAGACCAATAACTTTATTTTACCCATAATTATTACAGTCTGAAAAATAGTTGCAACAAAAGATACGTAGTCACCAATTAACAAATCCAATTTTAAAAGTTAACTATTAACATAAGGTTAGTTTAAAAATGTTTAGAACATTTATCAATAGCTCTAATAAAAATAATATTAAATATAGATTAACAAAGAGCAAATATTTGATCATAACTATCTAGACTATAACCCAAATACTCATAACAATTGATTTAATATGCCACTAAAAATATATTAAAATATTCATAATAAACTATTAATAACTCTATGTTCTAAATAATCAAACAAGTCTTTTCATAAGGCTCAACCAAACCCTAATTATCTGTCAAGGATTTTGACATTGAAATATAAACTAGTTAGAGACATGACTTAAATTCCCATACTAAATTACTATGCAACTAATAAAATTATTAATAATGATTATTACTTTTTTTTATCTTAAATTAAATTTATGAGATATAATTCACCACAATAGAGTGCGATACTATACCCTCTTATCAATCTTAGTGCCACAACATTTAAAAGTTTTAATGAGAGATCTACTCCATGGTAAGATCCATTTCCTTTCTTGTTGGGAGCAAGAAAATGCATTATTAATATAAAACAACTTATATTGCCACTAATTTATGGTCATACCCTCAAGATAGGTTCATTTTATGTTTAAATAAAACTATGAGAAGAAACAACATAATGATATAATAATGTTGTTACCTTAACTTTATATATTACAATTTCAATTACCTTGTATGGTAGAATGTAAACCTAACCAAGCACTTTCCATTATTAAATGATTTAATAACAATAAGTTCTAACATTTACCAATACACATAGAACTATTTAAAAAATAAAACATATGCTTCAATCAACATATTTTCTTAAATTTGAGTGCAATCAATTAAAAATCCACCTTCCCAAAAAATGATTTAGATAAAACAATGAAATAAGATTTAGTTATAATGTTTTGAAATGGAAAGAAAAAATCTCAAAATTATACTATATAAGCTTATATAGTCCTATTTGAATCACCAATTTGGATGCCAAAATAGAAAGCTTTACCACACACATTAAAACCTTCACACACATAAGTCTAAGTTCTATTCAATCACATGATAATATAGAAGAATGAACTTACAATGTCAACAATAGTGCAAGATAATGATCATTAAATTCACATTGTAGTCTCAACTAATGATAGATCGAATACCTATTCTCTACAAAACTATCATATCAACAATCAAATCTCTTTTTATTGATTTAATTATTACAAATTCTTTACCATTAATAAATGATAGTTGCATTTGTTTGTTAACATACAAATTGTTCATAAATCAATATCAACAAATGGTATTCAAAATATAATATAAGACTCAGATTATATACCTTATTCCCAAAAAAATTACAATATCAATTTAATGATAAATAATTGTAATATAATCAAAATATAATGATAACAATCAAGTAGTCACATGTATCAGCCTTATTGATAATGACTAAAATGGTTTCCAGTTGTAGAATTGAAACACAAAAAGAATGATACTGAATAATCCATGTGCCTCTAAGGTCATTGGCATAGCTCTTCCATCAGTGCATTTCCCACATCACTTAACAAACTTCATTTGTGAAATACTCAAGCACAAGTAAAAAAATTAGACAATACGAGCCCATCTATATGGGTGAAATCCATACTCACCCCAAATATGGATCTGGGGTTGAAAGAATCTACTATATGTATTTAAAGCCATAAAAACAACATTTATGTTATTTTATTTCAACATTTAGGGTTATTTGAACCTAACATGCAAATTTAACAACATAGCCATGTCAAATGCTCCTCTCATCAAGTTAGCTCCTTCAACAGGGGTATTAATTGAATTATTAGGTCAAGACAATTTGAGTATAGACCCATTTATGCAAAGCACTTCAGTTGGATACATGTTCTATGCCTCATCTATTGAAGAATTATCTACTAATTCTATGCAAAATACTGTGCCAAACATAGTGGATAACATGCAATTGTCATCCAATCTAGGCCAAAGTGGTTTAACTATGCCAAAAATTAGTCTGAAATAAGTGCCTTTAGTTAACACCACAAGTGGTTCATAATAGTAAGGGGAAATATCTCCTACATCCCAACCACAACAAGCTACCTCTAATCTTTCACCAACTACTTCTTCAAGCATACAACTGTAAGGATTAAGTAATCAACCTACAACTAGTGCCTTGCCTCAATAAAAAATGACAAATGCTACTCCACTTCAACAGGTGATAGATTACCATTCCACAACAATAGACACAATCCAACGTACCAATGTATTAGAGGTGGAACATCTTTTCACCTCAATAGGGGGCAACCAATGTTCCACCTCATCAGATAGTGACAAGTATACCTCAATAGTCATAAATCAACATGATTTTACAATCGTAAACATTGTATAACAAACATTGTATGCCCATTAGTTAATAAAAAATGCTGAATAACTAGCAAACATCTACTTCACAATAGGTGTTCACATAACAAAGAGGTACTGCTATCCCTCAAGTACCAATTAGGCAATAATTTCATTTCATTCCAAATGTGTCACATATCCAATGACATGGCCTTATTTCACAACAAGTTCCCCTTATTTAGCCAGGTTTGACTAGTCTACAAAAAGTCCCTAATCAAGGTCAGTAGGCATAGTACTTTACCTATAGTCGTATCCTTCCATTACAACCACAATTCCTTCAAAACTAGGCCTCTATATTGAATCCAAACTAGAATATCACACCATAACACGTGTAATTTCATCAATCTCATTCTAATCTATGAATGCATATTCCTGGTTGGTTTCCTAGCCAAACCAACATTCTATAGCAAACCATGCCTCTATTATATCCCGATCAAGGTAATCCACCTTTGACTGCCCAACCTCTACCTTAGGCAAATGTTTCATCTAGTTTCTTGGCACAAGAACTATAACAAATGAAATATGCAATTTCTACCATTCAAGGAAGGAAACAAACCAAGAAGTTTAAGTTAGATGACATGTGTTCATACCCATTCAACATGGAGTATCTATAGATACCATTTCCTCTAGGGTATGAACCACCAAAATTTGATAAATACAAGGGTAAAGGAGACCCTAAGGCCCATTTATCTGAATTCTTTGTTTCTTGACAACAAGTGGCTTATAATGACATTTATTTACTACTTTTATTTCCTTAGAGTCTAGTAGGATAGGATTTGGAGTGGTTCCTAAAATTTACAAATAATATGGTATCTAATTTTGATGACCTCTCAGACAAATTTGTGTAGCGTTTCTCCTACAATATCAAACATGAGATTTCATTGGTAGATTTGAATCAAGCCAAGCATAAAGCTAGTGAAAATTTCACAAGCTATCCATAGAGATGGAGATCACTTACTAGGTATTTCACTCACAACTTACTAGATAAAAAATTGGCCACTATGTTCACCAAAAATTTACACAGTGAGATATCCTATCATTTGGAGCTGCAGTGTGCACATACCTTTTAAGGAGATCATCAATAAATGTTTGACAATTGAAAAATCCATTATTAACAAAAGGATTATTAAGTTAACCTCATTGAATTAAAATTAGAACTAAAACCAAGGAATAGGCCAAAGCCAAAACCAAAACCAGGTCTAAACACAAACATTAACACTAGCCCAGGTTAGTAATTATGAAAAATCCAAGCAATTCAAATGCAACAAGAATGTTGTTGGGAATGGAGTAACCAAGTTTTGTCATGTCCAAATGGTGCAAACACCATTTTCTCAACCAATGCCACAAAAGCAACTTACTCCTCACCAATTACCCATTTAGTAAGCACAACCTTCACAACAACCTAGACCAACTTAACAAATGCAACAACCATTACCTTTTCAAATCCCTCCTCCAAGGAGAAATGTGCTTACTCGTAGAGTCTTCAATGACCTTGGAGAGCCTATTGAAACCGCATTTTTCAAAATAGCCACTGCAAACATGATTAGTTGGCCCATACCAAAGTACTATCTTGAGGGAATTCCATATCCAAACTGGTATATAGAAAAAGAGTTATGTGAATACCATCATTTTTATGGATATAATCTATGCCATTGTGTGTAGATCAAACACCTCATGACAAATATGTTGGAAAATGGGGAGATTACATTAGATAATAGAGTTTTTACATCTAATCAGAACTTAGGTATCTATCAAAACCCTTTTCTGTAACATAATAAACAACAACAACAACAATATCAATAACTGTGATAATAAAAATAGTACTAGCAACAACATCAACATCAGAGGCCACAAAAATAAAAACAATATCAATTCAATATTGTGGAACAACTTCAGAAGACACCTACACAAATTTCCATTTTGGATTTATTATGTACGTCTACTATCCATAAGAACATCTTGACTGAGTTCCTAGGTCAATCCCAAGTTCTAAATGACATAATCCCAGAAAAATTCCAAGCTTTGGTTAGACATCTAGGCCTAGGCCAATAATTAACCTTTGACCAAAGTGATATGCCATCCCTAGGTCCTCTCCATAACAATCCATTATACATTGAAGTTCTCATATCATGACATAAAGTGAAACATGCCTTCATCGACAATAGATAAGGTTTGAATATTATGTCTCTGAGTCTCATCAAGCATCTCAAATATATAACAACTTACCTAAAGCTAGAAATAATAACTATCAAGGCCTATGGAATTGAAGAGCTGGAATCACAAAGCACTATCATCTTACTAGTTATCATTGGGTTGTTGACCCATAATACACTATGCCATGTGTTAGACCTAGATTTGTCATATGATTTAATTCTGGGTAGACCTTGGATACATGAAATGTGATCAATCCCTTCAACATTACACCAATGTCTCAAGTTCTCTCATTATGTGATGGAGGTCACCATAAATGGAGATTTGTAGCCCTACAAAAATTACAAGCATTTGGAGGCCAAATACAAAAGCTATAACTATCATTTTGACCTAGATTTGGTTCCCAAAAAGGACAAATGGAAATAAATACTCATTGACTTACCAGAGACCAATTGCATAAATCCAGATAGCCTTGATTCATCTTCCCATATGCCATCTCCTAAATTATCTAATCATTTTACCATCTCGGCCAATGGCCTAGGGAAGTATTTGACTCATGACACATTTCAAATTGCCAAGCTTCCATAGAACCCCGAGTCCTATGGAATACCTAAAGCCAAGCCACCTTGTATGGAATGGAAATGAAAGGGAAAGGGTAAGCTCCATAGTCCAATGCCTATCATTTTTACACCAACCATCAGCCACTGGCCAAGAATGGGACCCACTTTCAAATGATGAATCATGGCTATATAATGATAAATTGGTTGATTGCTACAGAAATTCTAAATACCCCATTCCTAATAGGATCATGGGGAATCAAGATTATGAAAGAGGAGGCCTTGGGCCAAATTAATAGGTTACTCTTGAGCCAATCTATATCACTCAGTACAAAGGAACCTATGGTCTTGGATTTAAATTGACTTGGGGTGACCCCACGTATATTATTCATGTTCCAATGTCAATGACTAGTGACAACGATACTGATAGTGAAGCAGAGTCTGATCATAAACTTTACAAAGACCTTTATAATACCAATCTATTTGACACCCATGCCATTTGTACCATTGCCCCAATTAATTGACATATTTCACTTCTTTTATATCATCCTCAACTTATAGCCTGGGACCAAAAAGAATCCACAATGCCTGTAGATGAGTTTGAGAATGATGAGGCCTTTTGAAATTTTATAAGACTAAGAGATAATGTTCCATTGGGAGACCAAAAACAAGGGTTCTCTATCAAGCTAAATCCTATAGCCTATTTTGGAGAATCGGTAAACACCCTTAGCCACAAACAAACAAATAAAACATTGAGGTCCCAAAGTGAAAACCTCTTTGAGGCACTTTTAGACTAGGGTAAAATTAAAGAGAAAGGCCAATCTTTTGGTGAAAACTTGTTTTAGGTGCCATTAGATGAGGGTGTTCATATTTACTCAAACATAACTCAAATGACCACTTTAGTGCTAAATGTATTGGGTTAGATAATGGGTATAATTTGTGTTAGTAGGGGCATAGTTTGTTCATTGTAACAAAATAAATAAATAAATAAAAATAAATAAATAAATAAAAACATAGAAAAATATTGTAGATAAGGAAAAATGGCCAACGATTTTGAGTACATAATATGAAGTAGATTTATTATCTAATCGACCATTGAGTGAGTGGTGGAGGATCACATAGAGGTGGTGGTGGTGTTGTTGTAGGAGGAGGAGGAGGAGGAGGAGGAGGAGGAGGAGGAGGAGGAGGAGGAGGAGGAAGTGTGCATATGGGTGATGGAAGAAATGTGAGAACTAGCAACTGAACAGACCTTACAGATCTAGATCCAGATTCAATGTTATAGTGGAGGGTACAACATCTGTTGAGAAGGATGTTACATATCCATATTCAGATTCAATGTTAGAGCCTTAAGAGGAGGATTTTTATAAAATATGGAAGGCTCCTATGGAGGATGAGAAGGTTTTAGTTACAAAACAAGGCAAATCAGCTTCTAAGACAGATCTAAAGAAAGTCATTGAAATCAAAATCCCTATCTTCTCATATTCGAAGGTTTTGGAAAAATTAGGTGATTGGATTGAGGTTCAAAAGAAGAAAAAAGTTAAAAATTACTAGGCCTAAGAACCTTATATCATGACCCTTCATTCCCATTCAAATATTTTACCACACATAGGGTCATTAGAGGTAGATCACAAGCTAGAAATTTCGCGGAACTAGCTAAAGGTAGAAGTTTTCCTAGATGACCGTGTGCTATTTTTTTACTTATTTTCATTTTCTAGTTTTATGGTGTGGTTTTTTGTTTGGGAAACACATTTTTTTTAAGTCCATTGGTCTGTTCCATGTGCTATTGGTAAAGGCATAATTTATGCACTGCAATGTTTTATCTTTTTCTTCTTTTTACAAGGCTCTAGAGCCTTTCAATTTCTAGCTTTTTATTGCTATAAAAAGCATTCAATTTTATAATTAACATTCAAATTTTAATATTTGATTAATTATTATCTTATACATTTCTACCAATAATACAACATTAATTTACAATCCATACATTGAATATACAACGAGTGATTTCTATGTAAGACTCAACATATTGTCACCAAACATTGGTCATATGTTTGAATCATTATGAAAAATCAATCCGTTACATCATTCCTTTGAGTGTAAATGATGTAAATAAATTAACTTATAGTTAACATGTGTGCTCAAGTTTATTTACATGGAATAACTAAAATGATCTAACCATTTGTATGACTATTTCAAGACATATTTATGATATATATTTCATATTGCTATAGTCAATGAATTCCAAGAATTTTTTTTTTTTTTTGATGATAATCAAGTCTATTTATTTAATTTTATAAGATATCAAGTTTGAGGCACTTATATAATATAAAATCACAATATGTAATATAAGTACCTCAAAATTGACATGTCTAAATATTTAACATGTATGCATTTAATATATTTGAACTAGTTTGAAATATATTAATAAAATGAAAAAATAACCAACTTATTTTCAATATAAAAATAAAATATTTAAAATATATATAAATGAATGAATCTAACTTACTTGAAATACATCTAAATTATTGTAAATAAATAATATTTATTTTAAATAGAAATTACCAATTTATTTTAACTAGCTTAGATTTTTTATATAAATTGGACTTATTTAAAATGATTTGAAAGAGCAAAATATTTAAATAAATTAAACTTATTTAAAATAATCTAAACATAATAAAATTTTAAAAATAAGACTTTGACAAATCTAAATTGATAAAGAAGATGGATGTAGTTTATTTGGAATTAGATTAAATTAATTATAATAAACTTTAATTTATTTTGAGTAGTTTTTATTTCAATTAAATTTATAATAAATCAAAATTATTTTTTAAAATTTTCTTATTATTTATTGTTGATATTAGTATTTTATCTAAGTTAATTTTAACATATGATCCAAATTTTGATGTATTTTGAGAATTATATCATTTATATATTTTAATATTTTTACGATTTATACTACTTAAAACTGATAAATATATAGACAATTTTAATTTTCAAGCCTATTTATCACATGCCATTAAAATTCTCATTTTTTTCAAATTTTTAATGCTTCAAATATAATGACAATTCTAAAGTAATGAGGAGAAGGGTTTTTTTCATATTATAAGTAATCAAGATAAGAATGCCAAATCACTTTTTGAACTACAGATAAATATTAAAAAATCAACTAAGCATTAAATATTATTTTTTTATATATTAGAAATGTTTAATTAAGGGTAGGATCATTTTTATACAATATAGTAAATATTATGAATATTTAATTATAAATGATAAGATGTAATTTAAAAAAAAATTATTTTAGATTTATTATATAGTATATTGATTGATGAGTAAATTTTATAAAATAGATGACGTAAAAATTTTCAAAAAAAATTTAAATTAAAAATCCAAATTATATTATATTATTAAGATATTACAAATTTTCCAATTAAAATAATATCATAATTAAAAAAGTTATATAGACTAACAAATTTAAAAATATAATAAAAAAATAATATTAACAAATTTAGAATTCTTTGTGTGGTCACTCTACTAAAAGATCACCCACTGACCTATTCTGATAAAGACATAACAAAAATTTAAAAATATGTTTTTGACAAGTTTAAATTGATAAATAATATAGATGTAATTTATTTGGAATGAGTCCAAATTAATTATAATATATTCTAATTAAACCTGAAATCTACCCCTGTGCAAACAATTTTTTATCATAGTCTTTGATTTTTATTAGCTGAGGGTAAAATAAGGTTTTTGTAAGGTTCCCACATTGATAAAAAACTATTTCTAGCTAGATCAAACATTAATGGACAAGATTAGGCCACAATTAAATAACCCACAATGAGGGCAATAGAAAACCATAGAAACCAAATGCAAAACATCTGTAAAATGCACGGTCTAGAATGATGTTAATCAAAAAAAAAGAAAAAAATGAGAGCATACAACCCCAACATAATCAAACATCAACATTCTTGCCACAAATGAAAACAAGGTTTAATATATCAACAACATTATAACCCATCTTTGGGACATTATTTTTTGAAGTACAACCATTTTTTAAGCATCTTTTTCTCTTTATTCAAAAAAGAGTCCAACCCTTCTTATCCAAGTTGGGAGAAAAAGGTAGAGAAAATTTGATTGAATATATATACTTACAATTTACATTAGTAAAAGCATTCAAGATTTTAGAGGGAGAGGTTGAACTAGTCATGTTGTCTCCTATTTGATTAGTGTTCTTGGGAACAATTAGTTCCTCCCTTGTAGCATGAGTTTCGAGCTTGTTTGAGGATGAGTCTAAGTCTTCACTTTCAATGTCGAATTTATACATATTAAGGTGGGTGAAGATGAAATCCTTCCACCAATATGTATCCTTATTCCTTTTGAAGTTGCTATAGTCCATGGTCAAATGGTCAGTTTCAAAGCAATTATAATAACAAAATAACAAGCCTTCATAGTCTAGGGGTTGGGACCAAGAACGGTCTTCAATGACAAGATAAATTTTAATAGGTATATATTTGGAGGTGTTGATGCTAACAAGGATTCTGATAAAGGTAATTTTTGGGTGAACAAATTGGAGGCATGGTCAGATTGGATTCTGGTAAGGATTATTGTAGTCTTTAATATTATTGAAGATCGAAACACCATTTTATATGGGTAATACACATTGGGTTAGGATTTACTTATGTTGAAACCTTGATACCCATATTTTAACCCCTTATTGAGATGTTCAACAAAAGACCTATGTGGGTCCAATTACCAGATCTTCCTCTCCAATCTTGGATAGTTTCTAGCCTCAAAACCATAGGGGATTATTTGGGTGAGTTTATACTTATCTAATCATCCACTTATAATATCTCTTACATGACCTATGCAATCATGTTAGTCACCACTAATATTTAAAAAATTCTCCTAGCTTTAATGGAGTTGAGGGTGGGGGAGTATTCTTGGAAACAATCCCTTGATTTTGAGGGGATACCATTCCACTGTCGAAGATGTTATGAGATAGGCCACTTAGAGGAATATTTTAGAAGTGACAAGTGAAAGGGGGAGAACTCTTGGTGGAAGGATGGAACTCTTGACCTTCTTACAATGGAGGGTACAACATATCTTGAGAAGGATGTTATAGAGCCAAATCCAGATTTAATGTTAGAGCCTTCAGAGGAGGATTTTTTTTGAAACAGGGAAGGTTCTTAGGGAGGATGAGAAGTTTTTAGTTGAAAAATGAGGTGAGCTAGCTTGTAAGACAAATCCAAAGGGATTCATTGAAATTTGAAATCCATGTCTTCTCAAATTTAGAGGTTTTATAAAAAAATAGGTGATTGGATTTAGGTTCAAAATAATAAAAAAGTTAAAAATCCCTAGGCCCAAGAACCTTATATCATGACCCTTCATTCCCATTCAAATATTTTCCCACACATAGGTTCATTAGACGTAGATCACAAGGTGGAAATTTTGTTGAATTGTGTTGGGCAGTTAGCTGAAATTAGAAGGCTTCCGAGTTGATCCTATATTATTTTTTATTGGTTTTTATTGTCTATTTTTTTTGTATGGTTTTTTGTCTAGGAGACACATTGTTTGTAGGTTAATTGGTGTGTTCCATGTGTTGTTGATAGAGGCATAGTTTATGAGCTTCAATTCTTTATCTTTTTCTCCCTTGCAAAAAGCTCAATAGCCTTTCAATTTCTTTCTTTTTATCCCTATTATAAAAAAAGAATTCATATTTTATAATTAGAATTCACTTTTTAATTCCTAATTTATCATTCTCTTATACATTTATAACATAGGATTACATTTCTTTACAATCAATACATTGAATTTACGATGAGTGATAAAAGGATCCCAGTCCCAATTTAGCTTTTGACTAGAGCAAAAACTAGTTCTAGAGCACAATAGGAGGTCCAACCTCCAAAAAATATTTGAAACCAAAGAAAAAGAGTGTATCTATTAACCTTTTAAAACCCCTAAAAATTAGTAAGGATCCAAAGGAAAAAATTAGGCACTCAAAAAATTTAAGCAACTTCATCTAAGGGCCAAGAAAAAATAAACTTAAATAGGAAATAGGAAAGCCACCCTACACCCATCTTCAAATCATCCATTTGCTGCTTGCAAGTGTCTACCTCTACTGGACAACAATGATTCCATGGTCCATTAGATGCCACCATTAATAAAATTTTGAGCATCCAGCTGCAACCTTTCTACTTCCATCTTCCTCCCTCTTTTCCCTTTCAGACCAAAGTTGGGGGTCTTTAAAATAACTTTCTGCCTGAGCAATAGATAAAACAACCGTACTTTCTAGATCTTCTTCTTCTTCTTCTTCTTCTTCTTCTTCTTCTTCTTCTTCTTCTTCTTCTTCTTCCCATCCTTCTTCCTCCTCTTCTGAGCTTTCCTTCACTAGGGGACTATCCATAATAGGAGAAATTTTATCCAAATCCTCTTGCCCATAATTTGGCACATTTTTTATCTATTCTAGCTTGTTGGAAGAAGGCTTCCCTGAATCCAACACCTTCATATCCTCTGCAGCCTCTAGAATCTCATTTTTTTGTGGACAATGTAAAATATCTTTAAAATCTTTCGAAGCTGGATCCTTAACTGATTTTGATTTAGTTATCCCATATAATTTGACACATTTGTTGTCTTTTCTAGCTTGTTGGAAGAAGGCTTCCCTGACTCCAACACCTTCATATCCTCTGTAGCCTCCAAAATCTCATTCTTTTGTGGAGAATGTAAAATGTCTTTAAAAAATTTCAAATATGGATCCTTAACTGATTTTGATTTAGTTATTCCATATAAACTATAAACTAGATCATGATTTAGGCATCCAATCTTCCTAACCCATTTTTGAACAATCAAAGCTTGGGAACCTTTAAATTACTTCTCTGGGCATGCAACCATCTTATGTTCCAAGTTATTACATTTAAAGCATCTAAATGAAAGACCTTAAAAGTTAAAAATTTGAGTCCATACTCCATGGGAAGAAGATATTTTAACAAAATGAAACAGAGGTTTAGATAAATCAACTAACAAACATACTCAGATAAAATTTTGATGAGCTTCAATGGAATCATCAATTTTAAGAAAGACTCCTAGTTTATTCACTAGTTGGTTGAAAAGACCAGGATCTCGAAAGGCTAAGGGTAGATTATAAAATATTATCCATACCAGGGATTGCAAAATAATTGATGAATCTAGATTAAAGAATGGAGACCAAGGGCACAAAACACCCCCTGATTACCTACAAACCACGAGCCATTTGTCTACACAAAATATCTGTCATCTACCGACTGAAATTGAAGCAAAAATAATCCATTGGACAACAAAGAGATTGAAGGAGGTTTCAATGTTGACCATGAGCCCACTATCCATTATTGAAGTACTTCCCACAATGATTATTTCCCAACACATCTGGAAATCAATGGTTTGCTGCCCTTTTCCAAATAAACATTTGACAACTTTGAATCTAATAAATCTAAGTTAGGAGAAGATTTAGATAAAACTAAGGGGACATCACCAAGATGAGCCATTTTTAGATCTAAAATATGGGAACAATTTGCTTTTGGCACCTTTTTAAAGCCTTCCTCAATTATTATTTCCTTTATTGGGGATATTTTTGAAGAAAGCTGACTTCTTGGAACTAGAATAGGGTCAGAACCTGGATGAGCCTTGAGGATAGATTATTTTCAAATGATCTATAGATATGAAATGGATTAGGAATATTAATATAGGATACAAAACCTAAGCCTTTAAAACCCTAGCCTTTCATTTTGCAGATTCATCTTCTCTCTCCTCTAGAGTAGTGGCTCATATTTTTAGGCCTAAGATAACATCCATTTGATTCTACCCTAACCCAACCTCAAGTAAAATAAACCCTAATTCCATTGATTAGAGGAACAAATTGATTGATCATAAACTTGAGTTTTGTGCCTACCCTTGCTCCTACCATGCCTGGCTATTGATCCATGCTCCACCAGGCTAGACCTAAACCCTACGATGTCTTTCTTCTCTCCTTCATTGCCATCTCCTACCTTTTCACTACAATATTCACTGCCTTCTCCTTACATAGCCTACATTCTTCTAAGCTGGATCTTGACATGACAACAATACCTTTCCCTTAGACCACATTCTCCCTTGCTTGTTGCACTACTCCACCACCATCGCTTCGATCGATGAATGTTTAATTAAAGTTAATACATAAAGATATTAGTTTTCAAAAAATTATTTTATACTTGTTATATAGTACATTAATTAATGAGTAAATTTTATGAAATAGATAATATGAATTTCTTCAAACAATTTTGAACAAAAAAAATCCAAACTCTACTATATTGTTAAGATATCATGATTTTTCTAATTTAGATAATATCATAGTTGAAAAATTTATATAGAATAGCAAGTTTTCTAATTAAAATTTATAATACGAGAGTTAATATCAAGAAGAAATTAGAGATTTTATATTATTAGTAGAAAAACCCTTGTATCAAGAGAATATGTTGATATGAAATAACTTTATTATAGCTCTTGGTCCCATAAACTTCTTGGTCTCATGAACGTTATTAAAATCTTTCATTCATTCATTCAATCTCCTTTTCTGAAAAAAAGAAAAAAAAGAAAACAATCTTTTCACATATATAACAATGACATACACATAAATCCTAAAATGAAAACTAACATTTAATAATTCAATAAAACACTTTAGTCTTAAATCATAAAACAAAAACCTTGTCACTTTCCTTTATAATCATTTGAACATCTTTTATTTTTCAACACCTTATTTTCAATCATGTAATCCATGCATAAATCATGATGGAATAATTAAAAACTTCATAACATTCCCAGTTTAATAATGAATTTTTAAATTAAATCATAACATTCATATTTTATAATTAACATTCACAGTTTAATACCCCATTCATTATTCTCTTATCCACTTTTGCCGATAAGAGTTATTACATTTTTACAAAACTAAATAATACATATAAATTGTTACATTGATTTAGAATCAATACATTGAATATATATTGTCACCAAACATTGGTCGTATGTTTGACTCTATTATTTTTAAAAAAAAAAATCTGGCATTCTTCTCTTGAATGTAAATGATGGAAATAAATCAAATTACATTAACATGTATGCTAAGTTTATTTACATGAAATAACTAAAATGATCGAACCATTCGTAGAACTATATTATAGTCAACAAATTCTACGAAACATTTTGATGCTAATAAAGTCTATTTTTTAAATTTTATAATATATTAATTTTAAGGTGTTTATATAATATAAAAAGTCAATATATAATATATATTTTTTCAAAATTCTTTATCTCTCAACATTATATATATATATATATATATATATATATATATATATATATATATATAATCTGAACTAATTTAAATGTATTTATGAAATTAAATTACTTAAAAATATATATAAATAAATATATTTAATTTATTGAAACATATTTAAATTATTTAAAATAAGTAAAATTTATTTTGAATAATAACAATTAATTTATTTTAATTTAACATAAATTTTATAATTAAATTGGATTTATTTTGAATTAATTTGAAAGAGTGAAATACTTAAATAAATGAGACGTATTTAAAATGAGTGGAACACATAATAAATTTTAAAAATAAAACTTTGACAAATCTAAATTATAAATTAGATGGATTTAATTTATTTGAAATGAGTCCAAATTATTTCTAATAAAATATAATTTATTTTGAGTAGTTTTTATTTAAATTATATTTATAATAAGATTAAATTATTCTAGATATTTATTTTATTATTTATTGTTGAAATTAGTATTTTATAAAAATTATTTTTGACATATTATTTAAGTTTTGATGTATTTTTGAAATCATAATATTTATATAGTTTAATTTTTTTCAATGTATTTTTATAGAATGGTTTCTACTACTTACAATTGATAAATACCAAAATAATTTTACTATTCACATGATTTACCACAAACCACTTAAAGTCTCCTTTTTTTTAATTTATAATACTTCAAATATAATAGTCATTCCAAAGTAAGGAGGATAATTTTTTTTCATGTTGTAAGTGTTATGGTGTAGATTCAAGATAAAAATGTCAAATTACTTTTTGGACAATAAATAGATTTAAAATAATTAACTATCGATTATTTAGTATTTTTTAGATATTATGAATGTTTAATTAATGGAAGGATTATTTTATATCTATATGTATATAATGAATTTTTAATTAATGGTAATATAGATTAAGGTATTGATTTTTAAGTATTCATTTTAAGTTTGTTATATAGTATATTGATTAATGATTTTATTATATTCTTTATAAATTTTATGAAATAAATAAAGTTTATTTCTTCAAAACAATTTAAAAAATAAAAACAAAAAAAATCCAAACTTTACCATATTGTTAAGATATTATGATTTTTAAATCTCTATTTTTAAGAAAAAAAGAAAATTCTAACATATAAAATAGTCACATATGAAAAAAGGTATCTAATAATCAAATGAACCACTTTAATATTGAATATAAGATGGTTAGATAATTAATATAATTTATGTTAGTAGGAGCATAGTTTGAAATCAACTTTAAAATATATATATTAGATTTTTTACAAGGTACATTGATAATAACTCTATTAGTTTCTACATACGAATATAGAAAATAATTTAACATTATCATTATTCTAAAATTTCATGATTTTTCAATATCTTTTTCCAGAAAAAAAGAAAAGAAAATTCTTACACATATAACGGTCACATGCAAAACAATGCTAAGGTGAAAAATGGCATCTAATAATAAAATGAACCACTTTAGGGTTGAATGTATTGGGTTAGATAATGGGTATAGTTTGTGTTAGTAGGGGCATAGTTTTTTTGCTTATATTGAAAATAAATAAATAAATAAATAAAAACATATGAAAATATTATACATAAGTAAAAATGGCCAATGATTTTGAATACATAATATGAAGTGGATTTATTATCTAACTAGCCATTGAGTGAGTGGTGGAGGATAACGTAGAGGTGGTGGTGGTGGTTGAGGAGGAGGAGGAGGAGGAGGAGGATCGGGTGTATGTGTGGATGATGGAAGAAATGTGAGAACTAATAGCTGAACAGACCTTATAGAGCCAAATCTAAATTCAATGGTGTAATGGAGTGTACAACATCTCTTAGGAAGGATGTTACAGAGCTAGATCTAGATTCAAAGTCAAAGCCTTTAGAGGAGGCTTTTTTATGAAATAGGGAAGGCTCCTATGGAGGATGAGAATGTTTCAATTACAAAATAAGGCGAGCCAACTTCTAAGATAGATCCAAAGGGAGTCAATGAAGTCAAAATCCCTATCTTCTCAGATTTGGAGGTTTTGAAAAATTTAGGTGATTGGATCGAGGTTTGAAAGAAGAAAAAAATTAAAAATACCTGGGTCTAAAAAACTTCTACCATGACCCTTCATTCCCATTCAAATATTTTCCCACACATAGGGTCATTAGAGGCAAATCATAAGGTAGAAATTATGTTGAACTTTATTGGGAAGTTAGATGAAGGTAGAAGTTTTTCAAGCTAACCTTGTGCTATTTTTTACTTGTTTTTGGTTTTCTTGTTTTAGAGTGGCTTTTGTTCAGGAAATGCATTTTTTGTAAGTCTGATGGTGTGTTCCATGTGATGTTGATAGAGGTGTAGTTTATGAGCTTAAATTGTTGGTGTAAGATATTTATTATTCTATTTACTTATTAAATGGATAATCCCTACACATGTAGCTTCAACTTAATTATATAGGATAAGAGGTTAAGTAGGTGAGAGGGTGAGTTCCCCCTAGAGTTCAACTGAGTACCACTGTGAGTTATCTTACGAGTTCCACAATGAGTTATACTCAGTGCCATAGTGAGTTCTCCTGTGAGTTAACACTCCCTACTCCTTTATATTCCTCTTCACCAGGGTATTGTAATAGAATAGATAATTGGTAAATAAGGTAGTTTAATACATCAGGTACTTATTGTACATCCTCTTCTTATATATTTATGAATATAAGCAACATCATTATTGTTGTAAAATTCTTGTGTGTTCACTCTACCAGAATATCACCTATTGACCTATTTTGACATCTATGATTTATTTTCTTCTTCTTTTTACAAGGTTCTAAAACCTTTCAGTTTCCATCTTTTTATCACTATAAAAAAACATTCACATTTTAAGTCCAGATTCATTATTATCTTATACATTTCTACTAATAATATAACATTGATTTTCAATCAATACATTAAATATATGATGAGAGATTTCTAAATAAGACTCAACATATTATCACCAAACATCGATCTTATATTTAACTTGTTATGAAAAATCAATTTGTTGCATCATTCCTTTGAGTGTAAATGATGCAAATAAATCAACTTAGTTGACGTGTGTGCTCAATTTTATTTTCACAGAATAACTAAAATGATCTAATCATATGAAAGACTATTTTAAAACATATTTATGGTATATATTTCATATTTCTATAATCAATGAATTCCAAAAAACTTTTTTAATGATAATCAAGTCTATTTCCTTAATTTTAAAAGATGCCAAATTTGAGGTGCTTATATAATATTTTCGATATAAAAATAAAATATTTAAAAATATATATAAATGAATGAATCTAATTTACTTGAAATACATCTAAATTATTGTAAATAATAAAATTTATTTTAAATAATAATTACTAATTTATTTTAACCAATTTAGATTTTATATATAAATTAGACTTGCTTGAAATAATTTGGAAGAGTTAAATATTTAAATTAATTAAAATTCTTTAAAATAATGGAGACACTTAATAAAATTTTAAAAATAAGACTTTGATAAGTCTAAATTGATAAATAAGATGGATGTAATTTATTTGGAATGAATTTAAATTAATTATAATAAATTTTAATTTATTTTGAGTATTTTTTATTTAAATTAGATTTATAATAAATTAAAATTAATTTTTGAAATTCTCTTATTATTTATTATTGAAGTTAGTCTTTTGTCTAAGTTAATTTTAACATATAATTTAGATTTTAATGTATTTTTAGAATAATATCATTTGTATATTTTAATATTTGTCAACATATATTTATAAAGTGATTTCCACTATTTATATGAAAACAATTTTAATTTTCATGCTATTTACCATACACCACTAAAAATGCCCCTTTTATAAAAAAATTATAATGCTTCAAATATAATGGCAATTCTAAAGTAAAGAAGAAAAGGGTTTTTTTTTTTTTTTCATATCATAAGTAATCAAGATAAGAATGCCAAAGCACTTTTTGAATTATGAATAGATATTAAATATTAATTATTAGTGTTTTTTTTTTAAAAGTTATATTATATATTATGAATATTTAATTATAAGTAATATGTAAATATAATTTTCAAAAATTTATTTTAGATTTGTTATTTTTCACATTAATTAAGAAGTAAATTTTATGAAATAAATAATATGAATTTCTTTAAAATAATTTTGAATGAAAAAAAAATAATTTTTTTAATTTAAAATATATAATAAGAAAAATAATATTAAAAAATAATTAGAGATTTTATATTATTATAGTTCTTGATCCTAATTATATAATAAATTCTAATTTATTTTAAATATTTTTTATTTAAATTAAAAAATTAATTTCTAAACTTTTTTTATTATTTGTTGTTGAAGTTAATATTTTATGTAAATTAATTTTAATATATAATTTAAATTTTGATGTGTTTTTGGAATCATATCATTTGTATACTTTAATATTTTTCAGCATATTTTTATGGGTGGATGATGGAAGAAACGTGAGAATTAGAATTAGCAGCTGAACAGACCTTGCGGATCTCTCCCTCGCTTCCGGTGAGCACATCAAGCTGGACCATCTTCAGCATGCCAAGCGCAAACCTTTGAAAGAAAGAAGTCTCATTCACTGCAAAGCTTGTAACGAAATCTCTTGTGGTGGAATCGGTATAGAGGGTCTGGTCAGATGTAAAAAGCCCTTCTCCGTTCTGGAGGTTCACGTAATACATGTTGTCAAACACATGCGGAGTGCGAATGTCCAGGTCTGTGGTGTTGTCGGTGGCACCAGAGGGACACGTCTGGTGAAACTCCTCTGCAAGCCCCTCACTCAGACTCGGATCTTGTGCTGGATACAGTCTGTCCACGAACGATGCGCAGTGCGAGATACCAAATGTGTGACCGCCTGAAATTATTACATTTAGAAAGAAATATGCACCATCTTCTTCACCGAAAACACAACCAGAAAAACCAGAATAACAAAACGTACCTGACAGCGCCGCAAGATTCGCCAAATCAGTGAAACCTTCTTGTACGAAAATAGCCATTAATGCAGATACATTTGATTGTGGGCCTGGTATACTGTCCACTGTAACACTTTCATTGGCGAAGGTAAGACTGTCTCTGCGCCCAAGCGGTACTGCAAACTCTGGTCCGCCCGCCTGTTGGAAGAATATTTAATTATAACAGCGATGGTGTAATATATAGTGAATATTATAAGTAACAGTGGTAGTAGGAGTAGTACCATATATACTGCATAGGAAGCTGCCAAGGCTAAGACGTCCGCACATGACACAACATCGACGCACTCAGTGTCAACAGCATCTTTGATGGACTGAATAATCTCCAATGCCTCCGCTCTGAGAGTCAAGTTTGGAGCATCTTCCAACTCACTGCCTGTTCCGTTTAACAAGATAGACGCATCGCAACCCTAAACAAAGAAGATTTAAGCTACATGAATAAATAAAGAAGAGAGCGAGTCGGGGTCATTTATTAGTATTAGTTATTTTTCATTTTTGTTGTAATTAAGAAGATCAAATTTTTAATTTTGGGTGTTTCAACTTACACAAAGAGAAACCATCCAATAATTTTTGCTGTTTCAATATTTAATGACACTTTAAAATTCTACACCCTTTTCCTTATAAATTTAATTAATTAATTAATGTGTTTTAAATAGTTTCTTTTAAAGTTATTTACATTTATTTATTTGTTATTAGAAGTAATACTTCTTCAATTTTAATAATCATTTTTAATTATTTAGTTTATTATATAATATCTAAACTTTTAAAACCCACTATATAAGTTAAGGTATTAGTTTTAATATTTCCGCTGTCTTTTTATCTCGTGTTTCTATGACCATTTTAAAAAGAATCTTTACTTTATCTTTTGTTATTATTAATATGTTTCAATAACGTTAATTAAATGTCATAACAAAATATTTTTTAATTATTTGTCCATATAAGTAACTTATTTTGCCAACTATCTATAAATATGGATGAGAAGCACCTTTATCATTGAATCTAGATAGCCCCACCCTTATATATCGACCTATCAACTTTGTAGATCGTATAGAGTAGATGACTAATATCTTTCCCTTCCTTTCTATTTATGTTGTACTCTACCATCTAGACATGGGCGCTGATCCCTCTTTATAAACGGAGAATTAAATACTTGATTAATAATCTTCTTTATATTATCGTCAGTGAATTCCTAACATAATTATGAGTTTGATCTTAAGCTAGTCAATAGGTATGAGATAAACATAATACATTCTTTCTTTATTGTTAAACATAACAAACATAAGGTATCATAAAATAGGTATTAAGCTTTCTTATCCATTAACGATCGATTACTTTTTCTAACTTAATACACATAATTAATTCAACATACATTGATTAAAAAATAAATTAATTTTTAGAATTATAAAACAAGAACTTTGTCACTTTCCTTTATAATCATTTGAACATATTTTATTTTTCAATATATTAATAACTCATGCAATAATTAAAAGATTCTATCAACAATGTCATCATCAAATTAATAATAAATTTCCAAACTAATACATAACATTAATATTTTATAATTAACATTCAAGATATAAGACCCAATTTATTATTCTTTTATACATTTCTACTAACATGTAGTCAAGTTATTACATTTTTACATAGCCAAATAATAAATATAAGTCATTGCATTGATTTACAATCAATATAGATGAAAAAAATTCTTTTACTCAAGTATAAAAAATCAAAAACTCCTTTACTAGTTTTAATAGAAGGTCACATTTTAAAATATTGACAATTAAATGCAACAAGATGCAATCAAGTCCTACCATAAGCAACTCAATGACATTTATCTATTCCGTGTGTCTCTTCTATTTTCGGGGATTCAAATAATAATTTTCAATCTACATTCATGAGACGAGCCACCATACAGACCCACTTCATATGGGATCATAGTGTGGTGTAATTATTTGGAAGTTAATATTTGCTTAAGTCTCATAGTTTTATTCTTGATTTGAATTTTCATTAAGTCTTCATTGTGTAAATCCCTTTGCTTGGGAATCCATATTTATGCTATGTTCCAAACTTAACTTCAATCCTTGATGAAGATAGGTCATGTGTTTGCCAAGACTCATCATATTTCCACCAAACATTATTAGTGTGTTTGCCTTGTAGTGAAAACATAAATTTTCACATTTTCCCCTTGAGTGCAAATGATCATATTCCATGAAAATAAATAAACTTTTAGTTAACGTGTGTGCGAAAATATATTTACATAGAATAAGTGATATGATTTAAGTGTTTCTAGAATCAGTTCAAGGCCTATTTATAATATAGATTTCATAATGTTGTAATCAATGAATTAGAAGAAACCTTTTGATGATAATCAAGTTTAGTTCCTTATTAAATAATTCAACAACAAAAAATTCAATCGCCCCATTTTATTATTCTATTTTAATTAATATCAATTAAAAGTGAGTAAAAAATACATCTAAAGAAGAGTTTGGAATCACAATATTCCTTGATGATAAAATCAACTCTTCCAAAATAAGTAACCAATAATGATCACAGATTTCCCAAGTCCCAATCATTTTCTTCTTTTTTCACAACATCTATTCAAAAATTAAGATGATTCATATTTGCATGAACGCATACAATCACATTATTTGATGCATATTCATGCTATAAATACATATAAATTAATTTTAAAGTTTTCACTCAAAATTAATTTCAATAAAAAACAAGTACCACATTGTGGCATAAGTACTTGCCCCATGCTAAAACAATTTGGAATTGGAGGAAATGATAGGTAGAAAAAAACATGAATCCCATTTCACCAACTCAACTCTATCCATGTGGGCAGTAGACTTACATGTGCATGCAGAACCCAATCTCAATGAATCGCTCTCATGCATATATAATGGTAATTGGGCACGAATCACTTTTAATCGATCACCCTAAATAAACGGACTGACTTAATTCTAATTGAGAATTGAATTACTGAATGAAGTAAATATATGCACTTAAGAAACCATAGCTATGTTGTGTTTTGCACTTTGATCTCAGAAAGCATAGATTAAGGAAATTTAAATTTTTTGTGGATGAAGCATCACAAAAAAACAAGGTTTTCTTCTTTTATGTTTTCAGAGGCTTTGTTTTTTCCTTGGAAAATTACAATGAATGTCCATGTAATTAAAGTCATTGAAGATTTACCAATTCCGTGATTATTACTATCAACTTGCATATACCTATCAAATAATGCTATTTAAAATATATTTAGTTCCAAAGTTCTTCCAAAAATGACACAAGCATCTCTTGTTAGCAAATTAAAGCATATATTTACATTAAATTAGAGGCCACAAGATAGTATTAAAACCTAAATTGCTCACCATTTAAGTGGATAAACAATAAATAGTGAAGTAAAATAATGGTTAACAAGTTTAAAATGAAGGATTGAAAGAAAATCATGAAACTTAGATATCTAATGACCTTGAAATTTCTTTGAAGATTAAGTCTAGCATGTACCTTGAAACATGATACCATGATACCAATTAACAATGCTATGAATGCACTGAGCTATTTATTTACATTTGTTTGTTTAATACAAGTCCAATAGTTCTTACAAGGCAATTGTGGTGTAATCACAAATGTTGTAATAGTATGATCTGATATAATAGATATTTTTATTTGAAACAACGAACAATTTATGGGACTTCTTGTGCATTGTAAGTTGGCTTACAGCTATAATACACCATATACAACCACTTGTCATGATTCCTAAATATTAATATTGAATGAGCATCTATTGAGGAGCACTGGGTATAACATATCGTAAGCTTTTTTTACAACTAATGCTCCTGCAATATGTTTTCCCATCACCATCAAGTCTTTTCTCAGATTCGATGTCCCGCATCACCCCAATTCATCGCACCACCACCCTTATCCTTCCTTTTTACCTCCGCCTTTTACTTTATTCAACGTTGTCTACTACCCAATAAAAAACTGTTTAATTTTTCATATTTTTCGATTTCCTAATATTTCAAAAATGACATAACAATTTTTAATCAATTTATCAATTAACAGTAATTACCAATTAAATTACCCAAACTTGTCCAACCAAATCATTTCGATTTTTCATGATCCCTGTTTTCCTAAAGTCTACGAACTTGGTACAGCACCTTTTTTATGCAAAGTTCTCCAACGCTAGCTAGTTACACACTATTGCCATTTGGAAGGAACACGTGACAGTAGAAACCAACGCCATTTGGATTAATTGCATGTCATTTGGCAGACCAGGTGAAGTTTATCTAGACATTTACATGCTGCACTCCCCTTTCCGATTCCATTGAATATTTCTCTCTTTTTTATTCTTCCATTTTTCATTTTTCAGTTGTTGCTGCAGCTTTTGCTCCCAACGGTGCAATTTTTTCCACAGAACTTAATTAATCTGCTGGAAAATTCCTCCTTGAAACTGCTGTAATTATCCCGATCTCAAATCTGGAATTTTTGTTAAATTTGGTGGAGAATCGGCTTGTTTGCCTCAAAATATGGCAAGATTCACCCCCTTTTTCGTTTCAGAGGAACCCAGCTCGATCTTTTGAGGTTTTTGGAGGATTTTGAAGAAAAAAAAGAGCGAATTTTAGATCTGATTTGAAGCTACCGACGTAAACGTGGGAAAACAGGGCGGGTTGTTGAGGGATCAGGGTCTGAAGAGGATGGACGCGGAGCTCTGGGCCGCCCGATTGGCTGCTGCAAAGAGACAACATTTTTTGCATCATTCTCAGTCTCAATTTGGTACAATTTAATGTTCCCTATAATTCAAAATCACACCCAAACCAAAAAAAAATAAAATACCATGTAGATCAGAAAATTAGATTTCAAATTTGAAAAAAGTATCACAACAGAGACATGCTCGGAATGGAAGTTGCACCCTGAAAAGGAAGAGCTTATCCATATGCTGGAAGATGTAGAGGAGGAGCCAAATATTGTGGTTGATGAGGAGCTTCTCTGTGGCGTTATGAGGAGTCTGGAGGTAGAGATCACTTCCTCTTGTTGCCCTACTGACAATATTCAGTTAGCAGCGTTTGAGAATCGATCCTGTGGCGTTGAGGAGTTGCGAAAAGAGATGGGTTTTGGATGATGAGTTGGGCATACCACCAGGCACATTTGTGAAAGCCTTTGGACACCCTACCTCCTACGTGGTCAACTGCAGGTGGTGGAGATAACAGCAGTAAACAAGTGTCTTTGTCTCGTTAAAGACAATGACACCGGGTTAAACAATCCTTCACAATATTGTCTTGCACATTGTCATTGTCCTTGATAAAATTTCATATTATGGTATTTGATTCGTTCTTGGATATACAATTAATCATTTCATATAGTACCAAGGAAGTACTAATATTCAACAAGGAAAATCAAATTTAAACTTTATGACTCATAAGATCGTTTTAACAATTTTATTTCAAAATCAATTGAAATAATATAATTTTAATTAAAGCAACATTACCACTAAATTTATTTACAATTTAAATCTATGCAAATTTTCAGTAAGTATACAAATTTAAATATGTAAAAAAAAGAACATTTACCATTTATTATTTAAACCAGATCTTCATTATTTTCCATCTAATCTTCTTCTAAATTTATAAAAAAAATAAAATAAAAAAGAGATTGCCAAAAAAAAATTTAAACTTATATTTTTAATTAATTGTTGTCATTGAAAAAAATGATAACAAATTCATCCAAGAACTCTCCTTTCATCTCTCTCCTCTAACATTCCAACATTCTTCAAAATTTTCCAGCACACTCCAAAACTTACCACCACCACAAAAATGCTGCCACAATAACGACCAACAATCTCATTTTCTAAAGCAACATTTCATGAGTTCGAATCAACCATGGCTCTCCCTAAAAAATGACATGCACCAAAAAAAAATATTACAAAAGTCTCACTTACTAAAAATAATGTTCTCTTTGGCATTCAAAGCCCAACAAAACGTGGTTTAATCACTCAGGTAGGATTTCGAATGAAGACTACAGCCAATGGTTTTGTTTTAAAAATTAAAAAGAATCAAAATGATGTCTATGTTAATTTTGAAAGATTCAAACTCAAAACATGCCCTAGTCATGTAAACAAGGTTTTTAATGTCATCATTGCTTCTGTATACATAGGAATCAAATCAAAAACTTTCGAGGTGGTAGGTCATGTTTAGAAATGATGAAAAATAAATTTCAAATAATCATATTTGAAACCTGATCATATTCTAAACTTATGGTTTCTTTTCTTCTAATCATGATTTTATCAAAACTTCTAATAATTGTTAGGTAGTAATACACTTAGTAACGAATTCCAAAATCCTTTGAACTCTTCTATCAAACCCAAAACATGCTTCTAATCATGCAAACAAGGTTTCTAATGCCATCATTGCCTGTATACACATAAGAGTCAAACAAAAATTTCCGGAAGTGGTAGGCCATGCACATAAACGATGAAAAATAAATTTCAAATAACCATATTTGAACCCTGACCACATTCCAAACTTATGGTTTCTTTTCTTCTAATCATGATTTTATCAAAACTTCTAATAATTACTAGGTAATAATGCATTTAGTAACAAATTCTAAAATCGTTTGAACTCTTTTATAAGTTTGATTGGGTTTGTGACCCACTCTTTTAATCGAAAATTCGATATATATATATATATATAAAATTAGAAATGTAATTTTATATTTTAATATATAATTTTTTTGATATTTCTTTGTATAATAATATCATAATAATTATATTTATTAAAATAATATATATTACTAAATATAAATACATTAAATATATTTATTTGAAAATTATTGACAGATCAATTTTAAAATATGTTACATGGTATTTTGATAATAATTTTTATTAATCCCTATTCTTCAAAGAACTAATAATTTCACTTTTTAATTAACTTATATTTGTTAGTAATTCAATTTTTTTAAAAATATATATAATTTTAGTTATTTAAAAAAAAATTTAATTTTTTTTCAAAAAAATAATAAAATATTTTTAAAAGTATTATTTAAGAATATTTCTTAACTTTAATACAAATACAAATGTACATAATATTAACAATAGATTAATTTTTAATATTTTTTAATATGCTGACGGTTGTGTGACTATTTTTATCATAAATACAATCAATTTTTTCGTAGACCATAAATATCGATGCACAAACAGCACATGGGAATCAAGCAGCCTACGAAGCGGTAATGGTCATTGAATGCTAAGCGTGTCCTACACGTCACCCACATACAAGTGCGCTGCAAAAACAGAGGGAGAAAAGGATCAGTTGATTATTTAGGGGATTTTGATATATGAATGAAAAATGGGTCACCAGATGAGCAGAAATTTCCCTAAAGTTGTAATTGTAAGAGATTCAAATACCTCCGATGAAGAGAGCTCAGAATAAGAAGAAGAGTAGTTTGATCAACGCCACCAAGTTAAAGAAGATGACGATTCAAATGAAGAGGAGCAGGATCAGGGGAAGAAGAAAAAGACTCCCATTACAATCAGCCTCAAATAATTCTACAAGATATGCATGCTCTGTATTGAATGACTGACCTCGTTGCCACTATTAATAAGTTTTTACACCACTGGAAATAGTTTGAAGTGTATATAAATTTTGGAAACTATCCATTGCTTCATTACTCATTTCATATGAAGTTTTTGTTGGATGCATATGTCCAACTTAGTTCTTTCTTTCTCAGTATTCCAATTTATGGGAACCATCTCGAATGGGAAACTAGTTAATTACTATTACAATGAATATGAACTGCACTGCACTGATTTCAACAACATTGTGAAACCAAAAGTTGTTTCAATTTCGTTTCACATTCCTCTTTTCACATTCTGTTAAAGAAATTTGGTGATTTCGTTGATAATAAAGATTTGGAATTTATTTTGTAAAAGTTTTAACAATATCCTTAACTTTTGATCTGTAAAAGTTTTAACAATATTCTTAACTTTTGATCTGTTGTTTATTCCTCTTTTTGGAGCTGGAATTATATTATCTATCCATCTTTAGATGATTTTGACATAACGACAATGACGGGGACAGGTCTCAGGAACTAAATGACTCCCTACCAAGTAATTGTACAGGGCAATTGATTCCTCCGCACTAAGTTATTGTACTTAAGATTCAAGTCGCTGGTCTGTAAGGTGTTGATTTTTTTTTGGCTGTAACAAGTTTGTACCTATGTAGATACTAATATGATGATAGAACTGTGTTGACAAGAGGCTTTCAAACTCAAGTATATGCCTTAGAACCTTAATTAGGGAAAACTAAGTCAGCCTACATCATCATATGGCCAATCTTATTCTATGTAAGTGTGGATATCATGCATTCAATGGCCTCTACATGTTGTCAAGTGGCTTCTTGATGTGTTTATGGGGCTTCTTCACAACTTTATGACTAGTTTTTGGTCCAATCATGATTGGATAAGACATTTCAAACGCCACTCTGGGTATATGAGTGCCAATTTAATAGTTAACTATCATTTTTGTTATTACATTTATGGCCTTTGAATTTGAATGAAAGACTTTAATGGAAATTGTTTATCACACCAACAATAACATCCCATTTTAATATAAAAGCATATGGATTTCAAGGTGCATTGTTTTTTTAACTATCAAACTTGTTATTTGTATATTATTGTTTGGTTTGATTTGCAAGATTCATTTTTTTTAAGGAAGTTGTCTTGCTATCTCATAATGTATTCTGACAAAAAAGATTTCTAATTTTATTGTTAAGTGTAAATGTTGTTCTAGGTAGAGTATTAGGAGCAAAGGTTGTCAAATGGATGCCCTTCTAACATAAATTGTATTCTACTGACTACATCAACATTACATTAAATACCAAGTATAGTGGATTTGACATGGCGTGATAGACCTGTGTAGTTGTGTAGAGGTTATTTTGAGCATGGAAACCATTTTTTGAATTTTAATTTGTTTGAAATCCTGCCATCATTCCGCTGCATTTGAATTCAATGTAAATACCATTAATTGAGGTTAAATCTAGCCATTGACACATACATTACACAAGCGGTAGCTTCATTTCCATAATTACATAGATTTGTGATTAAAATTGATTTTTTTTTTTTTCTTTTCAAATTACACTTTACAAAATCATTCACTTTTTAAAAAGAAAAAAAAAATATATTTTTGAAGTTTTATTATATCTACTTGTTCACCTCATCACTTGCATGCTATGACTTTGATCATTCCCTAACATAAATATTTTTGACATGTGACATAATAGTATGTTATGTCTAAACATAGTGGGCTACATAGTTTGGAAACATGTAGCATATAGTTATTTTTATTGTATGTAATCATGTGGAAAAATATTAATTTTATGATAAGATTGTTTTTTTTTATACATTTAAAATATTTTAATTGTATTTTATGATAAATATTTTTTTGAAAAAATGTAAATACAATCATATAGCTTATGGTACTAATCAAAATGTTAAAAAAGAATAATCTACATATATATAAAATCGAAAAAAAAAAATACTTATGTAGCACTAACACTTTGCATGTGTAAGATACATATCAAGGGATATTTCACATGTGCTAGATACATATCAACATATACTTTGCACATGTATAACATGCATATCAACATAAACTTGTCAACATGGCTTTTTGCACTTTTTTATAATCACTCAGAATTGATAATTTCCCATTAAACCACATTCACCATTCTATACCCTAACTTATCTATGTAATATAATTGAATATGTGCAATGACTTCAAGGTAAGACTTTTCATCGTCCTTTATGTTTTTGATATAGCTCTTACACATATTTCTATTATCTTTTACATTTGATTTTTGTCTACTTTATTATTTATCGCTTACTTTTTGCATTTATATGTTAGCTTATTCAAAATATTAACAATTTTATTTTTATTTTTATGTACTTAATATCTATAAGTTATAAACATTAACTACTACTCTAATTTTCTCATAGATTATTATTATTTCTCTATTTAATTTTTTAATTCCCTACATACATTTCTTTGCTACAAGGTATTTACATTGTAAATTTACATATAGAGATCCAATTATGATTATTTAAAAAGGAATGTGCACTGTCAATACTTTGATGGGAGGAATAAATAGTCAACATCTGATCCACAAGTCCACCAACAGACATGTCAATGT
The DNA here is from genome assembly GCA_037957365.1 of Torreya grandis. Lineage (NCBI taxonomy): Eukaryota > Viridiplantae > Streptophyta > Pinopsida > Cupressales > Taxaceae > Torreya > Torreya grandis. The sequence continues at coordinate 5,339,663 of JARHVA010000170.1, read as the reverse complement.
ATATTTTATGTTGTGATGGGCCAAAAGTTTTATCCATCTTTGCCAAGTTGTACCAAAAAGTATCATCCCATCACTTATGTATGAGATAAGATTTGGGGTTCAATCTCAACTCCAAGGGACACTACACTAGATATATATTTATTAGTCTCAAAAAATTTATTTTGCAAATTGACATCATGAACAAAAACTAATATATGTAATTGACTTTCAAACCTTTTTTTCATATTTCAAACTAGACACTTTTAACTAATTTTCATTCGTTGTCTCATCTTGCACAAATAAATAACTCTTCTTTTTATAGAAGACTCATATCTCAAAGTCACACAATATATTCCTTCTATTGCCAATTTGCATAGAAATGTCAATCACTTTTGTAAATTTCAATTATATTTCAAAACATTTTTCATTTGTCGATAGTGCTTATTTATCTAACTTATACTATGTTTTCCTTTTCTTTAAGATGTATAACAAAAATCGATGACTTTTATAAATCAATTGTCTATACATGTACCTTACTATATTTTGCATTTATCCCATATACAATTTGTGCTATCATCACTTGCATTTTATTAAGTTCTATATTAGCTAATATGTGAAACTAATTTTCATATTTTATCACACTCACTTAAAAATGTTGCTTTCATATATTTCATGTTAATACTTCAATTTCAATGAGACAATAATAAAATGCAATTTACTATTCAAATGAAAAGTAAAGACTAATCACTACATAACTCTTATTTTCTGCCTAACAAAATAATAAATAACTTAAATTTCTACAAAATAATTTAACCCTACCATAAAATTAAGATGTCGTCATTTTTAAATCCTCTTTCCCTAAAAAAAAGAAAAAAAGAAAAGTAAATTCTCTCTCTTATGACAGTCACTTTGGTGCTGAATATACTGGGTTAGATAATTGGTATAAATTGTGTTAGTAGGGGCGTAGTTTGCTGTTTGAAAAAAATAAAAATAAAGAAATCAACAACATAACATATGAAATTATAGATGTGGAAAAATGGCAACGATTTTGAATACACAATATGAAGAAGCGGATTTATTATCCAAATACATTAACATAACTGGCCGTTGAGTGAGCAGTGGAGAATCACATAGAGGTGGAGGAGGATCGGGTGTGTGGGTGGATGATGGAAGAAACGTGAGAATTAGAATTAGCAGCTGAACAGACCTTGCGGATCTCTCCCTCGCTTCCAGTGAGCACATCAAGCTGGACCATCTTCAGCATGCCAAGCGCAAACCTTTGAAAGAAAGAAGTCTCATTCACTGCAAAGCTTGTAACGAAATCTCTTGTGGTGGAATCGGTGTAGAGGGGTCTGGTCAGATGTAAAAAGCCCTTCTCCGTTCTGGAGGTTCACGTAATACATGTTGTCAAACACATGCGGAGTGCGAATGTCCAGGTCTGTGGTGTTGTCGGTGGCAGCAGAGGGACACGTCCGGTGAAGCTCCTCTGCAAGCCCCTCACTCAGACTCGGATCTTGTGCTGGATACAGTCTGTCCACGAACGATGCGCAGTGCGAGATACCAAATGTGTGACCGCCTGAAATTATTACATTTAGAAAGAAATATGCACCATCTTCTTCACCGAAAACACAACCAGAATAACAAAACTTACCTGACAGCGCCACAAGATCCACCAAATCAGGGAAACCTTTTTGTACGAAAATAGCCATTAATGCAGATACATTTGATTGTGGGCCTGGTAGACTGTCCACTGTAACACTTTCATTGGCGAAGGTAAGACTGTCTCTGCGCCCAAGCGGTACTGCAAACTCCGGTCCGCCCGCCTGTTGGAAGAATATTTAATTATAACAGCGATGGGGTAATATATAGTGAATATTATAAGTAACAGTGGTAGTAGTATTAGTACCATATATACTGCATAGGAAGCTGCCAAGGCTAAGACGTCCGCACATGACACAACATCGACGCAGTCGGTGTCAACAGCATCTTTGATGGACTGAATAATCTCCAATGCCTCCGCTCTGATAGTCAAGTTTGGAGCATTTTCCAACTCACTGCCTGTTCCGTTTAACAAGATAGACGCATCGCAACCCTAAACAAACACTCCAAACTTATTATTACCTAAGCTACATGAATAAATAAAGAAGTGAGCGAGTAGGGGTAATTTATTAGTACTAGTATTACCTGCACGAAGCAATCGTGAAAAAGGAGTCTCAACAAACCGGGCGCCTGAGTAATATCTTCATCCAGCACAGGCTTTAGTGTTGCTTTAACTACGGACTCCAGGTTGGGGCAGCTCTCTTCGTAAAATGTCCACGAAAGACCATCTACTGGCTCTGGCAGATCATTTCTGTTTTTTTCAGAAAATGAAAATGCATCGATAGATCCAAATGTAAAAATGAAAAAAAAACACCGCCGCCACATGAAAACAAGATTTCTTCGCCATTTTCTCCTCTTCTCTTCTCCGAGTGCAGGTGGCCGGACATTAATATCTTGGTGGTGTTCTGCACGTGAAACCTGGCATGGTCACTTGGTGTATCATCAATGTTTAAGGTAGTGATTTACTGGAACGTTTGGTTTGAATCTTTAAGGGAGATATTTAGTGGAACGTTTGGTTTGAAGCTTAGGTGGCCATTGGGCACTGCTACACGCGTCGAGTCTCCGACACTATGATTTATTATTGCTAAAGGTATCTCAGAGCACCAGTGTAAACAAGAACCTTCACGGGCTTTTATTTCTAAATGTATAAACAAGCGCCACCCTTTTCCACAGCCCTCATAAATTGAGGTACATCGCGGCTGTAGAATTTAATTGTTTTGTTTTGTTTTTTCTTTTAATAATAATGACAGCTACCCTTTGAGGGCTCTTAATAAATTGTTGAGTCCTCACTCTTAATTCTAATCGATCTCATCGATTAATAACACTCGCGACACTTTAGCATTTTATTTATATTAATCTGTTTATAATTTTGACTAATTTTTAATCATTTTCTATTTTTATAATAAATCAGAGAGTTAAGTCTTTAATTTATACCGTTTCAACTTACAAATTACTTAGTTTGGAGGAACTTTCCAATAACTTTCACCATTTATTTTATGTAATGGTTGTTTGAAATCTTACATCTTTTTCTTTATAAGTTAAATTATAGATAGTCCCACCCTTATATATCGACTTATCAATCGAAACTATAAATTATAAATAATATAGGGGCAGATAACTGGTATCCTTCCCTTTATTTCTATTTATGTTGTACTCTACTATCTAGATATGGGGCCAGCCCCTATTTATAGATGGGGAATTAAATTTCAAATTAATCGTCTTCCCTAGATTATCTTCAGTGATTTCCTAACATAATTATGAATTCGATCCTAGTCAATTCTTTTTTAGATGAGGACCCATATAGATTCCTTATTTTTCACAAATAAAACATAATAATTTATTAAAGTGTGCTTGTGTATTCTTATTTGTGCAACAATAGCTCTAGTTAATGTCACTCAATCCCATAAATTGATACATAATAATTGATTTATGTCAACAACCCATTATTCAAAACCACATGAAACCACACTAAAATGACATTAGGACCCATAATGGCTTCCTAATGAATCCATCATATCCCATAATAATTGTGGTAGTACCCACTAAATTTCTTTGATAAATTCCAAAGTCTTTGATAAATTTCTTCATGAATGCATTTATACTTGAGCCATTACCAATCATAACTTCATGTGTTTCCTATAGATGCTCGCCTATGAAAGCTCATATGAATAGTGTGACATTATTAAGTCTATCATCATGAATCTCATGATTATAAAATATAATTGAAAGAGGTTCCATCTTTGTTGTATTAAGCACACTTATGAATCCATCAAGTGGACGAGCTTTAGAATTTTTGTTAGTTGTTCTCTTTGATCTATCATATAAACATTACCATTATTTTTGGTTTGAGTGGCATGGTTTGGGAGGGGTCTTTAGTAAATATTTGAAAGTGTTTTTTGGGTGGAGTCATTAATTCATTCAAATTATTATTGACATTTTTTGTTTGAATTTTATTGTTATCAATGACATATTAAATCATATATTTCAAAGTAATGCATATATTTGTAGAATGTCCTAGGACTCTATGATAATCATAGTATATATTAACATCATAATGTTTAGGCAATGGCCTTTATGGATCCAAATCTCTAATAGGAGGTAAAATAATCACGTTACGTTCAAGTAATATTTTAAGCACATTTTGAAAAATTTCAACATTGTAAATTGTATTTGCTTTTTTTTAATGATAAAACTAGCCTATTAGGTAGTTTTTTCACCATATTTACTACATTATTGGCCTCACTCTTAAGTTTAAAACCATCATCAATAATTTTTTCTTGAAGTTTATTTTACCTTAAATTTTAGCTCCATTAGAGGTAACAACATTTGTCCCACATTTAAGCATGATGGTCTCTTAAATATTGATATCATAGTTTTTAACTACATGCCAAAGTTTATTCAAGGATTGTTAATTTTTGAAGACCGCATTATATTTAATGGGTAAAAGTAAATTATGAGAAAATATTTTTTGTATTTCACTATCAGTTAATTGGTGAGCAATTTCTATAACCAACATTTTGAATATAGGAACACACTCAATAGTTGTGTCATTGGCTCCTTGCTTAATTTGAATAATTCATATAAATATAAATTTCATCCTAATTTTTATGAAAAATGACCTAAAAAATCATCAACTAATTTAGTGAAATAATACATAGATCCACTTGAAAATCATATAACAAATTAAGAGGATAAAATTTTAAAATTATAGGAAATAACTTAGTTAATAATTTATCATTGTGACCAAAATATAGAGTAGAGGCATAATATTATTTTATGTGATAAGAAGGATTCCCTTTGCCATTGAATAATTGAAACTTTAGAGCAATATTTTTTATTAGAGAAGGGTAGGAAAGAGCCTCATAAGCCAAGGGGTTAAGTAAAATGTCATTGGAAGTTACTCTTTTACTTAGATTTTGAGACTCCCAAGAAGGAAATTTAACTTTTTGTTGAGAATCACACAAGGCTTGCATTGTAGTGGTCACTTTAGGGGTTAGAAATAAGGTGGTATAAGAATAGGTTGGGATAGAAGCATTGGGAAAAAAAGAAGAAAGTTTAGAAGGTTAAGGAAGTTGAGAAATAATAAATTAAGGATTTAGAATAACATGTGAAAAAATCAAAGCATTATATAAATAAGAGAAGTATAAAAAAGAGTGGAAGCAATAAAAATAGGAGGAATATTAGTTTTTTAATAAAGTTGAGAAATATATACATTATGAAGCATGGAAGGTGATCCTCTAAGGGATTGATCTACATTGTTTACATTGAAATAACCATTATTTAATCTATGAAGTTTATCATGTACCATTAGTTCATTTCTTAGCTTTTGACCTATGATTTGTCACTAGGAAATTATTTTAATACACACAACATTTATTTTATTTTATTAGGGTTATTTGTGATGTGCTTCCTAAAAATGCAAGTCTTTATGCCCTATCAGTTTTATTATAGTGAAAACTATTCAAAGCATTGTAAAATTTATATTTATTCACAAAATTTTCATTCAAATACATTTAAATGTCATTTTCAATGAAATATGCAATGATAGAAGGAACATTAATATGGTTGAGATAACCCATTTTAATTTTCAAGAAAACTATAGATTTAACCAAAGGAATTTCAATGAAATAAACAGGGTTTAAAAATATTCTAGCACTCCACCTAATTTAGGTGGAACAAGATTAAAATATGTGTATTATGAAATTACTATAGGGTTTGAACATTGTATAAGTGAATAAAATGAGGGTTTATAAGTAACACATTAGGGATAGAGCTAATGATTAAAAAAAAGTTTGAGAACAATCAAATATACCATAATGACTCAAATATACATATACCCATACAACATGCAAATTAGGTCTATTAAGATTTGACTAGATTTAAATAGTAATTTAATAATATCTACCTAGATTTAAGCCAAAAATAAAATGTAATTTATAATAAATAATAAATGACAAATGAATATGTGCACAAACACTTGTTTAAGTAAAAAGGATGTCACGGGTGGTAAGTTCAATGTTTATGTTGTTAACACCATATTGCTAAACAAGGTTACACTTCAGGTTGTCTTGATTGATAAATCATACCATTTAAGGGGCATTGTTAAACACATAGTTTTGTTTTTATTATCACTACTAATATTATTAAGGGCTTTGCACTTATATCAACCTTCATTGCTTATAAAAAATATTGTAATATTTTTTTATAGGCTATAATTTAAGTAATTAAAATTTATTTGAAATAAATTAAATCCCTTGGGGGTGTTGCATTTAATATGTTCAATAGTGGTTGAACCACTTGGTATAAGAGAAACCTAGCCATGAGGAAATATGTTTGACCTCACTTTGGCATTTTATTTTATTTCAATTGAAGTTTGTAACTTAGGAAAAATGTATGATAATTTTGGATAAATGGAGTGGGTCACAAACCCAACCAAACTTGTAAAAGAGTTAAAAGTATTTTAGAATGTGTTACTAAGTGTATTACTCCCTATTTTGTTTTATAAGTTTTGATTAAACCATGGTTATACATAAATAAACCATGGGTTTGGAACATGGTTAGTGTCATATTAGGTCCTAATCAAGGATCAAGGTTTGATTAGATACGAAACATAAATGTCTATAATATGATAAAATAAGTTATGTAGAAGATAAACCTATTGTAGAAGTGAAATCAAATATGAGTAATCAAAAAGCTTCATTATCCAAAATAACTTTAAGAAAGGTACATATATAGGTGGAAGATATACATGTCATCACATCCTCATGAATGTGAGATTATTTTCCTCAATGACTTAAAATAACACCTAAGAGAGATAAATAACATGTGTAGGAAAAAACCATTAAATGGAATAAAAACCTACACTAACACCGCTCCCCCCTCCCCCCCTGCCGCAAGGGTAGCTTAGGTGGGTATTAGAATTGGGTCCAGATAATAAGGCTTGATGAGGTACCCAATTACATAGAAAATCCCCCTAGAGGAGGATGATGGAGCTACCCAAATCTTAAAAAGAGCCTTCTAATGAAGATACTTAATCTTAGTGAAGGGTTTGGTGAATATCAACAATTTACTCCATAATTTGGATTTAATGGAGATCAATAGCTTACTCATTCAAATAAGGTCTAGAATGAAATGGATGTGAATCTTGATATGATTGGTTCATTGATGGAAGATTAGATTATCATAAATTTGGATTATGCTTTAGTTATCACAAAAGATGACTATTAGTCATCAAAATTGGATACTGAACCTAGTGAGAATCCCCTAAAGATAAATAGCCTCAGTGGTAGCATTAACAACTCCTCTATATTCTAAATGTGTAGAATATAAATCAATACCATTATGCTTCTTGTTTGACCAACTAATTGGTCTTGAATTAAGGGAGAAATTGTGTCATGAAGTAGACTTATAATTTTAAATATTTTTAGCCCAATCTAAATCTGTATACCCAATAAATTCAATAGACATGCCTTCTCTGTAATGAATTCCAAAATTATGAGTACCTTAAACATAGTGAATAATCCACTTAGTTGTTTTCTAGTGCAACTCATATGGTTCCTATATAAATATAGAGACACCACCCATTGCATATCAGATATCAAGTCTAGTGTGTGTAAGATAGATGAGACCGCCAACTAGTTTTTGATACAAGGTAGCATCAAGAAAAGGATAAGTAGAATCAATGCCAAGCTTCAAAGTAGATATAAAGGGAGTTGGATCTAGAATACAATCAACCATGTTAAACCATGCACGACAATAAATAACATACTTGGATTGTGTAATAATGATCCTAGAGTCAGACTAAAAAATTTAAATCCCAAGGAAGTAATGCAATAAGGCCAAGTCAATCATTGATAACCTATCAGAAAAAGTAGTTTTCACTTTTGTAATGGTAGATGAATAACTCGATATGATCAATAGGTCATCCACATATAAAACTAGAATCAAAATTGAATCATCCTACCATAAAATATAGATATTTAGATCAGAATGGCATCTAGTAAACCCAATTGAAAGAATAAAAGAGTTGATCTTAGCATACCAAGCCCGAGGAGCTTATTTGAGGCCATAGATATATTTTTGAAGTTTGAAAAATAAGGAAGAATCTTCCACAAATCCTTCTGGTTACTCCATGTATATTTACTTTTTGAGGTCATCATGAAGAAAAACACTTTTCACATCCATTTGATAAGCATCCCAATGATTTATTGTAATAATGGAAAGAGTGAGTCAGATTGAGTTCATTTTATCAACTACTGTAAAACTATCCATAAAGTCAATGCTAAGGACCTAAAAAAACCCTTTGCTACCAAACGTGATTTGAACTTGTATATGGACCCATCTGCTACAAGTTTTATTTGATAGATCCATCTACATCAAACAAGTTTTCTTCCCTTAGGAAGATGGATTAAATCCCACGTATTGTTCCTCAATAAGGAACTATACTCCTCTTCCATAGTAGTATCCCACTCAAGAGTGTTTGATGCCATGAAAAATGATTGTGGATCAAAAGCTGATGTAATGAATGCATGTGGGTCATTCTAGAATTGTGTACATGCCCACCTATTATCTAATGGATCTCCAACCCAATGGCTGACACTTTATAGTGTTTGTATAACCTAAAGATGACCATATGTCAGAGAGTTAGGAGGTGATTCCTCATACCCTAAAGATATTCTAGGAGAAGGAGGAGGTGAGTCCCCATCACTACTATCATCATCATAACTAACATAAGAATATAGATCATCAAGAAGTTACTCAGGTAGATCTAAATCATTAGAATTATCATCAAATCCTATTATGTCAAAGGAATAGGGAAAGTGTCAATTGTGGAGTTTGAAGGACCCTCTTGAAAATGAACACTTATCTTAATTAACATCTCATGAGTGTTGGGATGAAGATGCTTGTAGCACTTAACACCTTTAGTGTTAGTGCAGGTTTTTTCATTTTTAGTTTACCTTCATGTTTACTCTATCTGCTTGCTTAGGTATAGACTTGGCATGAAAGAGTTACATTCCAAGTGAGATTCACCCTTGACAGGCTATTCTGGGTATGGGAATACTTTGGCCACCATCACTTGTCATGTGATGTCTACCACTTGTCATGTGGGAGTTACACATTCACTCCTTTTTGTACCTCTCCTTTGTGCAATATTCAACATGGGACTTAACTCATTTATGCATTCTTATTTTATGTGTGCAACTTTTAGCTCTCACCTACTACCTATGGATTTGTGTGTTAATGGTTTATTATAGATCTTGGATGACTATAATATGGTATCAGAGCCTTGATAACATCATTTTATATCATTATAAATCTTGGGTGAGTTTATTACATGAACACATTGTTATTTTCCCATTTTGTATTGGTCGTTTTCTAGGGTATTTGGTGGAGTTTCATGAAATCTCATGCAAAAATTATACATAAACATGTGTCAAAAATAAAAATAAAAGGTAGATTATTTATGATTTTTAGGTGTTTTCTAATGGGTATTCATTATTTTGTGGGGTTGTTATATGGATTTGGTGATTTTAGAGGTTTTTGTGTATATTTTCACTCACTTGGAGTGCTAGTTCTGGTTCTTTATTGTAACATCCACTCTTTTTAAAAACCACATGACTACGCTCAAGTGTTGAACTAACATGTTATGAGGTTAACAACGGTTCTTCTCAAAATTTCACCTTCTTTATGTTCACTTTAGCTCATCCACTTGGCATGAAAACCTTTTACTGGTATGCTCACCCACTTGACAACAACACATTTTGTCTTGTTTGTTATTTGGTTCCCTTATAATAGCTTCATATAGGTGTTGTACATCCTTGGAGTAACCTCCTATGAAATTAGATCCTATAGTGCTTCATTTATTCCATATAATCACTATTCTATTAAAAGGAGACTCTTGGCCTACCCTCCTCAGACTAACATACATCTTTTGATGTGGGTTAAGTTTCAAGATGAATAATGTAAATCTAGATCTGGAAGGAATTATACACATAAAGGGCACATAAGTGAAATCACATAAGGATGAAAATGCACAGAGGAGGTGGTACATGACTAGAATTATGGAAAATAATGACAAAGAAAATATGTTACGAATGGGTCAAGATGGAAAAGTAGTTCCTACCTTTAAAAATAGAAGTTTAAATATTTTTAAAGTTAGCATGCACTATGAGAAAAATGAAAGGATGGGACAAATACATTAAATTGACAAATTATTAAACATAATGGTAAGCATTCCAAATGGATTTTATGGCATATTATTTGAGAGCATTAATGAGCGAAGTAATGGATGAAGGCATGGGAGAATAAATGTAGTCAAGTATTCAAGGTTATATAAGGTTGGAGGGTCCTCATTTTGGAACTTTATTATTGAAATATTTTTAATTTACCAAATTTATAGATCTCAAACAAATCATTTTCAAGCTACAGGAGAGTGTGTTTATCAAATTACAGTGAAAAATTGGAAGCTAGGAAGTGAGGCAAAAATCATGAAAAAAAAGAAATAGAGTGGAATTGTGACTATGGGAGCACTTTGGAGAGAGTTTAAAGTTGAAAGTATCGATGTCTACCATTAAAGGACATTGAATTAGGGAGGACAAAGAAGTTTAAGGTAAGAAACACATATTCATTCGAGAGAGTTGAATGACCACGTGTCAACCTTGGGGCATCTTGGGAGGTGATGTGGCCAAAATAGAAGGCCAAGAGAAGAGATCATTTTCCATTAATTCATGAAGAGAAAGGGTATGATGGTGTAGGAGGACATACCATTTTAATCTGGGAGGAAGTTCTTAGCGAGTCTGACATGCAAGAGGAAAACTTGGCACAATGAGCGGAAGAGACATATGTCAGGAGGGAACCAATGATGGCATGTGAGGGTGAAAATAAGTATACAACACCACCTACACCCTCTATTTTAATTAAAAAAATGAAATACCCCAAGTTGGTTTTACGCAGTGTAAATTAGGAGTCTAAGGCTTCCTCTTATCAAGTGCTCGATTACAATCACCATCAACTAGGAAATGAGGGAAACTTGCAGCATGACTATAGAGTTGAGATCCATAACACCAAAAATAAGGTCACTTATGACCTCATAGTCTTAAATCTATTGAATGATGTTGAGGTGTTCCATATCTATAACCTACCTTATTTTTGGAAGCCCATGGAGGTAGTGATATTTCTCATCTTGTGCATCCATGAGGATAATTTGTACTTTATAGGGTAAAAAATGTGGATCACATCCCAATAAATCAACAAGGTAACATGGCTATAATGTTTGAGAATTGACCTTAATGTGGATATCGAGGACCAAGAGGTAATTAATAAGATGACAATGGCATTAAAGAGGAGGGACACACCATATACATTTATAGCCTTAAATATCCTACCATTTGGATATTTTCATGCTTGGATATGACCAAGCTTGTGGGAGGGGATAGATGGAAATATTTTGACATGGTGCACCTCTATATGGAAAACTAGATGACCTAAGGACAAAAGTACAATTACACCCAATACTTGCTGAAAGGATTATAGTCAATGTTGATAAGGCCAACCACTTGCCAAAGCATTAGTTTCCTTGGGACACGATTCTACTTTTACTAGTGTTTGATGAGATTGGTGTTCTAGAATATACTTGTAAAGAATTGAAGTGGGTTTACCCACCTGAGAATAACTCCCCCATGGAATGGTTCTAATAGTTCATCTACCTAGGTGTCATATCCCCCTTCCACAATATAAAAATGATAGGATGGTTTGAAGGGATTAAGGAAGCCTTTGGTAATGAATGACACATCCCTAAGGAGTTTCCCATGAAGATGGGGACTCAAGCTCATTTTTTTGTTATGTAAAATAATCCATTCATGTGCATTTGGATGAAGGCCACAAATAACTTGTCAAGGTGGATAAAGTTACATAATGATTTCAATACCAAGTATTTCAATAATTCTATAAATTTCATTGCTGATGTGCATAAGGTGTGCATCAAAACCAATAAAATTAATGATCAAACTCATAATCTTAAAAAATTATGTGTCTACCTAGGGAAAAAGTCCTATAGGGAAAATAATGAATCGGATAACATTGATATTGACACACACCATATTATCATGGGGGACCACATCCATGTGATGTATTACATGATAAAGCCTAATAATAAGGCTTTAGGAAGCCATGATGCCACCAAATAAATCCTTCCCATTCCACTGAAACAATAGCTGAAAGAAGGTAGTGAAGACAAGAAAAGAGGCCATGACCTAGTTTCACTAATAGCACATAAGTGGAACAACCTAAATGTAAAATGATGGCCCTATAACCATCAAGATACCAAGGGATGCCTATAGTACTTGAATAAGAGGGCCCCGATACCACCCAACAGGGAGTTCTCCCTTCGAGATAAGAGGATTATGCATTAGATATTGGGGTATGTGAATAAAGGGTAGTTATTTCTAAGGCATTGAAAAAAAAGAAAGACACCCATGAGTTAGAGAAGGATTCCTTAAAACAATAAGAATATCCTACCCCTGATGATGCATAAGTACACATTGAGAGTCCCACTAGTGAAGAGGGGGAAGACAAAGGTGTAACATTATACACCAGTGACCAAGATGTTGGCCCAAGTGGCCAACAACAAACTAGTCTATAAGTTGAAATACTCAAGTGTGATCCTAATAAGGGAAAGGGGCTTGCTACGGAATATGAGTAGCCATAAGAAAATAAGAGTGATAACCTTCCATGTATGGCTATCTCCAAAAAAACATCCCTAAAGAGGAACTGTATATATGGGAGTATTTCCCCAAGGAATATTCCTCCAATCAAACTCAGTGTAATCTCTCCTTCTACATGGATGTTTATAACAAGGAGCCTTCTCAAAGTATTTTTGGTGGATCCTCGACAATGTTCACTAGCTTAGGTAGGTGTGTCCCTCATTAAAATTACTCTCGAGGTCATAAATAAAAATGATCTACATAGATATTCTATTTTCTAGCTATAGAAAAATCATTGGGAAGTCATTGCCATGTACCAATAAGAATGAAACTCAAGGTTTAGGCTTGAATAGGAATTAGAAGAGCTCAAGTGCTAACAAGAAGCAACAATGACATCTCGAGTGAGGAATCAAACTTTGCAAGACAATTTTGAAAAATGAGTTGGCACTTATCGATGGGATCCCTCTTATAGGTGATTCCATTGATAAGTTGGAGACCTTGGTAGATATTTTATTGAAAAGATGAAAAGACCAAGTGAATCCCCAAAAGGAGTAGACTTGGGCCAAATAGAAATTTGTTGAGTCCATCGAAGTATGTAAGATATTTTTGGCTAAGGTTGGTGCCATAGTTACCATCACCGATGGGATTTTTGTAAAATTGGTATGACCCACTAAGGTTTTGGAGGATAGGATTAAAAAGTAAGAACACCAGAAACAACAACTAGCTGAGAATGATCTAATAACAAAGGATAGAGTGCAACATGCAAAAGCATTCCAAGATGTGGAAGAACTGGAAAATAATATTAATGCTTACTACCAAGAGCTTAATACTAGTTTTATGGAACTTTGAGGACATGTTTTGACATAATTCAAGTCACTTGAAGATGTCCACAAATATGCCACTGCTAAACTTGAACTTTTGACAAATCAAGTGGGTGACTTTTTGGAACAAATTAAGGAAATGAAATGACTAAATGGTGACATTGAGGAACTTACCTCTACCCTACAGACTGACCTCAACCAATGAGAGGAAGTCAAACACCAATTTGAGAAACGAATACCTAAATTTTTGGAATCATAAGGACCTAATGATGGTGCATAGTCCAAGACATACTATTAATCTTAGTGTGGGGTGATGTTGAACCCTGAATTTTGTATTGATTTATTCTAATTAATTTTTGAAAATAGAACAAAAGTGAGCCAAGGCATATGAGAGACATGACTTGAAAGGATTTAGTGTGGGATAATCAAGTCACAAGGAAAAAAGATATATAAAAGAGGGAGGACCTGAGGATGTAAGACTCAAACAATAGTGTATGAATTGGAAAAGGGAACAAAAAGTAGAGATAATTAGGAAGTGGTTTGCATGAGCATTAGAGGAGAATCATCAATGTGAATCTAGCACCTTCTCATGATAATATAGGAGAATAATAATGAATATATATCACAAAGAGGATATATAGGGGGAACTAGTTATTGAAAAGTCATCAATTTGATATTAATATTGTAACATGATGGTTGTGCTAAAACCATGTATAAATACCCTTTAGTTGTACTTAAAGAGGTGCTTTTTGTAATGGTGATCTTGTAATTGTAATCTTGAGATTAGTTATGATCCTAATATGTGACACGCCTTGTGTATGGTGATCTTTGATATGTAATGAGATAGAATACTTGTGATGCTAAAATACCTTTAGTAAGCTTGTTATGGAAACAATGGTACTAATGCTCTTTTTCTCAATTTATACCTATCTTTTTCCATGATGATTAGTTTAAGTATGGAGTAAGATTGTTAGGATTAGATATATTATGATGTTTATGGTTAATATCTATGTTCTTGTTCAAGAACCCTAGTGTAGAGAACTCAATGCATACACCACCATGTAATATAACCAACGAGAACCGCTCTTAAGTTGCAACTTTGGATGAGTGTGCAAGGTCATTTATCATGTGTTATGTTAGTGTGCTAGCTCAATGGACTAATTTTTATATTTAGGCACATGACTAGGATAAGGTATGCTAGAGTAAATGAAAATAAATCAATTGTTTACCACATGAAGAGGATGATTATGTTGATATTTTGGAATTAACATCATATTTCTAACCCTTTCCTTGCTTTTGATCCTTCTTGTTTTGTTTCTTCTCCTTACTACTAGAAGCATTATTTTTTTCATCACTCACAATTAAGGCATATGATTTGGAAGACTTCAGTGTACCAATTTTAATAAACTTGTATTTCTCTTGAGTCAAGTTAGTATAAAAATCATCTAAGGATGACATGGTCCATGTAGCTCTAACATGATGATCATGTGAATGTCAAATTTAATCAGATGGTTTATAGCACTATTTATTTAGAATAAGGTTCCATCATGGTGAAATCATAAAACTCTCCCAAGGTGAAATAATGAAGTGGGGGGGGGGCACTCATATTAGGGCTTGGCCCCTAGTCATATGATATTTTAGCCCTTGGTCATAACCAACCTAATAGAGATTAACATTTATGTGAAAAGTTGTGTTAAAAATTTTCACACCCAAAAATTTATCCAAAGTGAAGATTTATTTTACAACCAAAAACATCCAACTCCTATAAATTTCAGCCTACATCTCCTTTTGAGGTGTCAATTTTTGAAAGTGAGACATTGGACTATTATTGAGCTTTATAAAATTGAATCTATGTAGTTTCAGGGGGTTTTCATATCCTTATATTTCTAGTACTATAAATTTAGCACATACATACTTACTATAATGGATCTGAATCAATTTGCACTTAGTTTGTTATTTAAGGCAATACCACTAAAACTTTAATAAACATTATTAATTATTTAGTCCATCACATGGTGTTTAAAATTTTAAAACCCACTATATAAGCCAAGGTATTACTTTTAATATTTCTACTTTCTTCTTATCTCATGCCTCTATGAGCATATTACAAGGAATATTTACCCTATCCTTTGTGTTATAATTTGACTTTATACCCTGTTTCATATACTATTATATGTTTTATAGCATACTTTTATATTGTTTAGCTATACTTTCTGAACTGCTATTTTGACATTTGCTACATGACTAGTAGATTGGCCATATTAGTGATGAGTATGTTTTGATTAGATCATGTATTATTAGTTCTAATTCATACTTGACTAATTTTTGTGGCTATGGATTACATTGAAAATGAGGTGATTAAGTTATCATGATTCATTATTAATTTTGATTCATTTCTAATGCTTTATACTACTCAGATAGTTTTATTATTACCATGTCATTCATATGTTAGTTGTGGCTATAGGTACAGGTACATGAGCTAGGTTGGTGGTGGATTATGGTAGTTCAGGCAATCAAGGATAGGGGTAGTGAGTAATCATGTTATACTGACACAAGCAAAAGAGATAATATGCATAAGCCATCTAGTCATCTATGCAGTAATAGTATATTGTTTTATTCTTTCATTTTAGCTATGTTGTCCTGATCACTTTTTAATATTATCTTTTATTATATTATTATTCATTTTAAATTTGATCATCCTTATTATTGACCATTATATATATTGGTGTCTTGATTTTTCCTGCCCTGTTTTGTTTTGATTATTGTTTATTGGATCAATTTCTTGGTCAATTATCTTGATGTTAACTCTTGATCCCTTGGTAGTGTTGGTTTGGCTTCTTGTTTATTAATTTGATTTACCTTACGTAGTGGGACCCTAATGTTATTTTTCTAATTTTTGATTTTGTTTAATGAGGACCTAAGTGAGGGGGTCCTAGGCCTTTGACAATTTAACAAAAGGGTCATAATGACCAAAATATCAGTTTATGGGATAAAGTAAGGTATGACATCATTTGGTAAAATTTGTCTCTCCTCCCATAGCACCAAATTTGGGTAGTTAGGTGAGTGGGGCATAAGAGAAACACTTGGGGGAAAGAGAAGAACACCCTATCATGGATAAAATGGAAAAATCTATGAATAATGGGGATCAAAAACCCTACCAGGAGAGAGGAGGGAGAATGAAGCAGCTTGAGACATGGGTAATAAAGAGGGAGGATCACATAATCTTTGGAGGGTAAGAAACAAGCAAATAATAAAAACTCCATTCTACTTTCAGAGGCAAGGTTACTCACAAGTAAGTGATGCATTATTTTGAAAAAGGAAAAAGAAGGAATGTTTATTTATTTATATTGGGAAAGAAAAAATAAAGTATTTTTAGGCTCATGAGAAAGACCTAGGACTTCTTGACGAAACTGTAAATCCCCAAATTAATTTATATCGATGTGAATCCTTTCTCTATTTATTAATTAAATTTATTGGGTATGGCAGATTTGCATGACCAAGCCATTTGGGATTTTTTGGTTAAAAACGTATGCCTGAAATTTCTCCTTCAAACTCAAATGTTACAAACCATTTTTAATTGGTCTATAAATTTACTTTTTCTCCTAAGTGCTTGGACATTTTTATTAACTAGGGTATGATGTTTTCATTTGTATATAATTATTCTGTTAGGTTTTATTTTGATCTTTTACCTACTGTAAATACTTGGGCCAAATAGCTAATTGGGATTTTTACCCTAGCATATTAATGTGTCATTCTTAGATGAATTTGAATTTATTTGGTTGGCATTTTTTCACTTATTCATATTTAAACTGGTGGAAATAGTTTCACCTCAATAGGTTTTATTTATTCTAAGCACCTAAGCCAAATCATTTTCCTTGATGTTATTATTTTACCTATAATTTCCTAAGGAAATCGACCAAACCATAATAGGGTCAGTTATAATGTTTTACCACATTTTGCATAATTTTTTCTAGAATTTAAATAGTTTTACTTGATTATATGGTGTAAGGATAAGAACTTTAAAATTTTAGGTGATTTTATTAAACTAGTTTCAGATCCAAATATTATGTGAATGTTTCACATTTACCTCTTGGGTGTATGAATGTTTTCACATCATTATTGGTTTTGGGATATGTTTTTTGGCCATTGGTGTACTTGAATAGATGATGATAAAGGGTTATAACATTTGATTATATATTCCAAATCGGTACCGAAAAATCCTTTAGATAAAGACAAGGATTGTCAATACTAATGTACCTAGTTTTAGTCAAGTTTAAGCTTGAGTTTCAGTTACGAATTTATTGTCTATTGAATGTTTTATTCTAGCTAATATGGTTTATAGTGATGGATTATGTGTCCACATAGCTTTACATAAGTCCTCATTGTGACATGATTAAGCTTGTCATTGACAAGATTAAACTTGTTATTGGAACTCTCTTCCCATCAAAATTTGTTTGATCTTTAGTTTTACCTTAGCATGATACAACCAAGCATAATTAGGATTGAATTTAGTCATTAAAATAATAATTGAAATGATTCAATTCACTTATATTATCTTTCTTTGAGTTAAAATTATCTTAGTTTTATCATTGAAGTTGTATAAATTATATCATGGTCAAAGTGAATGCATAGTGATAGTGTTAGATGGCTATTTGATATTGAAAGTGTGATGCACTTATTTTTTAAGTTATGAGCTGATTTCAATTTTAATAGGAATAGATTAGTAAATTAATATTTTAATATGGATCATACTTCTTAGATTGGTTGTTCATGAACTAATATATCGGCGATGGAAGTTTACTAAATCGATACTATGGTGTCAATATGACTTTAATATATATTAAAGAAGGTTCATCATTGGCTTACATAGTTATTTGATTTTAATAAGTTAGTTTATAAAAGAGCATGTTTTTGTTAAAATGGAAATAGGAATACTTAAATGTTGTAACATGAATATGATAATTAATGCAAAAAAAAAGTTAGTGTTGGTACAAATGGTTTTGATGTTCATAAAAGAGATATTAAGAGAATTTAGTGAATAATTTAATGAGTTAAAATTGCATAAATTAAATATAATTAACATACTTTTATCATGAGAAATAAATCTAACCTACATATATAACTAGTACTTATGGATAACAATCAGTTGATAAGTGGGAAATACTATAGAGAGTTGATCTCTAAGTGACTATTTATAGGATGGTCTAGTGTTACCATGAGAGTAAGTTAAGCGTTACAAGTTTACGGTGTGATGCTCACTTGTGTGAAACCATTAGTTTGTGATAAGACCACGGTGACTTAACTTGATTAAAATAGTTAATTATTTGTGTAATATGCTTAGTGATAAGTGGAATCACATAATATGATGATCCTAAAGCTTATAGATCATGGTAAAATGATCTAAAGTAGGGATAATACTATAATGGGTTTTTTAATACAAATTTTATTAAGTTCAAGCATTTCACAATCTTATTGAAATTCTATGGATTTTATAGGTGCATTTCTAATTAATAACCTTGTTATGGTAAACACCATTATTAAGTTAGATAGTATCATGATATACGTGAATCATGGATGGTAAATGAATGTCATATCTTCTAATTTTAAGAACAATAAATGAACTCCTTTTGGTTATTATTCGATCCTAGCATTCGTGTGTCCTTAATAACCAAAATACTTATCTCAAGTATCCCAAGTATGATATTATTACCTACCCCAACCTATTACTAGGCTTATATAAATGCGAGATACTTAGGTAAGGTAAGCACACCTAGAGGTCTGATTGGGAAAGCAATTTACCCCATACAGGTTAGGACCTATTCATATAGACCCTCATAGAGATATGCCCCAAGTTGGATGTAAAATTAATATGGTAACATTCCTCCCTATAGAACCTACTAGAGGTAATTTCCCTAGTTAAAGTTTTTCATACACATGATTTAGGTTATGAGCTATGGGATCAATAAAATAAATTAACAAGTGGCTATGCATAAAAAAGCATCACATAGTAGGTCCTACTCATAACCCTATTTTGTAATGTGAAAGTAACAACACTCAAAAAAAAATTGAGGTTGTTTCACTTAGTATCAGAGAATTTGATAAATTTATCAAATTATAAACACAACTCTAAATTATCCCTACTCATTGTTTCTTAATATAATATTTTGTGACTTCACAGGAAAATGGCTAAAACCATAGTTGGTAGCAATCATGTTTACAATGACCAAGGTTTTGATAGGTTGATATTGAGAGGTAAAGGATGAGGCAAAGGAAGAAGTAGAGGTAGGGACTGTGCTACCCAAAACCTAAACCAAAACAAAAATGAACCTCTCCTCCATAGTGAAAATGAAAATAGTGAATCACCTATTGATAATGTAGTTAGGGATAACCTAAGTGATTATCAAGAAGAAGTCCATCATGGAATCCTGACATCTCTGAATTTCATTCAAGGTAAGATTAAAAATCAAGAGCGTAGATTGAGTAATATTGAGGGCACTTCCAAAGAAGAAATTACTTGATTAGAAGTTGGACAAGTCAAGGTGAAAGTGTTCCAATAATTACTAATAAGAACACTATATCTGATCATCAAGGAGCTTAAAAATCTTACTTCACCTACCTTTTCAAGTGAGGAATCATGAGATGTAGCCATTGCATGGCTGGTAAACCTACATAAATATTTTAACTTGCATGACATGCCATCCAATGTGAAGGAAAGGGTTGTTGTCTATCAGTTAAATGTAGATGCAACCCTTTGGTGGAATAATCTTTGTGATTTGGAGGGGTATCAACCTATGACCCTTATGTGGCCAACTTTTGAGAGTCAGTTATAGAAAATATACTTCATTAAAAACTTTAAAGGAACATTAAATAATAGATTCCCAGCTACTAAAGTAGGAAAATATGACTATCTCAGACTATGAAAACAAGTTTTTGAACCTAATATATCAAGTAAACTATATGCATGATGAGGAGATGAAAAAACCAAGTTCAAGCTGGGGCTGAAAGAAATTATTGATGTATGAAGTCAATATGACTAATCCTAAGATGCTATTAGTTACTATAGAATCTACCCAATGGGTAGAAGAAAAATAAAAGTCTTGATAAAAGGTGAGTCAAGATTTCAAACTGAACAACCAGAAATAAAAAACCAAAATCGTGCCTCTAACACCTAAGTGTTTTAATAAAATAGACTAGAATAATAAGCTTCAAGGGAAAAATAGAAGTTTTAATCGATTCCAAGGCTAAAAATAATCTTAAGTCTCATGACACCTCAAAAATTGGGTCTTTTAAGAATGAATAACATCAAAATAGCTAGTGTGGGCCAACTAGAGGGGAAAATACTATCCCAATAGCTCCATAAAGGATAATGGTTTGTTGGGAATGCAATCATAACCACTATTGTAAAGACTACCCAAAGCTGAAAATGGGGCAACCAATAGACCATAGAGTGTATTCAATAGTATAAAATCAAAAAAGTTAATTTGTAGGCTACACCAATAGAGATAAGAGGTAATATATCTGGTAATTTTATGAATGTTTTAATTAATTCTAGTGTAATGAATATATTTATTGTACTTATTATAGTAAATCTGTTCAAGTAGAAATCTATTTAATTAAGAGAAGGCTGAGAAGTTAATTTTGGTATTAGTAAGAGGGTACCTATAAAGGAATGCTTGGAACAAACTGAACTTGATCTTGAAATTTTAATAACTAGGGTGAATTTATTTTTAGCACCCCTGAGGTCTTATGATATCATATTGGGTATGGATTGGGTGCAACAATAATATGTAACACTTGATTACTATAGAAAAAGGGTACAATGTGTGGATGAAAAAAAAAAACTTATAGAGATACAAGGCCTTCAAAGGTCAAAAATCATTAAAATTTTAATCTCTGTAGTTAAAGAGGGATGTGAGAAAAGGTTATAAACTCTATGTAGTCCAACTGTAGGAATTTACCAAAGGAGAATAACAGTCATGCTCAAATTTTCCTATTATACAGGAAGTAATGGATGTTTTTCTAAAAAAATACCTAGTTTTCCACCTAAACGTGAGTTTAAATTCTCCATTAAGGTTATGCTAGGGACTACCCCTACATCAAAAAACCCTTACATAATGAACATGGTAAATTTGTAAGAGCTGAAAGTTCACCTATAAGAAATTTTAGACATCAAAAACATCTGGCCAAATGTGTCACCTTGGGGGGCTTTAGTGGTCTTCATAAGAAATAAATATGTAACTTTAAGACTGTGCATTGACTATCACATGCTCAACAGGGTGATGCTAAAAAATTATTACCCACTACCCTAGATCGATGATTTGTTAAATTAGATGAAAGACACAAGAATCTTTTCAAAAATTGATTTAAGATCCAACTACCATCAACTTAGGATCAAAGAGGAGGACATACAAAATAGCCTTCTAAACTTGATACGGTCATTATGAGTTCACTTTTTTATCTTTTGGCCTCACAAACCCACCTACTACATTTATGAATTTGATGATAAAAGTTTTAGATATTTCTTGGATGAATTTATACTAGTGTTCTTGGATGACATTATCATCTACTCCAAGAATGAAGTTGAACATGATCAACACTTGAGGTAAAGTCTAAGAAAACACAAACTATTTATAAAGCTATCCAAATGCATCTTCTATCAAACTAAAATAAATTACTTAAGGCATGTGATTTCCATGAAGGCCATTAATGTAGACCCAATAAAAATTCAAGTCATTAAGGACTGGCATGATCCTTTTAACGTGCACAAAGTGCATAGTTTTATTAGCTTGGTTGGGTACTATTGGTGATTTGTTGAAAATTTCTCCCACCTAGTCAATCCCATTACATCATTATAGCATAAAACCAAAAAAATTTCATGGATACCTCAATGTGAAGAATCTTTGAAAAGGCTCTATGAGTTGTTGACAATATCTCCTAATCTAATTATACATGACCCGAATGGTCATTTTGAGGTATGGGCTAATGCTTCCAAGTAACACTTTGGTGTCATATTGACTCAAGAAGGTAAAGTGGTGGATAATGAATCTTATAATCTCAAAGAAGCTAAAAGGAACTATCCCACACATGATTTAGAACTTGTTACCATAGTGCACACACTAAAATAGTGGAAGAATTTATTGCTAGGTAAATATTTCAAGGTGAAGTCTAATCACTACATCCTAGAACACCTATTTTCACAAGATAAATTAAATGCCCACCAATGTAGATGGTTAGAGTTTGTGAGCAATTTAGACATGGACATATCTTATTGAAGGGAAAGGAAAATTACATGGATGATACACTCAGTAGGCGTACATACCTTATTTCCTTGGTTTTTTTACAAGAAAATTGTAGAAGCATTATATTAAAATAGAAGCTTGCTTATAAATATTACCAAGAAGTAAGTGCAGGACTAGTTGATGAGCCTTTAGCAAAAAAGTTTGCTGATTTTTTTGTTGAAAAAGGTGCCCTTGTAAGGCATAAAAAAAAAATTGTAGTTGAATCAGGTGGATTGTACAATATTGTGCTACATTAAGTGCATAAAACACCCCATGTTTCCCATTCAGGGGTAAAAAAAATGATCCATGAGATGAAAAGACTCTATATTTGGCCTACTCTGAAGCATGACATAGCCAATTTTGTGAAAAGGTGTTTGGAATGTCAATGTGTAAATGCTAAGAATTTGCATCCTAGGGGTTTTTTATACCCACACGACATACCAAGATATAAATGGGAAATAGTTTCACTTTATTATATTAATGGGATGCCCAAATATTGTAGCCAGTACAACACTATCTTAGTGGTAAGTGATAAAGCAACCAAGATTAACCATTTTATTGCTAAGAATTTCACTAACGATGCTATTGTATTTATTTAATGCTTTGTGAAATAAGTGGTTTAATTTTATGGAATGTCATAGATCATTATCTATGATAGAGATAAGTTATTCATGTCAAGGTTATGGCTAACTTTGACCACAAATTTTGTCACTCGGTTGAATTTTAGCTCTTCATAACACCCAAAAATGGATGGTCAAATTGAAATACTAAATCAAGTGGTTGAGGACATGTTGTACATGTATGTCATGGATCAATAGACTAAGTGAGATAAATATATCTATTTTATCGAGTTTTATTACAACAACTCTTACCATTTTGCAATCAAGATGGATGCTTTTGAATCTTTGTATGGGAAGAAATGTATAACCCCACTTGGCTGGGATAGTTTAGAAAATTGAGCCATTATTGGTCTAGAATTGTTGTTGGAATATGATGAGAAAATGGCCATAATACCCTAGAATTTGAAGGTTGCATCATAACAACAAAAGATCTAAATTGATCTAAAAAGGATACTCTGTGAATTTTTTTTGGGTGAAATTTTTTTTGGCATGTAAGACCATAAAAAGTTCAATCAAGTTTGGAAAAACCTCCAAGTTGGCTCCTCACTTTGTTGGACCATTTGAAATTATGAATAAGATCAACCATGTTTCCTACCAGTTAACTTTACCTCTTTCCCTTCCAAGAATTCATGACGTGTTTCATATTACATTACTAAGGAAATATGTGTTTGTTCCATCGCTTGTGTTGGATTGGAAAAATTTGCAAGTTGTGGAAGAGGAAAATATCATTGTAACTTTAAATTTATAAATATAGAAATTAAACAAGTCTTTATATAATGGGATTCACTAAGTATAAGGAGTTCCACTTGGGAAGATGCACAACTGTTTGAATAGCACTATCCTTGGTTATTTTGATCTATCGTTAGGATGGCTCCTCATTAAGTAGAGGAACATGTTGCAATATAAATTTATACCCAATTTCATAGAATATTATATGTTTTTTATCATATTTTTATATAGTTTAGTTGTACTTTTAGAATTGTTAATTTGATATTTGCTATGTGACTGGTAGATTGTCTAGATTAGTGATGACTATATTTTAACTAGATCATGTCTTATTAATTTTTATTGATACTTAGAAAATTTATACAAATATGTATTATGTTTCAAATGAATTAATTAATTTATCATGATTCATTATTTAATTTTGATTCATTTCTAATGCTTTATATTATTTAGTTAGTTATATTATTACCATGTCATTCAGGTGATATTGATGCAATTTGTAGCTATAGGTATAGGTACATGAGCTAGGCTGGGAATAGATTTTGACACTAAGGAAATAAAAGATAGGGGAAGTTAGTATTCAAGTGATACCAACATAGGTAAAAGACATAATATGCATAAGCCATCTAGTCATTTGTGCAGTAATAGCTTGTTATTTTGTTATTTTATTTTAGTTGTGTTGTCCTGCTCAATTTTTAATAGTCTTTTATTATCTTATTATTATTCATTTTGACTCCAATAATCCTTGCGTTTTACCTTTATATGAATTGGTGTCTTGATTTTTCCTGCCTTGTTTCATTTTGAATGTTGTGTATAAGCCCACTTTCTTGGTCAATTATCTTGTGGGGGTTTTTACCTTGATGTTAACTCTTGATCCCTTTGTGGTGTTGGTTTGACCTATTATTTATTAATTTAATTTACTTTATGTAGAAGGACCCTAATGTTGTTTTGATTTTTATTAACGAGGACCTAAGTGAGAGGGTCATGGTCCTTTGACAATATAAGAAAAGGGTCATAATTACCAAAATATTGGTTGATGGGATAAAGTGAAGCATGCCATCATTTGGGTAGATTTGGATCTCCTCCCATAACACCACATTTGGGTAGTTAGGTGAGGGAGACATAGGAGAAACACTTGGGGGAAAGAGAAGAAAACCCCAACAGGGAGAAAATGGTGGCAACTATGAGTAATGGGGTTCAAAAACCCTGCAAAGAGAGAGGAGGGAGAATGAAGAAAATTGAGCCATGGGTAATAAAGAGGAAGGATCATGTAGTATTTAGAGGGAAATAAAAAATAAAAATAGAAAAACTCCATTCTACTTATGGAGGGCAAGGTTTCTCACATGTAAGTGATGCATTATTTTAAAAAAAGAAAAATAATGGATGTCTATTTATTTATATTGGCATGGAGATTTAGATTTTGAAAGAATAGTTCATCGAGTAGTTTACATCTTCCAAGATCTTTGAAGACAATGCACTAGATATCTAGACCCACTTTTGGAATTGAACCCATAATTTCCACCATCAATGGAATAACACTTGCTAATAATATTAAGCCTTCTAATGAATCTAAATACAAAGATAAAATTGAAAGATGTGGTGCATGCGGCTATGGCATTTGACGTGTTTTGCTCAATGCTTGGATTTGAAAGGGGATGGGTGGCCAAGTCAAGTCAATTATCATTTAATGAATTAGAGAGGCATCGTCATATCTCCTTCAAAGTCTTCTATATGTGTAACAACCAATGTAACTGGACCTTGTAGAAATAAATTTTTATTGGGAGCTAAGTGATTTGAGTAGCTAGTGTGAAGTTCAATCTTAATGTAATCTAATGCAAACATAGACCAATTGTAAAATCTGGATCTGAATGCAAAAGGTGAATAATAATGTTGTTTGATCCATCTTTGTTTGCCGTGGTTCTTCCTAAAGATTCAAAACAATAGATCTCTCATAACACAAAGCTAAAAAATTGTAATATTAAACTACTAGTTAATGTATATTCATAAAATACATTACCATAAAAACTACAACCATCCATAGTGACAAATCATAGTGCAATTTCCCCTCACATGCTCTCACAGACCCATAACTATTTTAATACCACTAATGACTTTTGTAAGAATTTATATAGAGATTTCTCTCATCCGAACTAATATAAAGTCAAATACTCAAAAAAATATTTAAACACATAATATATTACTCTATTCACTATCACATATTACATACAGTCGTGACATTACATTTATATAGGAAAGCATCTCCTATAATCAAGGAGGCTTCCTCAATCTTTGATCCCTCAAATTTCTAAACCATATAA
Source organism: Torreya grandis (assembly GCA_037957365.1). Lineage (NCBI taxonomy): Eukaryota > Viridiplantae > Streptophyta > Pinopsida > Cupressales > Taxaceae > Torreya > Torreya grandis. Next base: position 5,313,121 of record JARHVA010000170.1, on the reverse strand, counting down.
ACTCCTAACTATCTAGAATCTTTCATAGACTAAATGAATTATATTAACAAATCACCAAATTATAATATACTATAAATATATTATTAATAAATATTACATTAAAAAATCATGTAAGGCTAATTTTCCTAACATATTTAGTGCAAGAATAATTGGGTTGTCACAAGGCGATGAGCTAAGCCTGATATATCAATTTCCCATGATTTCATGAATATACCACTTGATTTATTCAATATCAAAAAAAAATATTTATTATTTCAAATAATTATGAAGAGGTAATCCAAGGATCAGATAAATAGTCCAGTTCAACACACAGTGCATAGGCACTTCCTTTGGTAGCTAAAATACATCCTTATATTCTTCCAGCTTGAACTGCAACCATGCTACTTTCTACATTGATGTTGGAGGAATTGTAACAATAGTAGGTGTTGCAAGGACTTTCTCACATTTAAATATTACCATCAAAGCAAAAATGTATTACTATAAATGACTATCTTCTTACATTATTTGGTGCTAATGAGTGATAGTTATGAAACACCTTCCGGTATGTGGTATCTCATATCACAAAATTTTCTAATAGAATTTCTAGGATTTACTTCATTTATTCCATGTTGATGATAAAAAAAATGATTGAAAAAAATATAATATCACATATCTCTAATGGAGAGATATTGCAAAGGACTTTATCTTGAAAATGATTGATTTTTTACACCACTTGACAATACCGAGTGACACATTTCTTGGATCACACACTGAACCATCCAATGGAGTTTGGTTGTGGGTGAGGCATCAGTAGTAAGTTCAATCTATGAACTAATTCATGAGAAATCAGATTCTTCTGACTTCCATTATCAACAATGAAGTGTATTGGTTGGGCATTGATCTATATTTGAGAATGGAAAAATATTTCTACTTCCTCTATTTTCATAGGGTTAGTAGAGATGTTTGTGGCACCTACCATGGCACTAGTTTCATACTTCATGATTTGTTTACCTTTCTCTAATATTTTTTTGATGATACCTATTACTTTAAGTTGTGCAAGTAGGGTTTTTCTAGTGAGACATTCTTCATTGGAATGATTGTTGGAGTTGTGAACTAAACATCACTTGCTAGTCTTGGATTGCTTAATTTGATCATCCGATGGCTAGTGCTTATTATTTAGAGGGTGTTTGGATTTATTCCCTGATTTAAAATTCTTCTTAGAATATTCAAACTACTACTTGGTTTAAGACTTAAAATATTGTATCTTTGTCTTGGCCTTGGTTTCAATCCAGACCTATACTTTAGAACAATATTTTGCTTTGAATCCTAAATCACAAGTTTGGACACCAATGTATGAAAAGTATATGTGTATTGTCGCACATATTACTATTTTCCTTGGTGAAACATAAAGAAGTTAATGTATTGATCATCATAATTTCCAAAAATATAATAGGTTCCTTTGAGTGCTTTTATGAAACCATTCCATGTGTCTACAGATGTGTCTAAACCAATATCTTCTTCATGTGTATTACAATTTTTTTCCCACCATTTATTAACTGATAAAAAAAACTTTTAGAAGAGACAATGTGATTTTATCTTACTTCAGAGAAGTGATAAACCACATGGTATGAATAGATGAGGTTGATCTAATTATATATTAAATCTACATTTATTTTACCTTTAAACATAGGAATGTCTAGATTGAATTGTACCTTATATGGTGTTTATGCAAATGGTTGATGATAATGTGAGGTTTTCAAAGAAGTAAACAACTTAAGAAGTAGAGAAAAAATGATCAACGATACTCGCTCATTCACGTGCATGACGTTCTTCTAAATCTTTCATTTGTCTTTACAATGCATCCTCTATCATTTTTATAAAACATCTCTGGAGTTGGCATTGTTGTGGATTTATCTCCCATTTCAGTGCATGAAAGAAGGTATGACAAAAAGTCACGAGTCTCAAGCCCTAACTTCATTTAATTAGACCTTGTATGTAATCAGACCTTGTATTAATGGGAATACAAACAAGGACAAAACTTTAGAAACACCACAATACCATTCAGAGATGATATGAAGTGTATATGCTCGAGTCTCTCTCATGATTGCGGTGAGTCAATAGAATGAGCAAATGGAATGCTTTGATCAGAATTTCAACGCTCTGACTTCCACTTTGTCTCAGAGGTCAATCAACTATGCTAAATGATTCGATGAGGCAGGTTCGCCCCTTGCCTTGTCCTTCGTTGCTCAGTTTCCAGCTGTGTCGATCAGGCAATTGCACACCATGATACCAGATCTTCACGCTCCTCTGCATATTGCCGTACATGTCCCAGGTTTACGGCTTCTCCAGCTATGCTGCATGTTCGATTTGCTTTGGTTGGGATGCACAGGTAACGCCTATATGGCTGCCTCACTCCAGGTGACTTCTACGCTGCCGTACTCGAGTCTTCTACAGCACTCGCTAACTACACTATGTCTCTTGTTCACGTCTCTCAGCACTTCTGTGATGCGTCCTTCATTTCTCAATGGTGAGCTTCGTTCGACTTCAACGGACTGTTGCGTCGTATTACGCTTTGCACAGGAATTGGTTTGCTCTTATACCAGATTATAGACAAGAAAGGCTTGATTGATTTATTATTGAAGTAATAGGTGTATAAATACATTGCAAAATCAGTTAACAAACCATAATTCTCTAACTGATACAAAACTGTCTGTCGGCATAACTACAAGTCGTTATGCTAACACTACTAACCATGCTATTCTACGCTAATACAAACAGTTCATCAAGCTGTATAACAAACTAACAATATAATAATTGTAGTTATGCTAACAGTCGCAACCTTACTTGGCTCTGCTGATCGACGTGACTGGCTCTCTCGCAGGTGCTTCGAGAAGAACAGAGATAGAAACGCTTGGGGATTTCATCCTCTCTCCTAGAACCCTATTTTGGGAGGAACCATGTGGTAAAAAGTTACGGTCTTTTTTTACTGGGTGGACCCATCCTTAACAGATCCCATCCTGCGACTTTGGGAGGCTGATTTTTCTAAGCCACACTCATAAACCTAGTCTGTACTGAGCCTTTTACCGGTGAGTTTTATCTTGAGTTGTTACCCCCCTACGATTTGGCTCCGCCCTTTATTATTTCGGTTGTTCAATGATTTGTGCGGGTCCTCTTGGAGGAGACAATGGATCAAAATGTTTTCAAAAAATTATTGGTTAATAGAGGTTTTTGCCCTGATGGAATAAGCAAGAAATGGGTTCTTAGTTCCACCTTTCTTCCCTACCTTGGAAGGGAACTATATTTCTTTTCTTGGTTCTGAAAAAACCCTGTTTTGGTTCTTAGGGGTGATGGCTTTGTTTTCTTGGAAACCTAGGCTTCCCTCTGCACCCACGCTGAGTTAGGAACCAGGGAAACTCTGGTAGGTTTTAAGTGGAGGATCTGTGATAGAACTTTGTGGTTAGTTGGACTCTCTTGCATTAATTTTGACATCACTCTGTTAGAATTGGACCCTGTTGGGGACTTAAAAAGGTTTTTTATCTTTTCATTGTTTCTGGAAACTTGGATCTTTAGTTGTGTCCAGGGTGGTCCCTGACTTGGTCTATTATATCTGATGGTTGTCTGTGACCTTGTTGGTCTCTTTAAGCCTTGGGCCTCTTGCTTCTTTATTCCAAGCTAGTTTTTGATCCAGTCAAAACTAGATTTAGTCATTTTTCTGGTTTGTTGGGTCTCTTGGGATATTAGAGGGGTTATTTTTGAGACATAGACCTCGTATTCCTTTAGTGCAAGGTGGTTGTCAACCCATTTAAAACCAATGGTTGCTCTATTAATGTTGGGCCCTGCGGGGGGACTCCGTAGGGTTTTTTCCCCTGCATTTGACTTTGGAGACCTGAACCTTCATTTGATCTTTCTTTAGTCCAGGGTGGTTGTCAAACCATCTAAAAACCAGTAAATGGAGACCTAAACCTCCTATTGTGTCTAGGTTGGTTCTCAATCTAGTCAAAATTAGGATTGGCTGTTGGGTCCCCTAGGGGTTCAAAAAAGACCTTTTAGAGACATGGTCCTTGTGCTTCCCCAGTCTAGGATGGTTGTTGGTCCATTTAAAACTGATGGTTGTTATTTTAGTTTTGGGTCCTGATGTGGTCTCTATAGGGTTTATTTCCTTGCTTTGGCTCTAGAGTAGAGACATGGACCTCTTTTTGTTTTCAGGTTATTTCTTGATCTAATAAAAATTGATTGGCTAGTCCTCTGGGAAGTTTGATGGTATCCTGAGACCTGGGCCTTATTATGACCCACGCTAGTTTTTGGTCTAGCCAAAACTGGTTGGTTACCATACCAATCAAATGAGGTATTTGCTCTTCCTCTCTTAGTTCCTGATCCATTCAAAATTGGTGGTTACTTCTTTAATATGGATTTACTTGTACACCTGGTCAATTGTTTCTGACTAAGAAGAGACCTGATCTTCTTATGGTATCTTTTATTGGGGTCCTTTTTGTAATTCTGATAAGCTATTTTTGACTAAAGGAGACCCATACCTCCTAATATATCCAGAGCTAGTATCCACACCAGTTATCAAATGTGGGGTTATCTTAATCTAAATAATGACCAATTTATTTTAACTTAACATAGATTTCTTAAATAAATTTGACTTATTTAAAATAATTTGGAAGATTAAAATACTTAAATAAATTAGACTTATTTTAAATAATGAGGACACACTAAATTTTAAAAATAAGACTTTGACAAGTCTAAATTAATAAATTAGATAGATTTAATTTATTTAGAATGAGTCCAAATTATTTCTAATAGACTCTAATTTATTTTGAGTAGTTTTTATTTAAATTAGATTTATAATAAATCTAAATTATTTTCAAAATTTATCTCATTATTTATTATTGAAACTAGTATTTTATATGAATTATTTTTAGCATACGATTTAAGTTTTGATTTATTTTTAGAATCATATCATTTATATAGTTAAATGTTTTTCAATATATTTTTTATAGAGTGATTTTCACAACTGATAAATACCAAAATAAAAATACCAAATACCAAATTACTTTTTGGAAAATAAATAGATTTAAAATAATTAATTAGATATTATTTAGTATTCTTTACATATTATGAATGTTTAATTAAGAGTAGGATTATTTTATATTTATATGTATATAATGAATGTAGATAATTAATAAAAATATAGATTAAGATATTAATTTTTAAAAATTTATTTTAAATTTATTATATAATATGTTGATTAATGATTCTATTATCTTCTTTATAAATTTTATGAAATAAATAAAGCGTATTTTTATCAAATAATTTTAAAAATAGAAAAATATAAATTCTACTATATTATTAAGATATTATGATTTTTAAATCTCTAATTCCAAAAAAATTAAAAAAAATCTCATGCATATGATGGTCACATACAAAAGCATGCATCTAATAATCAAATGAACTGCTCTAATATTGATGAGAGTTAAATAATAGATATAATTTTAATGTTAGTAGGAGCATAGTTTGAAATCAACTTTAAAATATATATCTTAGATTTGTTATGTATGGTACATTAATAATAACTCTATTATTTTTTACATAACAAAAAATAATAAGTAACTAGAGATGAGATGTGGGTGAGTTGGTAGAGTGACTTGGTTGTTTCAAAGTACCACTCAAGTTCAAATCTCAATATGGTATCGAAGGCTAGATGTAGTCGATCTTTGGTATTCTTGGGTCGGTTGTGGTCGATTATGGGTATTCTTCGGCCGATTGTAGTCATTAATGGTATTCTCAGGCTGCTTGTAGTCATTCATTAGTATTCTTGGACTAGTTGTGGTTGTTATTGGTATTTTTGAGTCAGTTGTAACTGTTATTGGTAAATTTGGTACTTGTGATAGATGATCACTTGGAAATTTGAGCCATTGATTATGTCCCAAACCAGTTGGAACTTTGGTCAAAAGTGAATACTGATTTAAAAAAAAGAAATGATAGCTAACTTAAATTTATAGAAAGTAATTTAATACAACCATTATTCTAAAATGTCATGATTTTTAAATCTCCTTTTCAGGATAAAAAGAAAAGAAAATTGTCACACATATAACGGTCACATGCACAATAATGCTTAAGGTGAAAATTGGCATCTAATAATCAAATGAGTCATTTTAGTGCTGACTATGTTGGGTTAGATAATGGTTATAATTTATGTTAGTAGGGACATAGTTTTCTCCTTGCACCGAAAAAATAAAAACATATGAAAATATTATAAATAAGGAAAAATGGCCAACGATTTTGAATACATAAGATGAAGTGGATTATTATCCAATTAGCTATTGAGTGAGCGGTGGAGGATCACATTGAGGTGGTGGAGGAGGAGGAGGATCGGGTGTGTGCATGGATGATGGAAGAAACATGAGAATTAGCATTTGAATAGACCTAACAAAGCTTGATCCAGATTTAATGTTATAGTGAAGGGTACAACATCTCTTGAGAAGGATGTTACAAAGCCAAATCCAGATTCAATGTCAAAGCCATCAGAGGAGGCTTTTTTCTGAAACAGGGAAGGCTCCTATGTATGATGAGAAGGTTTTAGTTACGAAACAAGGTGAGTTGGCTTCCAAGACAGATCTAAAGGGAGTCATTAAAATCAAAATTACTATCTTCTCAAATTCAGAGGTTTTGAAAAAATTAGGTGATTGGATTGAGCTTAGAAAGAAGAAAAAGGTTAAAAACCATTGGCCTAAGAACCTTCTATCATGACCCTTCATTCCCATTCAAAAATTTTCCCACACATAAGGTCGCTAGAGGAAGATCACAGGGCAAAATTTTTGCTAAACTCTATTGGGTAGTTAGCTTAAAGCAGAAGTTTTCCTCGTTGATCGTGTGCTATTTTTTTACTTGTTTTTGTTTTCTAGTTTTCTAGGGTGGTTTTTTTGTCTAGACAACACATTGTTTGTAAGTCCATTAGTGTGTTCCATGTGCTATTAGTATAGGCATAGTTTATGAGCTTCAATGCTTTATCTTTTTTTTCTTAGTACAAGGCTCCAGAACCTTTCAGTTTCCATATTTTTATCACTATAAAAAAGGATTCACATTTTATAATTAACGTTCACATTTTAAGTCCTGATTCATTATTATCTAATACATTTCTAACAATAATATAACATTGATTTTCAATTAGTACATTGTATATATGATGAGTGATTTCGAATTAAAACTCAACATATTATCACCAAACATTAGTCGTATGTCTGACTCGTTATGAAAAATCAATTTCTTGCATCATTCTCTTGAGTGTAAACGATACAAATAAATCAACTTATAGTTAATGTGTGTGCTCAAGCATATTTACACGGAGTAACTAAAATAATCTAACCATATGTAGAACTATTTCAAGACATATTTATGATACATATTTCATATTGCTATAGTCAATAAATTCCAAGAAATGTTTTGATGATAATAAAGTATATTTCCTTAATTTTAGAAGATATCAACTTTGAGGCACTTATATAATATAAACTCCCAACATGTAGTATAAGTACCTCAAAATTGATATCTCTAAACATATAACATGTATGTATTTAAGATATTTGAATTAGTTTTAAATGCATTAATAAAAAAAAATAACCAATGTATTTTTAATATAAAAATATAAAATATTTAAAAATACATATATAAATCTTGAATTTATATAGATTAGGTGTACATAATATTTCTTTTGTTTAGTCCCAAGGACTGAGGGATATCTATTCTACCAAATTCACCTGGGGCACGATCTCAACCTCATCCCTTTTATGTATCTCCTAAAATTTGTACTTTAGTGGATGACTAGACAACACCTTTTACACTATCATCCTCACCAAATTCTATACATAACTTGAACTTGTTTGAAATAACTTAGAAGAATGACATACTTAAATAAATTAGATTTATTTAAAATAATCGAGACACATAATAAAATTTAAAAAATAAGACTTTGACTTGTCTAAATTAAATAAATAAGATAGATGTAATTTATTTGGAATGAGTCTAAATTAATCATATAATAAAATCTAATTTATTTTAAATAATTTTTATTTAAATTAAAAAATTAATTTCTAAACTGTTCTTATTACTTATTGTTGAAGTTAATATTTTATCTAAATTAATTTTAATATGTTTTTGGAATCATATCATTTGTATACTTTAATATTTTTTAGCATATTTTTATAAAACAATTTTTATTACTTAAAACTAATAAATATGAAAACAATTTTAATTTTTACTCGATTTATCATACACCACTAAAATTCTCTTTTTTTGAAATTTATAATGCTTCAAAATTTAAAAAAAAAAAGAAAAAAGAAAAGAAAAGAACAAAAAGAGGTTCATATTATAAATAATCAAAAGTAAAGAGGAGGTTCATATTATAAATAACCAAAATAAAAATGTCAAATCACTTTTTAAACAACGGATGGATATAAAAAAATTAAATATTATTTTTTACATATTTTTAATTAAAATTATATTTTATATATATTATAAATCTATAATTATAACTAATATATAAAGATATAATTTTCAAAAATATATTTTAGATTTGTTGTATGGTACATTAGTTAATGAGTTAATTTTATGGAATAGAAAATGTGAATTTCTTTAAAAAATTATAATAAAAAAATCTAAATGTTATTATATTGTGAAGATATCATAATTTTAGATGAGGATGGCGTTTCTGTGCGCAGCGATGGTGGTGAATGGCTGCGGTGGTTAGAGTCCCCCGTGCCCAATCTTTTTTCCTTGCATGCTGTCCGTTGTGGGTGGCGAGGATGGGTGTTTTCAGTGCTGCGGTTCTGGTGTGGGTCCTCACGTGGGTTGTGAGGGCTTGGTGTGCGAGCTGCAGGGTCTTCTTTTTGGCCGTTGGTGGTACTGCGACATCGGAGGGTTTTGCCCTGTTTTCTCTTTGGCGATGGATCAAGGGGAAGCTTCGGGGGCCAATCCTGCTTTGGATTTTCGATCTGCAGTTGGAGTGAAATCTCCATCTCATGCAACGAGGATTTTTGATAACAATTTGTTTTCTAATGATTCGGGGGTTGGGGGATTTGCTCCATCTGAGGGTTCTCGTGTTCCGAAAATATATGGTTGCCTGGAACGATCCAAGGATAGGCCGGTGCTGGTAATTCAACCAGATTCGATTGCGGAGGATATTGAGTATTTCTCGAAGCATGCCTTGCTTTGCAAATTCAAGGGAATGAGAGTTTCACTCCAATTTTTGGAGTCGTGGGCTCAACGGACCTGGTCTCCGGAGGGTGAGATGGAAATAATGTTGTTGGCGAATAGTTACTTCATGGTGACTTCTCACTGCATGGCAGATCGCATTAGAGTTTTCGAAGGTGGACCTTATTTCCATAACCAAATTGGTTTATTTATTAAACCATGGCATGCGGGTTTTAATCCTTCGAAGGAGTTCCCGAATCGGGTTTCGGTGTGGGTGCGTCTCCCTAGCTTTCGAGTTGAATGTTGGTGCAATGACATCTTGCATATGGTTGCTTCGCTGTTGGGGAACCCAATGGGTCTTTCTCAGCAAACTCAGGATAGAAAGGTAATGACATTTGCTCGCATTTGTGTTGAGATTGATTTAAGTAACCCTCTTCCAGATTCTTTGGAAATTCGTGAGGGTTCAAATTCTTGGGTGCAACAGTTAGATTATGAGACATTACCTTTTCATTGCCGCCTATGTTATGAATATGGTCATTTGCAGAGAAGATGCCCGAGGTCTAAACCTTTTGAATCTCAGACTGCTCAACCTCCTCGCAACCCCCCTAAGGTTGACAAAGGCAAGGCTCCCATTCCTGGTGAGGTTGCAGGGGCAGAGGATTTTATTCTTGTTAAGGCTCGTAATAGGAACCGTGGTCAAGAGAGGACTTTTAAGGAGCGAAAGGAAGGTAATAACTTTAATAGATTTGAGGTTTTTGATGATCTCAATCAGTAGGAGGTGAATCTGGGTATGATGATTATGGACCAGGGTGTTTTGGATGTGGTTTAGGTGGGCATTATTCCAGATAACACCTAGATTTCACAAGACGCTGGTGCTTTGCAAATGGATACGGATCTTAATTTGGTAGTTCTTGGGAGATCTGAGAATCCTACGAATGTGAAGATGGGGGAGGGATAGATTTCTAATCCATTGGTGAAAGTGGGGTCTGATCTGGTAAAAGGCAGCAAGGCGTCTCCTTCATTGGGCCTTCTTTAGAAAGACCAAAGAAAAGGGGTTGTTGAGAAGTCTTCCAAGGTTGGGAGAAAGGACTTAGAGAAAATCAAGATGATGGGGGAGACTTTGGTGGAGTCATGATCTATTAAGACTCTGGACTCTCATTTTTCTAACCCTTTGAAATGATCATCCTTTCCTAGAATGTGAGGGGCTTGAACAGTGGCCCTCGACAAAATGTTGTTAGTGAATTGGTGAGAATTCATTCTCTCGATGTTCTTTTTTTACAAGAGATTATGTTGTCTATTAAGAGTATGGTTGGTTTGTTGCCAAAGCTATGGAGATGGGGTGAATGCCACTATATTAGGACTTATGTTAATGCTGGGGGTGTTACTTGCTTGTGGAAACCATTGAAGATTCATCCTCTTTGGTGGATACCCTCTAATTCTTCCATCTCTATGGTTGCTTCAAGTCTAAAGATGAGGGAAACTATTCTTCTGTCAAACATCTATGTGCCTACTGATTTTCTTGGTAAGCAGTTCTTGTGGTCTCATATCAATTTTATTCAGAGCCTTGCTCCTTTTTTCCCTTGGATTATTGTTGGTGATTTCAATGCCATTATTGAGTTGGATGAGAAGAAGGGTGGTATTGTGAGGTTGGAGCCCTCTACTTTCTTACTCCGTGATAACATCGTTGCCTTGAACCTTATTGACATCAAGCCCTGTAATGGTCAGTTTACTTGGAACAATAAGAGGTTGGGGGAGCTTGTATTGTAGAGAAGCTTGATGGTTTCTTGGTCTCCTATTTCTGGATTGGTAGATTGTGGCCTACTTGTTCTAAGATTTTGGACTGGATGGGCTCGGATCATTGGCCTATTAAATTATATGCTACTTTGGCTCATGTTGCTCGGTCCCTTCTTTCAAGTTCCAGCTTATGTGGTTAAGAGATCCTTCTTTGCAAGAGTATGTCGCTGAATGGTGGGGGATGGGTAGACCCACTCATGGTACTACTATGTATTATTTTTCCAAACTGTTGCAATATGTGAAGTATCAGCTCAAATGGTGGAACAAGCAGTGTTTTGGAAATATTTTTCATGCTAAGATTGTTGCTCAAGCTGACTTGGATGTCATTACCTGGGAGATAAGGGAGTTTGGTCTTTTAGAGGATTTACTTAGGGAGGAGGTGAGGGCTTTGAAAGCTTTGGAAGAGTGTGAGTTGCATGAGGAAATTTTTTGGAAACAAAAGGCTCGTGTTGAATGGTTACAAGATGAGGACAAAAACACTACATTCTTATTCAACTCGGTGAAAGCTAGGAGACATGGCAATTCTATTCTTATACTTGTGAATGACAGGGGTGAGCATTTATCTTCTTTGCATGAAATATCCAAAGAAGCATCGCAGTTCTTTGCTTCCTTATTTAAAGAGTTCTCTCAAGATGTTTTGGAGGAAGAAAATTATGTATTGTCTTGTATCCCTTCTTTGGTTATTGGGGAGATGAATGAACATCTTTTAGGCTACATTTCATTAGATGAATCAGAGGTTACTATTTTTCAGATGAAGAAAGGGAAAGCCTTGGGCTTTCCGACTAAGTTCTTTCAAGAATTTTGGGATATCATTAAGCCTTATTGGAGGTGGTTCATGAGTCTCAGAGGAATAAGCAGATGTTGTGGGCTTTGAACTCTACCTTCCTTGCTCTCATTCCCAAATGTGAGGGGGCAGATCGACTAAGTCAATTTCAACCTATTTCCCTTTGTAATGGGATTTATAAAATCATTTCCAAGTTGATTGTTAAAATGTTGAAGTAATGGTTTACTTGGCTTATCTCTGAGGAACAAAGTGGTTTTGTGGTGGATCAACAAATTTTGGATGGGGTGGTCATTACTACTGAAACTATTCATTCAATGGCATCCTCTAAAGAAAAGGCTATGTTCATCAAGTTGGATATGACAAAGGCCTATGATAGAGTTAAGTGGTCCTTCTTGCACAAAATCCTTATTACCTTTGGTTTTACTGAGGAGTGGGTCCAATGGGTTATGTGTTGTGTTACTTCTACTTCCTTCTTGATGTTGATAAATGGTGAGCCTTCTTCTCTTTTTGGTATTTCTAGAGGCCTTCTTCAAGGGGATCCTCTCTCTCCTTATTTATTTATTCTTCTTGTTGAAGGTTTGGGGAGAGTGGTGAAGTGTAATGTGGAGTTGGGTCTTATTCAGGGATGGGTGTGGGGAAATGGTTTGCTTCCTCAGTCTCACTTGCAATTTATGGATGATACTACTTTGATGGGTATGGCTAAAGTCAGAGAAGCCACGAATTTGTGCAAGGCTTTGGATAATTATCTTGTTGATTCTGGTCAAATGATTAGTGAAGATAAATCTTTCATTTTCTTCTTCAATACTCCATGGCTTATTTAGCATAGGATTGCTCGCATCTTGAGGTTTCTGATTGGTTCTCTCCCTTTAATTTATCTTGGAATTCCTATCTCTTCTAATAGTCTTCCTAGGGAGTCTTGGAAGAATATTTTGGGTAAGTTTTGGGCAAAGGTTAAGCATTGGACTCATAGATGGTTGTCTTTTGTTGGGCGAGTTCAACTGCTTAAATATGTGGTGCAGGCTCTTCCCATCTTTAGATGTATGCTCCAGGTGGCTATGGTTGGGTTTGTTAAAGATTTGGATTCTTTGGCTAGACAATTCTTATGGGCAGGCAACTTGTCTTATTCGAAGTGGAGCCTTGTGAAGTGGGATATTGTGTGTAGTCTTAAGTAGTTCAGGGGTCTTGGATTACGACAGTCGACTTTATTTGGGTTGGCATTGGCTACAAATCTTTATTAGAGGTGGTGTTTGGAGTAGGATCATATCTGGTCCAGGATTATCTCTCACAAGTACCTTCGTGGGGTTTCGAAGGAGGAGATTACCCGATATCCTTTGGTGGGGAAAGGTTTTGTGATTTGGGGAACGCTTAAGAAAGGGGTTATTTTGGATATGTAATAAGGGGGTTGAGGCTCTCTTTTGGTTTGATTCTTGGGATGGTTTTCCACCCATTTTGTGTTAATATCCTAATTTGTTGAATCTATGCCAGCGCTTCTTAGAGGCTAGTTGGTCAAGTGTGATTGATTTCAAGAATTCTTATCCCTGTGGGCAGATGGAGGTGACTAGGTGGAAGGCTCCTTGCAATTATCCTATTATTGGTTCGGAGGAGAAATATGTTGAAATTTAAAATATTTTGGCTAGTAGACAATGTAGCTCCCTTAGGGATAAGGATATTTTTTCTTAGAGCCCAGATCCTAAGGGTGCTTTCATTATGGTTGGTGGGTATCAGGAGTTGCTGGCTTGTAAGTTTGGTAGGGTGGAGGTTCCTTGGTGGAAACATGTGTGGAATAAGTTTTCTTGGCCAAAGTGTAATTGATTTTTGTGGAATCTAGTTTGGAATAGATGTTTGACTTGGAGTAATCTTTAAAAGCAGGGATTCGAGGGCCCCTTTGTTTATGTTATGTGTGGCTGCAGTAAGGAGGATTCTTCCCACTCATTTTTCTATTGTTATTTTTCTATGTTGCTTTGGGATTTGTGGTGGGGTGTTTGGAAACATCCTTGCATTCATGTTTCTTCCCTTATTGAGTTTTAGAGCAGTATGGGAAGGCCTCCTACTCTGGCCTCTTTCCTCCACATTGTGTGGTGCATTGGTCCTACCTTCATCCTTTGGTAAATTTGGCTGGAAAGGAATCATAGTATTTTTTGTGGGGATACGCTGATGGTTCAATAGGTTTGGCACAAAATTTTTGGTATGATCCAGGAGATGGTAGAAGCTAAATGTGCAATGGTGTATCCTTTGGAAAGGAGGGATGATGAGATTGTGGATAGACTAGGCTTACATGGATTGAATTTTGACTTTGCTTGTGTCAAAATAAGTAGGCAGGCTAAAAAGAAGGTTCAAGGGGTTGGAATATGGTTGCTTCCTCCAGTGGATATCTTGAAGATCAATACTGATGGTTCCTTTAGGGGTAATCTCGAACCTACTGGTATTGGTAGAGTTGGTAGAGACTGTTCTTGATCGGTTTTTTTCTTTTTCTCTATTCATAAAAGGCAACATTCGAATAACTTTATGGAGGGGTTAGTGATTCTTTGGGCTATTGAGCGTGTTTGTGCTTTAGGATGGCATAATATTATCTGTGAATCTGACTCATAGGTTATTATCAATTTGTTGAATGAGAAAAAGGTGACTGATGTTAGTTGGCAGCTTGCTTTGGTTTTTTGACAAATTTTACAGATATGCTCTATGATGGAGGTGATGTCTTTTACCCACATTCCATGTGAATGGAATAGGGTTGTTGATTGATTGGCCAAGTGGGCTTTGAAAAATGATGATGATTGGAAGATTGAAGGTTGGGGGTAGTTATCCCCTGATTATTTTCATGAATTAGAGAGGGTCAATACTGATGATTTAGATGGCTAAGGTGATTGTGTCTATCTGGGTGGCAATTTTTGTTTTGGCTGGGTGTTCTGGTGTTTTCTTTTCTTGGGCATTGAGTGAGCAGTAGAGAATCACATAGAGGAGGAGGAGTGGATTTATTATATAATGGTTTCCACTACTTACAATTGACAAATATCAAAATAATTTTACTATTCATGTGATTTACCACAAGCCACTAAAAGTCCTTTTTTTATTTATAATGCTTCAAATATAATCATCATTCTAAAATAAGGAGGAGAAAGCTTTTTTCATGTTATAAGTGTTATGGTGTAAATTCAAGAAAAATTGTCAAATTACTTTAAAATAATTAAGTATGCCTTACATATTATGAATGTTTAAGTAAGGGTTTGATCATTTTTTATTTATATGTATATAATGAATGTTTAATTAATGATAATATAGATTAAGATATTAATTTTCAATAATTCATTTTAAGTTTGTTATACAGTACATTTATTAATGATTTTATTATCTTCTCCATAAATTTCATGGAATAAGTAAAGTGTATTTCTCTAAAATAATTAAAAAATAAATTAAAAAAATCCAAATTCTACCATATTGTTAAGATATTATGATTTTTAAATCTCTATTTTTAATAAAAGAAAAGAAAATTCTCACACAGGATGGTCACATACGAAAAATGGTATCTAATAATTAAACGAACCACTTTAATATTGAATATACGATGGTTAGATAATGGATATAATTTATGTTAGTAGGAGCGTAGTTTGAAATCAACTTTAAAATATATATCCTAGATTTGTTACATAGTACATTGATAATGACTCTATTATTTTCTATGCAATGAGAAATAATAGGTATCTTAAATTTATAGAAAGTAATTTAACACTACCATTATTCTAAGATGTCATGATTTTTAATTCCCCTTTTCCAAAAAAAAAGAAAAAAAAATTCTTACACATATAACGGTCATATGCAAAACAATGCTAAGGTGAAAACTGGCATCTAATCATGAAATGAACAATTTTAGTGTTGAATATATTGGGTTAGATAATGGATATAATTTGTGTTAGTAGGGGCATAGTTTGCTCCTTGCACCAAGAAAAAAGGAAAATATTATAGATAAGGAAAAATGGCCAACGGTTTTCAATGCATAATATGAATCGAATTTATTATCCAACTGGTCATTGAGTGAGTGGTGGAGGATCAAATAGAGGAGGTGGTGGTGGAGGAGTAGGAGGACCAAGTTCACATGGAAGATTGAAGAAACGTGAGAACTAACATCTGAACAGACCTTATAGAGCTAGATCTAGATTTAATGTTACAGTGGAGGGTACAACATCTCTTGAGAAGGATGTTACAGAGCTAGATCCAAATTCAATGTCAATGCCTTCAGAGGAGGATTTTTTATGAAACAGGGAAGGCTCCTATGGAGGATGAAAAGGTTTCAGTTATGAAACAAGGTGAGCCAGCTTCTAAGATAGATCCAAAGGGAGTCATTGAAATCGAAATCCCTATCTTCTTGGATTCATAGGTTTTAAAAAAATTAAGTGATTGGATTGAGGTTCGAAAGAAGAAAAAAGTTAAAAGTTTTTGGGCCTAATAACTTTCTATCATGACCCTTCATTCCCATTCAATAATTTTCCGACACATATGGTCATTAAAGGTAGATCACAAGGCATAAATTCTATTGAACTCTATTGGTCAATTTGCTGAAGGTAGAAGTTTTCCTTGTTGATTGTGTGTTATTTTTTTTACTTGTTTTCATTTTCTAGTTTTTTGGTGTGGTTTTTTGTTTGGGAAACACATTGTTTTTAAGTTCGTTGGTTTGTTCCATGTGATGTTGGTAGAGGTGTAGTTTATGTGTTGCAATGATTTATGTTTTTATTCTTTTTACAAGGCTCCAGAGCCTTTTAGTTTCTATCTTTTTATAACTATAAAAAACATTCACATTTTATAATTAACATTCACATTTTAAGCCCTAATTCATTATTATCTTATACAATCTATCCCAATAGTATAACATTGATTTACAATTAATACATTAAATATACAATGAGTGATTTATAAGTAAAACTCAACATATTATCACCAAACATTCGTTGTATATTTGACTCGTTAAGAAAAATAAATTTATTGCATCATTCCCTCGAATGTAAATGATGCAAATAAATCAACTTACAGTTAAAGTGTGTGCTCAAGTTTATTTGCATAAAATAACTACAATGATCTAACCACATGTAGGACTATTTCAAGACATATTTGTGATATATATTTCATATTACTATAGTCAATAAATTCCAAGAAACTTTTTTATGATAATCAAGTCTATTTCCTTAATTTTAGAAGATATCAAATTTGAGGTGCTTATATAATATAAAAGCACATGTAATAGAAGTACTTCAAAATTCATATCTCTAAACATTTAACATGTATGTATTTAATATATTTGAACTAGTTTTAAATATATTAATAAAATGAAAAATAACCAACTTATTTTCAATATAAAATAATATATAAATGAATGAATCCAACTTACTTGAAATACATATAAATTATTGTAAATAAGTAAAATTTATTTTAAATAATAATTACCAATTTATTTTAATTACTTTATTTTTTAAATATAAATTGGACTTATTTGAAATAATTTAGAAGAGCAAAATACTTAAATAAATTAGACTTATTTAAAATAATTTAAATACATAATAAAATTTTAAAAATAAGACTTTCTAAATTGATAAATAAGATGGATGTAATTTATTTTTAATGTGTCTAAATTAATTATAATAGACTCTAATTTATTTTGAGTAGTTTTTATTTTAATTACATTTATAATAAATTAAAATTGATTTTTAAAATTCTCTTATTTATTGTTGAAGTTAGTATTTTATCTACGTTAATTTTAACATTATCATCTAGATTTTGATGTATTTTTGGAATCATATCTTTTGTATACTTTAATAATTTTGCAGTTTCCACTACTTAAAATTGATTAATATAAAGATAATTTTAATTTTTAAAGGCTATTTATCACATGCCACTAAAAATCCTCTTTTTTAAAAATTTATAATTCTTCAAATATAGTTGCAATTCTAAAGTAAAGAGGAGAAGGTTTTTTTCATATTATAAGTTTTTTTTTATCTTTTTGTTGTTTCTAGAAACTTGGATCTTTAGTTTTGTTCAAGATGGAACCTGACTTGGTCTATTTTGTTTGATGGTTGTCTATGACCTTGTTGGTCTCTTTGATACTTGGGCCTCTTGCTTCTTTATCCCAAGTTGGTTTTTGATTCAATCAAAATTGGATTTAATCATTGTTTTGGTTAGTTGGGTCTCCTGGGATATCAAAAGAGTTATTTTTGAGACCTGGACCTCATATTCCTTCAGTCCAGGATGGTTGTCAACCCATTGAAAACTGATGGTTGCTCTATTAATATTGGGTCCTGTTGGGGGACTCTACATGATTTCTTTCCCTACATTTGACTTTGGAGACCTGAACCTTCATTTGCTCCTCCTTTAGTTGAGGGTGATTGGAAAACCATCTTAAAACTGATAAATGGAGACCTAGACCTCTTATTGTGTCTAGGTTGGTTCTTAACCTAGTCAAAATTAAGATTGGCTTGTTGGGCCCCCTAGGGGTTCAAAAAAGATTTTTTAGAGACATGGGCCTTGTGCTTCTCCAGTCCAAGATGGTTTTTGGTCCATTTAAAATTTATGGTTTTTATTTTAGTTTTGGGTCCTGATGGGATCTATGCAGGGTTTATTTCCTTGCTTTGGCTCTAGAGTGGAGACATGGACCTCTTTTTGTATTCAGGCTAGTTCTTGATCTAATAAAAATCAATTTAGTCCCCTGGGAAGTCTGATGGTATTCTGAGACCTGGGCCTCATTATAACCCAGGTTGGTTTCTAGTTTAGCTAAAATTGGTTGGTTACTGCATTAGTCAGATGAGGTATTTGCTCTTCCTTTGCTGGTTCTTGATCTATTTAAAATTGGTGGTTACTTCTTTAAGTTGGATTTCATTATACTCCTGGTCAATTGTTTCTAATGAGGAGGAGACTTGGTCTTCTTATGGTATGTTTTATTGGGGTCCTTTTTGTAATTCTGATCCGCTATTTTTGATTAGGGGAGACCCAGACCTCCTGATGTGTCCAGAGCTAATATCCACACTAATTATCAAATGTGGGGTTATCTTAATCTAAGTAATGAATAATTTAATTTCAACTTAACATAGATTTTATAAATAAATTTGAATTATTTAAAATAATTTGGAAGAGTGAAATACTTAAATAAATTAGACTTATTTTAAATAATGAGGACACACTAAATTTTAAAAATAAGACTTTGACAATTCTAAATTAATAAATTAGATGGATTTAATTTATTTAGAATGAGTCCAAATTATTTCTAATAAACTCTAACTCTAATTTATTTTGAATAGTTTTTATTTAAATTAGATTTATAATAAATCTAAATTATTTTCAAAATTTATCTCATTATTTATTGTTGAAACTAATACTTTATATGAATTATTTTTAGCATAGGATTTAAGTTTTGATTTATTTTTGAAATCATATCATTTATATAGTTTAATGTTTTTCAATATATTTTTTATAGAGTGATTTTCACTACTTACAACTAATAAATACCAAAATAATTTTACTATTTGCATGATTTACCACAAGCCACTAAAAGTCCTCTTTTTAATTTACAATGCTTCAAATATAATAGTCATTCTAAATTAAGGAGGAAAAATTATTTTTCATGTTATAAGTGTTATGGTGTAGATTCAAGATAAAAATGCCAAATTACTTTTTGGACAATAAATAGATTTAAAATAATTAATTAGAAAATATTTAGTATTCTTTACATATTATGAATGTTTAATTAAAATTAGGATCATTTTATATTTATATGTATATAATGAATATAGACAATTAATAAAAATATAGATTAAGATATTAATTTTCAAGAATTTAATTTAAGTTTATTATATAGTACATTGATTAATGATTCTATTATATTCTCCATAAATTTTATGAAATAACTAAAATGTATTTCTCCAAAATATTTTTAAAAATAAAAAATAAAAAATATCCAAACTCTACTATATTGTTAAGATATTATGATTTTTAAATATCTAATTCCAAGGAAATTAAAGAAAGTTCTCATACATATGATGGTCATATATGAAAACATGCATCTAATAATCAAATAAACCATTTTAATACTGACGAGAGTTAAATAATAGATATAATTTTAATATTAGTAGGAGCATAGTTTGAAATCAACTTTAATATATATATATATATATATATCTTAGATTTGTTATGTATGGTACATTAATAATAACTCTATTGTTTTTTACATAACAAGAAATGATAGGTAACTATCGATGAGATATGGGTGAGTTGGTAAAGTGACTTGGTTGTTTTAAAGTACTATCCAGGTTTAAATCTTAGTATGGTATCGAAGGCTGAATGTGGTCGATCATTGTTATTCATGGGTTGATTGTGGTCGATCATTGTTATTCTTCAGCTAGTTGTAGTCATTGATGGTATTCTTAAGCTGGTTATAGTCATTCATTGGTATTATTGGGCTAGTTGTGGCTATTATTAGTATTCTCAAGTCAGTTGTGGTCATTTTTGGTAAATTTGGTACTTGTGATAGATGATCATTTGGGAATTTGGGCCCCCAATTGTGTTCCAGACCAATTGATGCTCCGGTCAAAAGTGAATACCGATTTAAAAAAAAGAAATGATAGCTAACTTAAATTTCTATAAATTAATTTAATACTACCATTATTCTAAAATGTCATGTTTTTAAAATCCCATTTTCCCAAAAAAAAAGAAAATAAAATTGTCACACATATAACGGTCACATGCACAACAATGCTTAAGGTGAAAATTGGCATCTGATAATCAAATGAAACATTTTAGTGTTGAATATATTGGGTTAGATAATGGTTATAATTTGTGTTAGTAGGGGCATAGTTTTTTGCTTACACCAAAAAAAATGAAAACATATGAAAACATTATAAATAAGGAAAAATGGCCAACGATTTTGAATACATAAGATGAAGAGGATTATTATCCAATTAGACATTGAATGAGCGGTGGAGGATGGTATTGAGGTGGTGGAGGAGGAGGATCATGTGTGTGTATGGATGATGGAAGAAACATGAGAATTAGCATCTGAACAGAGCTCACAAAGCTAGATCTAGATTCAATGTTATAGTGAAGGGTACAACATCTCTTAAGATGGATGTTACAAAGATAGATCTAGATTCAATATCAGAGCCATCAGAGGAGGAATTTTTTTGAAATAGGGAAGGCTCTTATGGATGATGAGAAGGTTTTAATTATGAAACAAGGCGAGCCAACTTCCAAGACAGATCCAAAGGGAGTCATTAAAATCAAAATTACTATCTTCTCAAATTCAGAGGTTTTGAAAAAATTAGGTGATTGGATGAAGGTTAGAAAGAAGAAAAAGGTTAAAAACCATTGGACTAAAAACCTTATATCATGACCCTTTATTCCCATTCAAATATTTTCCCAAAATTTAAGTCATCTATGATTGGGCACAACCAAATAATCTCACATAGATTCAAAGCTTTCCAGGATTAGAAAATTTCTACAAGAGAATTGTACTTTGTTTCTCTCATGTGAATTGGCCTATAAAATAATTTACCCAAGGTGGAACTAAATCTAAGTTCAATGGGACTAACACACAACAAAAATAATTCAAGGAATGGAAATTTAAAATTCATTCCACACAAGTTATTACTTTACCTGACCTTCAACAACCTTTTGAGATCAATACAGATGCCTTTAATTTTGCACTTGGAGCTTTTATCACTCAACATGGTTACCCAATTGCTTAACATAATGAAAATTTCACCATACTGGTAAGGAAATACACAACATATGATCATGATATTTATTCTATTATTTAGGAATGTAGGCATTGGAAAAAATATATATTGGGCAAAGAGATTGTAATCCACACAAATCACAAGCAACTTTAGTTCTTATAGACATAGAAAAAATTATAACAAGATAAACATAAAAAAATGGTCTTCTTATCCTTATAAATTCCATATGAACATCAAGCATAAGAATGAAATATCCAATCCAATTGTAGATTGCTTGAGACAACCACTAGTTTAAACTCTCCTTTTTGTATTTGATGCATGTGGACATGAAGTCAATACATGGTCAAAATGGTATCCATATGAAATGGATTTTTTAGATATCTATCATAACTTATTTCTACTTTCAAGATGGACTTCTATATCATTTTGGACACTTGTGCATTCCACATGAAGAAGAAAACATAAACTAATATGGGAGGCTCATTTTATCAAGGGTGTGTTAATTTTTGGTATTGGAAAGACTCTTGAAGTGTATAAAAATTATTTATAATAAACACATATTAGGTTTAATGTCTCCAAAGGCATTATGTCATATACTACATGTGCCATTACCAACTTGATCAATAATAATCAAGATCTATACACACCTCTATCAGTTTCAACAAGACCATGAGAATCAATTTCCATGGACTTTATCTCAAATTGAAATAGATAAATATTAATCTAGATTATAATATTCCAGTAGAATCAGATAAATTCATTGACACTTTGTTCAAATAGACATGTTAACAAGAGACTCCTCTCTTCCAGATCATCAAAGTAGGTTAAGTGTCTTCCCAAGGAAAATGGTTTATAAATATGCAAGTATCAAATTTTTTTACACATATTATTCTAAAACTACATGTGACAAGAAACATTTATTTATAAGGAGGGGTGAGTAATCCAGGAGGATCTTGATCACTAGATCATACTACATATCACTTCAGTTTCACGTCTAGCCTTGTGCTTTCATTAGTAGGATTCATGCATACATGACAAGTGAATACTTGAAAATCCACTTCTTCATTACTGCATAACCCCTATAATGTCAGTAATATATTCAACAACTAATTAATAATGACAATCAATGACATTACCATATTTATGGATGGTTATGAAGTGGTTGATTCTAAATGTTTTTATGATTTAACCTCCACTGCATACTCTTGCATTGTATAATAATGTACACTTACATTATTCATAGGTTAGCAATAAATTGAGCTAAACCATAGATGAATAGAGTTAATAAGTCTTTGACATCAACATATGATCTCTCAGATTGTATAAAACATGGCATATTATAAACTTTCTATTATAGTTATAAATTTGTTGTCACTTTTTTCTTTCTTTCTTATTCCTTTACTACATTTTATTTTCATACTCTTTTTCATTCATTAAATCACTTCCACATATAACCTACTTAATCTAAATTAAATAGGTTATCTATCGAGTCTCCTCTTAGGCCCTGAATCAATAGACTTGCATAAGTTAATTTATGAAAATAATAATGAAATAACTAAAGGCTTTAATTGTGGACACAATTTTCATCAAGTAGGAAAAATAATATCCTATTGTTCTCAAACCAATAAATACATTTACTGCATTAGACAAACACAGTTGATTCTACAAGGATTACTTAATAAGAGCATCCTTATATTTCCCAAGCCTATAAAAAATTATAGAAAGGTGATGCACAAGGATCCTACTTGATAAATAATCATCTTATTTTGGATAAGGACAAAGTTTCTTATAATTTATTAAAATAAACATAGGTTGAACCAATTTACTTTATATGAAGCAAATAGCAACCAAAATATCAAACATCGAGTAGTTCTATATTCCTTTCCATTTATAATATGAATTCATACTATAAGGCAAATAATTTATAAGTTAAGGTAGATAAAATACAATTATAAACTCTCTTTATTATAAGCTTAGTCATCATTATTATGCATGGTCATGATTGCTAAGATAACATGCCAATTATTTTAGA
Organism: Torreya grandis; assembly: GCA_037957365.1. NCBI lineage: Eukaryota > Viridiplantae > Streptophyta > Pinopsida > Cupressales > Taxaceae > Torreya > Torreya grandis. Next base: position 5,289,633 of record JARHVA010000170.1, on the reverse strand, counting down.
TAAATAAGCCTTTTACTCATAAAGAAGAAACTATCAATGCATTAACATTTAAATAATGTTTTCATTTAAGTAGAGCAAGAGAAACCTTCCTTAAAATGCTTATCCATTTAACCATATAAGGGACTAATTTTATTTCTTTTAGTCATTTAGGCTACATGTGTTCTCATAATAGTGTAATAATAACATTTTAACCTAAACAACATATGAATGAACACAATATCATGACTTTGGCACATGCTTCTCTTCTACTGCAATAAAGACCTAACACACTTTTTTATTTTTTTTTAATGTAAAAAAAATGTGAGTTAAAAGGCATGCACCATAGCACTGAAGTTTCTTGTTCATTTGTTGGGTTTCCAACATGAAAAATAATACCAAATGAGGATATGATTTGATTCTATATTCCACCTGACCACCCTCACAATGAGTGAAATTTGGGGTATTAAGGAATCCTTTGACTACTATATTGCTTATTTATATAATAAATCACTATATTTTGACCCAATATTTTATTCCCAACTAATTCTAAGACTTCCTTTCATTTCAAGTTTAATACTAACTTACTTATAAGGGTTTAACAATTAACAACAACGACTCAAGACTAATAAACACAAATGGATTATAGAGCACTCAATAAAACATAATCAAGTTAATATAATTCAATTGAAACAATAATAAAATAATTAAAATTTTAAGGATGGAAAGTATTACAATGAACATAGGGTCCCCAAACCCACAATAACTCGATATATGAGTGTTGTCAAGGCATGTAACACATGCAAAGTAAGAAATAGGTTGCACTTGGTATATATATCTCACTTGATAGAAGACAATGACCCCCAAAGACACCACTTTAGGACTTAACCACCTCTTCCATCCCTTAATGGAGGCCTCTATGCTATGTAGCAGAGAATACCTAGTGAACATAATGGAACAAATGAATACAAACCCTATTATTATCCTTCCTCAACCTACTCAAAGAAATAAAAAATGATGGAAATAAACAAAATAAGAAGAATAAGTATCACATAAACTAAAAACAATCCAACCACTATTTAAAAAAATATCAATCCATAAAGGAGGTTGATAGTAATATAGATCAAATCAAAGATCATAACTAAATATCATCCTTCAACAAGGTAATTCAATAAAATGTAGTCGTAAGAATCTTATTAAAAAAACAAAGGTTTTACATGCAGCCTAAAGCATTAACAAGATTAATGCCAACCAAACACCTCTTGAGATGTTACCTATTTCAAAGTAGTATGCTACTATTGTCTTCCTCACAAATGCTCTTCTCTTTTTTCCAATTTCCTTTTTCTTAATCAATGGATTCCCCCCACACCCAAGATGGTTGTTATTTTCCTTCTATATCCTTTTTTAAATGATCATTAATTTTTACCTATCCCCTCTCACCAAAGATCTATTTTTCATTAAAAAATCTCCGTGTAGTTTTATTTTATTATTCTTCTATTTCTATTAGTTATGCCATAGATCTCAGTCTACTTGCGCTAGTCTAAATAAAACAAAATGAATGAATATTCTTTATGTCTTCTGACTCTCATGGATTTTGATTGATATTTATTTAAATCTTTAGCTCTTCCATTTATTCTTTTGACCATTGGATTTTTATTTTCGCCTACTTATAGACAATTCATGTATTATTGGGATCAAAGCCCCTTCCATTTAATTGAGAATTAATAACTACCCAAATGATCAAGGTGTTGTTTATCTCATTGTACATAAGGTGGAAGTTCATTATTGGAGCTCCCATTGTGTCACATTGACTCAAACATCACATCGATGGACTTAATGTAAACCCATACCAACTTATGTCAAATTTAGGATACATGTATTTTTATTTTCTTATCATCTACATAGAAAACCATATCGATCATGATACCCCTATGGTATAACAAGGTGAATCCATAATCCTTGATAATCAATGGAATAAATAAATAAAATCATAGTCCATCACGACATATTCATTTTTATCAAATAATTTAAATCCCACACCATCATGCTAAAAGGAAATATAACATATCATAAATCAATAAAGTGTTCATCAATAATTACAATCTCATAATCACATTGAAAACACACACACACAAGTGTCTGAACATATAATAATCCATGGCTCAATCCTTAGCATTTAATTAATTAAATATAACAAAATAAATTAGTCCATAACATAATAATAATAATAATAATAATAATAATAATAATAATAATAATAATAATAATAATAATAATAATAATAATAATAATAATAATAAGGATGATTCCCATAGTCAATGAATAAGGGTCTTAGGGTGGAGCATTACATACTTTTACCCTTAAATAATCTTCATCCTAAAAACTAAGCAAAAATATGAGGATAAAGACATTGCATCTTGAAAGTGTTTTCCTAAGTAGTAAAACTTCAGTTGTAATGTTACCATTGGAACTTCACTTAATCAATTTTTTGATGCCAAAGTTGAAGTTACCGCAAGTCTAAAATCCTCATGATCTCTATCTTGAATAAATCCTCATCCATTTTTAGATAAGGCAAATCAAATACATACAATGGACTAGCGACATACTTTATTTAAAATAACATGAAAAAAGTCATGCACCCTATGCATTTTGGGTGGAAAGGCAAGCTAATAAGAAACTAGGCCAAGTCACTCTAAAACCTCAAATGGTCCTACAATTTGTGGTGACAACTTAGGTTCACCAACTACAATATTCATGATTTCACTTGCAATAAAACTAAGTATTTGACCTAAAAATTTATATTAGTCCTATGAAATATGCATATTTATTTTTTTAGTCTTGTGCCTCTTTGAGGCATTACTGAATCTATAAAAAAACTTCTATCTCCTTTATCATATTGGGAAAAATTAAAACATGTTCCTCAAGCTTGTTCTAGCTTAATAGAGTTCTATAGGTCATCCATACAATGTTGCATAGGGATCCATGTCAATGGATATGTGGTATTTATTATTATACATAAATTATAATAAGGGTAGACAATTCTCCCATTGGGACTGTTGATCCATGACATATGTTTATAACATGTCCTTGAGGAATTGATTAACCCTCTCAGTATACCTATCTATTTGAGGATGGTATGATATATTAAAATTTATCTTTGTACCTAAATATATCTAAAATGTGGTCTAAAAGTGGGATGTAAATAATGAATGCCTACTAAAAATGATTTTAAGTGGAACAAAATGTAACCGCACAATTTGATACACATAAAATTGGGCAATATCCTCTACCTCATAAGTGTCATTTGTTGACAAGAAATGTACAACCTTAGCTAATTTGTCAAAAATTAATAGAATGGTGTTGTTTCTCCATTGAGTAATATGAAACCCAATGATAAAATTCATGGACCCCACATCCCATTTCCATGTTGGTATGTCATAAGGGTACCTCAATCCAGTGGGCTAGTTATGTTCAGCTTTCACTTGTTAACATTCTAAGCATTGAAAAAAATATTCCACCACTTATTTTTTATTTCTTGAATAATAATACAAAGTCAATAGGCTTGCATACATTTTTTTTTGGATGAGAGGAATGAAATGACTTATAATCTTTAAATAGGATATGATCATTCACTTATTCACTACTAGGCACATAGGTGCACTACTGATATAGTAAAATTCCATCATCTGTTAATGATTAATTACCATACTTAGGTTGAATCATGTATTTAGTGTCTTGAAACAAATTGTTGACCTATTTATACCAATAATCCTACCTTTTAAGTTCTAAACTATGGCCTCTCAAGTTGTCTTGCATGACTGACATGGAATTAAAACGTGGCCTTCTACTAAGTGCAATGACCAATTTATTTCTTTCCCCTTTATGTAGGCAATGTAAAAATAATACTCAAATAAAAAATCCATCGAATGTTTCTACTTGGCATTCAAATTTGGATAAATGAATATGTGGGTCAAGCTCAGATGGTCATTTCTGAGCACAAATTTTTAGCCTACAAGGTAATGTCTCCACATTTGCAATGCATACACTACTACATCAAGTTATAAGTTGTGAGTCATATAATTAATCTCATGGTATTTGATATTGATTGATTCATAAGTAATGACTTAAACTTACTAAATCAATACTCCACTAAGTCTTTCAAGAGATGCATTTATGCAAACAAAGAAAATTGTATCCATGTCTAACACTGGTAAAATGGGGGATGTTGTCAACAACTCCTCGAGATTTTAGAAAGTTTATTCAAAATAATTATTCCATATTAATTTATTTCATTTTATCTATATGGATATGATTGGGGAATTAATTCATGATAATTTCTCATCAAACCTCCTATAATACCTTGCAAGTCCCATACAATTGTGAAAGTTTGAGACATTCTTAAGCATTGGCCACTCCATTATGCTAATAATATTTTTTAAGTAAAAAATAATACTTTTTATAGAAATGATATTCCCTATGTATTTTAATTATTCCTAGAAGAATGTGCACTCATAAAATTTCCCATAGAGTTATTTTTCCCTTAAACACTACAAAACCTTATTTAAATGCATCTCATACTCTTCGTTAATCTGAGAATATATCAAGATGTCATCAAGGAATGAGTACAAACCTACTTAATTACTTGTATAATACATTATTCATGAGACTCATGAACACTATTAGTATATTTATGAGCCCAAATAGTACCATCATAAACTCATAATGACCATATTGAGTGCAAAACATTGTCTTTGATGTGTCACCTTATTTAGTTCTAAGTTGATGATAACGTGACAACAAATCTATCTTTAATAATATTTGATATCCTCTCATTTGATAAAAAAAATCATCAATACTTGGTAATAGATGTGTATTTTTAATATTTTCCTTATTCAATTTACTATAATCAATGCATAACCTTAGTGATCCATCCTTATTCTTTACAAAAATGATTGGTGCTCCCCATGGAGATAAGTTGATTCTCACTAATCCCTTGTCAAAGAGATATTGTAGTTGTACTCTTAATTCACACAATTCATGGGTTATCATCTAATATGGAGGCTTTTAAATAAGCTCATTTCTAGGTACTAACTCAATTTGGAAATCAATTTCTCTCTTAAGTGATAATCTTGGCAACTCTTCAAGAAAAACATCAGTAAACTCTCAAAAAATGGAAAAGTTGCTCAAGGATGGTCCATTGCCATCCTTTAATATGCTAACAACATGTAATTTGTAGTTATTTCTCATTGAAAATTTAATTTTCATGGTTGTGATAAATTTTAAATATATGAGTCTCCAAATCTATTGAATCTCTGTAGTATGATCATCATCATCCAAGCATTTCACATGTTTATCAAATTAATTCATCACTGCCTTATGGGTCTCTAACCAATCTATTCCCAACACTATATCATATGAACCTAAAGTGGTGAAATAGAGGTCCACTTTGGTGATGAAATTTACCAATTTTAAATGATAGTCTCTTACAATAGAGGTAATGGATTGGTTAGCTCTTGAGGACATCTCTACATTGCCTAGGTTCTCTAGTTGCATGTTTTTAAACCCCCACCTTCCAAAAATTACTAGTGAATAAAAGAACTAGATAAAAGTGGGCCTATCAAGATAGACACAATATTAGAACCAATCTTACTTACAGTTTAACCCATTGTGTCTTGGTGCTCATCCTAGTGCCTATCAATAGTGGCATAGGTCAGATGGTTATGACCATCATCACCAACATTTATGTATCCATAATGATTTGGTGACATTTATGAATGTTTCAAGCATTACCTTGCATAATGTGGCTCACCAACAATAAAACACTCAATGGTGTATGAATTATATGGGCCCCTAGTGACCACATATTTTGATTCATTCTACTTATACTATCTTGTAAGTTGTTAACCTTACTTTGGTTTTCCAATGGTGGATTTAGGGGTTTGAGTCTCATATTGCCTTCCTTGACATCCATATATTAGGAAAGTCTCATATTTTCCACATTACTATTATTTTATTTTATTGCATTAAAAACCACCATGTTGATAGGGAGAAAATGAAATCTTTTGTGTCTCCTTAGTGGATTTATACTGCTCTTAGAACTTTATTTTTTTGACTTCCTACTCTACCAATCAATATTTTCTCACAACTTTTGCTATTGTAATGGTTTAAAATTTCAAACCCTATTCCTAATGGAAATTAAAATTCCACTTATATATCTATTAAATTTTTGGGCTCATCTTAGAGGTATCCCATGTACTTAAGTAAACTTAATAAATGTGCATCATACTCTTCTACAATCTTTTCATATTTCCTAAGGTTATTGAATTCATTAATTCTCTCATTGAATTAAGCATCTAATAAATAATGGAGTCAAAGAAATTACTCAACCTCATTTTAACTGATAATGGACATATATAGGCTCTCTATTTTTTCTTGATATTCCCACCATAGGGTTAATTCATCAATTCACTGAAAGATAACAAACATAGCCTTACTATTATTGGAAAAGTCTCTCAATTAAAAATAACATTTCATGCCAACTAAAAAATCTTTAGCCTCCCTACCAAATTTTGTCCACTAAAATTTGGTGAACTTAATTTTTTTAGCTCATGGGTAATGTTGTCCAGGATTTGATACATGTCACCACTACCATGGGCTCCCATAGTGGGTACTCTTCCATGAACTAGGTTGGCATCTTTCTCTCGATGAACACTATGTTCATGCTCCCACTCATAGAATGTTTCTATATTTTATTCCCTTTTCTAGATTCTACTATGGAGGCATCCTATCCCTAATATCTCTTAGTATGTTAAGTATTTATAAGTAAATGGGTGTTTTTAGTACAACCATGTCTCTACATATGCAAGGTTCCCTGGGTAGCACAACTTAAATTAAGGGATCATATTATTTTACCTATTTACATTGATCAAGATTCATCTTATATACCTATAATACAAGAGAGAAGATGATCAATTTTAATTGTGTAAGGGAAATACTTCCAAGAAATTTATAATTTCAATTATTAACAAATCCTCATAAAAGGCTTGGTTGTTCCAAAAGGTCAAAAGTCTCAAAAAACTCTATGATACCAACGTTTAGCACCTTCATGTGCCACTCCAAAACCACCTACACATTTTTTCTTTCTAGAGATGATAAAATAAGATGAACAAACTGTTAAAGAGTACACACATATACATGCTTGTGATTTAACTATTTTGGGAATATTAGTGTATAATTCTTAATTTAGTTAAGGGTATGAAACAATAAAATCAATAAATAATATTGCAACAATTAAGCTACTAATTTATATAATTTAACTATGTTTTTAATCTTTCTATAAATAGAAATAAATGTGGAAAAAATAAGACTTAGTTAGAAACTAACTGAGATGATTGAGATAGAGTCTGGAATTTATTGTGCAGGAATGGGATAGTGTCATAAACTAGGATATAGATTTCATTTTGTGAAAGGATAGGAGCACCAAAATAGGACACCCTAGGGTCCAGTGTTATAGTCCTCTTATGTCGTTATTATCTAGGAGACTTGAGCTTTCTAGGTTTTGTTTGTTGTGTTTGTGTGAGCCTACCTATGAAATTTAAACTACTGAATGTCTACGAAACTCCCTGTAGAGATGATTTAATCTTATAATCCTAGACTCCATTGTGCTTTGACAAAATTTGGGAAAGATCGGGGGGGGGGGTGGGGGGGGGGCGTTGGGGTTAGTATGTGTAATATTCACTAAACATGTATCCACACCCCTTATGTGGGCACGTTGCCTATATATCAATACTTCGAAGAGGGAACAAGCCATATGTAGTTATCCCACTTGATGTGATTTGTGCAATAGTGTATATAAAGATGAAAAATGATAAATTAGGTGTGTTTGAGGTGGTTAGGGACTAGTTTGAGGGTTTGAATAAGCTTGTAGTTGTATTGGTTGGTTGTATGTAGATAATGGGAAGATTACCTTAGTGGTTTTTTCTTGGATTCTTGCTTTCTTTGTAATAATTTCCAACCCCTTCTAAATGAACTTTTAATGGGATTTTATATGGATTTGTTGGTCATGGATCAAAAGTATTCACATTAGGCTGACAAGAAGGAGGATAAGAATCAGAAGGAACTAACCATTAGAGGTAAAAATGCACTTGGATAAGAGTGCTAGAAATAAACACCCTAGGATCTGATGCTATAGTCCAAATTGGGTGCTATTGTCTTAAAGGAATGGGACCTGGGGGGATGGAATCATCACTAGAAATGCTACTTGGAGGAGGTGGAATCACTATCTAGAAGGCTACATATGATTGAGAATTAGTGAAAATATGCCTATGAAGGTCATGAGAGAAAGCAAGATGGACCTATGGGTTAGGTGTCATAAGCAACACTCAATCTACCAATTTTAACATTTTATATGACTACATTTGCCCCCCTTTATTCTAGTGATGTAGAAAAGTGAAATACTAAGATAAATAAAAAATAGAAAGCATACTTAAACTTAACTGCAAGGGTGAAGCTGTGTGATGTTGGGTGTGTGTATAGAGAGCACGTTGTGGAGTGTAAATGTGTAAGAAAAAACAAAGAGTAGATCAATTCCTACTAGATACGCTATATCTAAAATAAGAACATATAAAAACTAGGTATGAGAGAGAGGAAAAGAAATGAATGAATACACCTTATTGAGTATGTGAACTAATACAAAACCTATTGTGGTGCTGAGTGATGTTGGATATACTAGTTTTATTGTTATACCAAAAGTAATATCATGAATAGAGATGAGTGCTTAATTCTTTGAGAATAACTCAAGAATGCAAAGGCTGGCCCTTTGGCTCCATCATCACCTATGAATTGAATCTCTATTATCATGTGTGTGTTAATCGATGTTTGGACTATGTGTCCAATCCCTCTGGGTAGGTGGATCAAGAATACAAATGCTAGCTACTCCTTTGGCTCCATCATTTCTCTATGAAGTGAAGCTATGAACTGATATTGGTATGAAATGTGTGTCATATGAGATGGCTCCTAAATCTCATGAATTATCTATAATCTAAAAACATTGGTATGGATAGATAAATGTATGTTGGAAACTAGGCCACTCTTGACCACTCAAAAAAGGTGGAAAATTAGGCCTGTATGAAAGCTACTTTGAAACTAGGTAATAGGCTTATGTGGAAGCCACTTAGAAATGATTCCAACCATTTATAGATGAAATAAGGCATGCAACTACTAAGAATACATGGGTAATGTACTGAACTTATAAAGAAAAGAAGTCAAATGTGCTATGCACATTGCCCCTAACCACTGGTGTCTAAAACATGGATTTTGATCTTGAAGTTATATCAACTATCATATCTAAAACTGGAAGTGAGATCCATCATGATACATATGATGCCCCTATATCTAGATTCTCTAATAAAAATTATACTAAAACTGCTGATTCTAAACTAAATTATAGCTGACAAAACTTTAACTGGTCTTACCTTTTTATCTATTTTTGGAAAATCTATTTTTTTGCTATTTGGATAGGAGCATCAAAATTGGACACCCTACTATCTAGAACTGTATCCCAATCTTGGCACTATTTTCTTGAGCTGATTTTGATGACTGTTATAAAAGTATCACTATTTACCTAGTCTATTCTAGCTGGTTTAAAGTTTGGTTATTGTTTTAGGTGTTCTGAAAGCTAATTTTTTTACCGGTAGGAGATCTGATCTTTGTGATAAAACCCCTATTTGTTGCCCCCTCTTCTGAGGGTAGGAGTGAATACCCTATAATGATTTACCTCAAAAGAAAGAGCCTTGTAAGTGTGTTATAATACAAAATATATGATATAGTAATGATAAGCGATAAAATATCTCAAGATATAGCATGGTTTGTGATGGAGATTGTTAGATCAATAGGGGTATACCTAGATAGATATAAAAATGCAATATCATGTGCAATATAATGAACTGAAACTATAAGTGTTAGTTTTTGGTTGTTTAGTTGTTATTTATCATGGAAGGATGGAGCATGATGTCCATCATGGCATCCAAGAAAGCAAAATAATGCATGATGTGGATCATAACATTGCAAACAATTGAAAAGAAAAAAAGCAACAAGCACACAAGGCAAGAAGAAAGAAACATACAAGAGTGGCCAAGGGGCCAAGAAATCAAGGGACATGGGCACATGTAACTTAAATTGGAAAGCAAGCATACAAGGCATGTTAAATTTCACGTATGCATACAATTGGAAACAAGCAAGGTTGGCATGAAAGCCACAATCATATAGAAGAGTATGGGCAAAGGACATTGGAAAATGTCCTAAGGCACACACAAGAATAAAAACAAAGGACATTGGTAAATGTCCTAAGGCACATACAGTAGAGAAAGAAGAACTAAGAAATGAAATCAATCTAGCTATGTAAAGCAAGAAAGGAAATCATGTAACTACTGGAAATATAATTGCATCTAACTAATCAAATCAAGAAGTGAAAGTAAGAAAGACAAGGTAGTACAAGACTAGGTATATGCTAAGAAATACACAAGTACCATATACTAGTGAGTGTTGATAGAGTAATCAATTTAAGCTAGTAAATAATGTATAACAACATGATAACTAGAGTGTATGGTATAGGAATGACATAACCTGGATGGTGTAGTCATGTAGAAGATGCCCCTAGTGGGTATGTATATCGATGTGCATCTCAAATGTAGAAGTAGGATGCCCCCTCAATGGGTAGAGTGAATCAATCAAGGATCTAAAATTTATTGCACACACTCAAATAAGATCAAGTGAAGCATGGTTATGTAGATAAATTGATAAACAATGGCATATAATAACAAAATGTATGTTTAGCATAGTAGTCAAGATGTAAATCATGGATAATGCATACAATTGAAATATTTTTGATATATTTGAATGTTTTTAGATTTTTGATATTTTGAGATATGTACAATCAATAAAAAATAAACTATGTACAAGGTTGAGGAAAGATGATACTAATCGATGAGTCTCATAGAATACTCCCTATCATGGTGTCCTGTATCAAGGAGAGGGATTGTGCATGATCATGAAGCACGATGAAAGGGATGAGACTATAACTCTAAAAGATATGTATTTTGTAGATGCTAAGTAGAAACCAACTTTGGGGTCCCCTTATAACTTTGAGGAGTGGATGCAACTGTAGGGATCTTAGGGACCCATCTGGTAGTAGGAAAAGCTCTCTAAACATGTGTTTTATGTGTAGAGGAATGAGACCTCAATGATACTACTCTAGGTGTGAATACTATAGCTAGAAGCTATTTAGAATCTTGAATCTATGACTGATCTAAAATAGGCCTTAGTGGAGATGTATGAACTTTCTGTACTGGTGAGGAAGACCTCAATTGTGCCTAGATTTGAACTAGAAGAAGAACTAAAATTGGTGGAGAAACTGAAATTGGTAATTGCAAAGTAGAAGATGGCTTTGAAGTGAGGAGTGGTAACTTAGATGGAGCTCCACTAACTATAAAAACCTAATTAGCATGAATTAATTTCACACATCTATGAATTGTACGAGGTACTGCTCAAAGTTTTTGAATCTATGGTTAACCAAGTAACATATCAAAAAATCTTACATTGGGAACAATAGTAAATGGTGTGGCCATATGTGTAGGTCCAACCTATAGAGGAAGTACAGTCTCACCCAATGAACTCTATATGTGCCCAATAAATCCAATAATAACTATGTCTATCAGGGTAATATCCTTCTCTGAATATCTCAAATGTTGTAGTAATGTCATAATGCACATGTTCACACTGGATCCATTGTCTATGAGAACACTATGAATAGGATTATTATGAATGTAAACTCTGATAAAGAGTGCATGATAATTTGAATCATCCTCAACTATTTCTTGCTCTGAGAAGGAGATTGAAGGTTTAGCTAGAAATCTAGAATTATACACACCAATTATGTTACTCAAAGGGTGTGACTAAACTAAAGGTGTTTGATATGTCGGTGGTGGAGGATGTGTATGATATGCATGGTGAACACCTAGTGTATCCCCTATCTCTTGTTTAAAACTCTAAGAAAAAATATAGAAGAAGATTTTCAAAGCTTTATCCTGTGTTTGTTTTGCATGAGGAGGCTCAACTAGAGTGTCAAGATCAATAAAATTACCATCTATCAAGTCCTATATCTTATGTTTCAAGGTGATGCATCTATTTGTTTTATGGCCTAGTGCCTTGTAAAACTTTCAAAATGCATTTTGATCATATCCCCATGGAAGAGGCTTTTTTGAGTCAACTTCCCAAATAAGAGGGAGAGATATGATGTTACATTTTCAATAGCTACTATAAAAATTTGGCTAGAAAATCTGGTAAATTGGTAAATATTTGTTGAGGGGTTGATAAAACCACTTGCTAAGGGGGCTCTGAAGCTGCATTGACTATAGGTTGATTCAAACTCTTGTTATCATTGACCTAGACTTTGTATGGGACTTTGTTTTTACTCTTGTTTGTTATTTTTGATATATTTGTGTACTTAAGTTTGCCCATTGAAATTAGTTTGACTTCCCTTTCCTTTAGTGTATGACACAACTTAGTGAAAGAAAATAACCTTTTGAACATTATTGATTCATGCAAATCTGGTAGAAGACTCTATTTAAAAAGATCTTGTAACTTTTGATTAGCTATGGGGCTAGTCATCTTAGCCAAAATAGTCTTATATCGAAGAACATAATATGTGATATGTTTATTTGTACTTTGTTTCTATTTTGTAATTTAGGCATATGAAACCTTATCACCAATGTTAATACTGGAATGAGCTAGGAACATGTCAACTAAAAGATTGAATGCATTTACTGACTAATTCAGTAGACTATATAACTATTCTAAAGCATAGTCTTTTAGACTTCATGGAAATATCTTGGTTAGTAGCCATTCATTTGGCACATAGTCCAAGCATACTGTGTGATAATATCTCAAATGTGTCTATGGATCACCGTTGCCATCATATAGAGTAATCTTGGGTTGAACAAAACCTTTTGGTAAGGGTGTAGAAGCAATATGACATGCCAATGGTGTATGAAGTAGAGAAAAAGAATCTAAGGCCTGTGTAAGTCTAGAAGAACCTTACTCAAGATGTAGCACCTTGGATTGAAGAGATTTTATCTCTTACACAAGGTCTGCCACATCATGAGACAAAGATGTACTAGCTGTAGCTTGTGGTGGCATAGAGGCAGGTTGGGATGCTATAGGGGGTTGTTGAGACATAATTACCCCCGTAGTGTCATGTGTAACTAGTTTCTCTTTAGTTTGAGAAGATTAACCATTGTTCACTCTTTATTGTTCCTCTTGTAGTATTTTAAGCATATCATCTTGTATGTCAGGGTGTTTAGTTAACAAGTCTTGGAGTTCCCTCTTATCAGTTTCATCAAAACTAGTGTATTGGGTCATTGTTAAGGTAAAAAAACAATTTGAAAATTGATTGAATTTTTTATAATAATTTTAAATAAGAAAAATGTTATGGAAGGAAAAGACTGAAGATAGGAAATGTAATGTCCTTAAAACAAAAAATTGGAAAATGCATAAAAAGGATATGAAGCTCACAAACATGTAAGGTGATACCTCAAAAGCAATGGGACCTAGTATATGTAGCTAGGGTTTGAAAAATGATATTTTCAAAATTTACTATGGAGTTTTAAAATTTGATGTGAATTTCTAATTTAAATATGCAGGTAAAAAAATCAAAAAAATATTGGAAAATTCTTGATTTGAAAGGACCTAGTGTATGCTACTAGGTTTGGAAGCAAAATAAATTTTTAAAATTAATATGGAATAATAAAACTTGATGCTAATTTATGATTTAAATATGCAAGTAAAAAGTTAGAAAATTATTGGAAAATTCTTAATTTGAAAGGACCTAGTGTGTACAACTAGGGTTTGGAAGAAAAATATTTTTAAAAAAATTATTATGGAATTTTAAAAATTAAATTAAATTTTTGATTTAAATATGAAAGTAAAAAATCATAAAATTATTGAAAAAATTAGCAAGTAATTTACCCTAGGGTTTCTAGGGTTTTTGTGTGCAAACGAAGTAAGTCAGGTTCACCAAATGATTTAGCTATTTAGGGAATATTAGTGTATTATTCCTAATTTAGTTAAGGGTCTAGAACAATAAAATTAGTAAATAATATTGCAATAATTAAGCTACTAATTTATATAATTTAACTATATTTTTAACCTCTTTATAAATAGCAATAAATGTGGAGAAAATAAGACTCCATTAGAAATTGACTGAGACGGCTGAGACAAAGTCTAGAATTGACTGTGCATGACTAGGATAGTGTCACAAACTAGGATCTGGACTTAGTTTTATGAAAGGATAGGAGTGCTAAAATATGACACCCTAGGGTTTGGCATTATAATCCTCTTCTTCCATTATTATCCAAGAGACCTAAGCTTTTTGGGTTTTGTTCACTATGTCAGTGTGAGCCTGCCTATGAAATTTTAACTACTAGATGTCCATGGAACTCCTTGTAGAGCTGATTTAGTATTCAAACCCTATATTCTATTGTGATTTGACAAAATTTGAGAAAGAGGGGGGGTTAGTGTGTGTAATATGTACTGAATATGTATCCATACCCTTTATGTGGGTACACTACCTACATATCAATACTCTGAAGAGGGATCAATCCATATGTAGTTCTCCCACTTGATGTGCTTTATGAAATAGTGTGTATGAAGATGCAAAATGACAAATTGGGTGTGAGGGTTTGAATAATCTTGTAGTTGTATTGGCTAGTTGTGTGCAGAGAATAAGGAATATTGCCTTAGTGGTTTTTTATTGTATTCTTAATTGCTTTGTAATAATTGCCAACCCCTTCTAAATTAACTTTGAATGGGATTTTAGAGGGATCTATTGGGCATGGGTTGAATGTATTCACTTTATGCCAACAAGAAGGATGATAGGAACCAAAAGGAATTAACAATTGAAGGTAAAAATGCACTTAGATAGGAGTACTAAAAATGGACACCTTAGGGTTAGACACTATAGTCTAAGTTGGTCTCTATTGTCTTGAAGGAATGGGACCTAGGGGGATGGAATCATCACTAGAAATGTGGCCTGGAGGAGGTGGAATCACTATCTAGAATGCTATGGATGATTTGGAATCATTGAAAATATGCCTATGAGGGTCATGAGAGAAAGAAAAAGGGACCTATGGGTTGAGTGTCACAAGCCACACTCAAGCTACCAATTTTCACATTTTATGTGACTACAACTTGAAAAAAAGTGTTTAATGATAAATTCAATGATTAGTCCTATCAAATTAATATGAATAAGATAAAAAAATGTTATGCCAATACTGGCATGCACCAAGTTATGATTGTGAAACTTGTGATTTATGGGCCCATGAGATGACATATCATCTAGGTTAATCCAGTGCTAAAAAAGAGCTCACCATTAAATTCATAACATCTAAGAACATATATAATGCCTATAAATTTTCTCTTGTATGGCATCAGATAAATTATTTAATATAAACAATTTCCTAATATTGACTTGTGGAATAATCTAATAATGCTACAAAGGAGAAATTTACAACCTGAGTTAACTTATTAGAATGTCATTCCTAGCTTGGATATTTCACCCTAAATAGATTTTATTACCGCTAGAAGTAGTTAAGCTAGTATCCACTCAAGGTTAAGAAATTTAGAACATCTTTGCTCTAGTATCTATTCAATGTACTAATGATAGTCTTGTGAGCCTACCACTTATCATAATTTAACTCTTGCATGGCACTCAAACTAGGTCACAAGTTTATAATTTCATGTAGTCTATTGAGATGCTACATGTTAGTGTCATGTCATGTTACAAATAGTCATGGGTATAACTTGGCTCCACATAGTTCACATCGCCCACTCTCAAAGTTTCAATATGTTCACACATAGTTTGTATTAATCTTGACTATGAGGGTCTAAAATTAACACCATGTGGTGTGATTTTTCATGTTCACACTATTGTATGTGAAAAGATAATCCTTCATGGTGTTCAAGGATTGTGGGGATATGAGTCAATCAAAACTTACCATGTGTCATGATTTCATAGTCTCATGCCTTTGTAATATATTTAAATGCTAAGATAGGAATCGATCATTACGAGGATGTGAATCACTTGCATCTCATAATGTGTCATGATCTCATAGTCTCATAAATTTTAAAAGTCTAGAAATTTCACCAAGATAAGGGTTGATATAATTGTGATTCAATTGTAAGGAGACATAGGTCCATCCTAAAATGGGTCAAGTGGTCAAAAAATTGAACTTGGAAGATCAAAGCAAGACTAGATTTGGTGGTTTAAGATATTTAAATCTATTTGTTAAGGAGTTAAAGTAAGAAAATATTCCCACCTATCAATCAAAAAGGGATTAAACCTAAAATTTACTAATTTTATATTAAAAATGGTTTTACATTTCTTACCCAAGTAAAATAATTTTGACATGAGAGACCCACACTTATCACTGTTGAGTACTAGACTTGCACCCTTGTGAAGGTAGTTTTAGGCCTTCACAGTATAAAGTAACATGGAGAAAATCCTAGGATATGGGTGGCCTAATAAGTGGATTTAATATATATAATATAAGTTCTATCTTACCTTAATGTATCAATTAGGATCCCTACTCTACACTACCAAATTGCAAGGGAAAAGGGAAGAAGGTAAACTGAAAGGAAAACCTATTTAACTGGGGTGATAAACCAAAATGTGACCTACACTTATGTATCATGCGCTAATAATATTTAATAATGACATAAACCTAATTACACTTCTCAAATTAAATCCTCCATATATTAATGTTTCACACACAGGCTCAGGCTTGATGCATGATCTAAGGCAACCTATTCAATAGGTCTCTCAAGAACACTAAAGAGAGCTCACACTTTCCATACATAAATATGATTAGAGCACAATATGAAACCTATAAGGATAATATAACACCTAAAAATAGTTAATTAGTAAAGGAAAAAATGAAAGGAAGTCTATATTATCACTTTCATTCATCAACAATCCATGAAAATACACTAAAAAAAGCTTTGAGGAGGTATGAATTCAGTCTTATTCATTAAAATATATAAGTAAAAGTGTTTTTTTTTTAGAATGGAATTTATAAACCTTAGGTTAAGGATCCATTAAAATTTCAAACATTGGATCAGATATAGTGAGAATGAGAGAGAGGAGAGAGAGAAAGATAAGAACCCCCAAAACTAGGAAATATGACCTTTTCTTAATCCTTCTTGGAACCCAACGTAGTATTATTTGAATATCTATCATATTCATTCTAAAAATTGGAATATGGTTATATAAGAGACATTTTTTTAAGGTTTAAAGATTCACTTATCATTTATTCTTGGTCCTTGACCCATACAACATCCTAGATTTTTGCTTGCTTACTCCTATATTCTTGGTAAAGAAGAGTCTTCCTTGAAAATAGGTCTTGATCCATGAGAGTAGGTATTTAATTAAAATTAAATTATTCATTTTAATCATTCCTCTCCTTCATTAATGATTTATATCCAATTATTTGGGATATTAGATCTCTTTTATGCATCTTTGACTTTGTCTTTTGACTAGGTGTTAGAAGGTGAGAAGGTTCTCTTAGGAGTTATCAAGACCTTTTCCACATTTTAAATATTCCTCCAATCATATATAAATTTTTAATACTATTAAAATTGTGTGTAAATAAGGATAAACTTCAATAAAAACTTTGGAAATGTTTTAATGCATCCATTTGGTGCTTTGTTCACTTGATTTTTCTTTGTGCCAAAGGCTTAAGAGAGAGAAATTGAGTTTTTGCATTAGACCAGGAAAAATAACACCATGGATGGATTATAATCATGAAACAAGACTTTTAAAAGGAATTCAGAGCCATCAAGTAGCCCAAAATATTCAATTTTGCTCATTTTACTTGCTAAAGCACCCCTTCCTTGTAGCCCTTAAAACCTAAAAAGATCCTTGTCCAGATGATTTTACAGATCAAATTAGAAATATGGGAAGATTTTTTAGTACCATATATCCTATTACACATCCAAACAAAATTTTATGATCATAATCCAAGTGTAAGTATTCTTTTTACTTCATTTTCTTATCCAATTAAGCCTAATTAGGCCTCCTAGGCCTAGAAAGAGAAATCTTGCTCCTGGGAGCTCCTACATGTGTGAAATAAACCAAAATAATGTTATAAACTTTTATTATTATAAAAAAAACCCCATGTCAATTTTGGGGTCCTGACCCTATGTAAGTGTGCAAACCAAGAAACCACCTTGCTTCCTAGTCTTATTTTGAGCATGTTTGGGACTACCTTGGAAAATGGGCCTATTTTGATCACTTAGATAATATTATATGCAATTTTTTTTATCTTTATAATTATTATAAATCTAATATAATCTCATCCCATGATTGGGAAGTTATCCCCTTCTCATAACACCTAAAAAACACCAAAATCATGAAAAATAGGGTATTTAGAGCAATTTGTACAAGTGACGTCAACATAAAAATAAATGAGGATAACCTATCTAGAGTCATAAAAAACATACAAGAGGTTTAAGGAGAAAAATATGTCATTATATATGAATTTTAGGTATTTTCCCCTTAACTAGTTACTATTAGGGTTTTAAAGAGGTTTAAGACCAGTCTGGGGTCTTAATGATTATTCATAAAGGATAGACCACCAAATGACATCATTACACATGTAAATCATTATTTACTGACCTCATAATCTATCCCAAATGGATCATCTCCCCATTATAAGTGTGAGAGATGGTATGAACATATGATGCTGCCCTTCGGGTGGCTTGCTTAATGTTCTTGAGGCTCAAGAGAGGTCAAATATGAGTTTTGGGTCTCAAAATCCATTCCCACTAATGGGTGAAGTTAAAAAACCTTAAAAAAAATAATATAAATTATTATACATGCTTTTTAAGTATTCATAACCCCACTATATGCTTTTGGTATACTGGTCAAGGTTTTTGGGGTTTAGACTTGTTACCTCCTTGCTAGCCCTCATGGGATCTTGGACTAAAATATAAGTGTTTTTTCTTCCTAATAGTGTATGGAAAAATTATTAATTACTTTTTAATACCTTAATATCCCTTCATGATTTCCAACAACTTGTTTTATGCTTTGAGAGAAAATGGACCCACTTAGTCTCAAGACTTCCCCTTGCCAATGGAATGCACAAGGTCTAAGATAAAACAATGGATATGTCCACTAATTTTATGACATTTAGGTGAGAATTATTATATTAATAAAATAATTAAAATTATCTTTTCAAATTTTCAAAATTTGATCACACCTATATAGGTCTCAAAACACCATTTCACCTCATGACTGGCTCGAGCTACCTGTATGCAAAAAGCCTAGGAAAGTTATTTAGGTCAAAAACCTCATAATTAAATTTACCAAAAAATTAAGATCCTTCCCATGTTTTAAATATTTCATGAAATAATCCATGATGGATTTATATAAGCACTGACTTTCAAAAAGAGTCTAAAAATTGTTATTTCATCACTGAGGGTTTTTGTGCAAATATGCTTGTTGACCCTAAAGTTCTATGAACTATGTTTCTCTCCCCAATTAATGAATGATAAATTTGATGGAAGTATTTTATAAGGAATCCAAACTCTAATTAAACTATTATACACCAAATTCCTAGTGAAAGGCATGCTTTCTCACTTAGTTTGTGGGTGGGCCTGTGGGTCTAAAAGGGACTGTGTTCTCCACCATGTCCATGTTGATTGTGTTCTTTGTTCTACTAAGACATCTTCACACATATAATCCACTCATACTATCCTCAAATTATTTTTATACTCATTTATAACCATCCTACTATCTCATACCTTGACCACTATCATAAACTTCTTCAATAATCTCTGCATGCCCTTGGTTGTACTTAGGTTGAATTGACTGTAGGGTTTAGATTGACTGTGTGTAGAGGAGTAGAACTCATCTTAGTCAATCCTCATTTTTATTTATTTGGTATTAACATGACCTTATGACCTTATGACCTTTTGAATCATACATTATAGTCCCTTGAAAGCACTTTGTTTCTCTCTTTTATCCTCATTACCTTCTCATCAACACTCACTACTCCTGTTCATACTTCTAATCTTGTCCTTGATTGTAGGTTTCATTGGTTTTGCATTAAGTTTGAGTTCATTTTGCTCAATATTTTTCAAATTTATTTGGTCACAACATGACCCTATGATCCATTTCTTTTTCTAAGTTAGACCTCAGAGCATTCCATCTACATTTTACCCTTCATTCTAGACTTGAGACTAGTCTACTTGTCATTAGTCACCTATAGGTGTCTTTAGAGAGTTTTGAATATGTAATGTGTTTAAAAAATTCATCATCACATAAATAACCCATTTTCAAAGCTATCAAACCTACCTATATACTCATTTAGGTTTCAAACTCCTTCTCATTGTACTCGGTCCTCTTTCTTAGGTTTGAGGGTGAACTGTTCCTCTAACTAGGCCTATAGGTAACCTATTAGAGTGTGACTATATATAGGGATTTTGAGTATTGAGTTATCTCTATCATCATGTTTGAATATATATTAAATTAATAGGACTTATTCATTATCATTATCCATTCAGAGTTCATATATTTCTTGTGAAAATTTGAAACTATTTAACCATCTCCATTTTGTATAGGTACTGTAGGTACTTGATTTGGTGCCTTGACAGTGTTCTTTGTGGTTAGAACCCAATTTTCTCACTTTCTATCCACCTACCCTTGAACTTAGTCTAAGTCTCAAGTTAGGTTCAAGCACCCAAAATATATTTTCTTACACCTCTATCAGTCTAGCTCTTTGACTTCCAACCTATATGTGGAATGACCTTGAAGTAGGCACATAACTTACCTTTAGGGTCATTTGACTATATGTTGGAGGTCCACATAGGTTCAATCATATATTAAAACTTCAACTCTAAAACATAATTGATATCAACTTGTCAAGCTTATCATTTTATCCCTTCACATCCTCATGTGGCAACCAAACTTAGTTGAGCCTAAATGTTGGTTGTAGGGTGATGATTGTACTTATACAGATTGAGGAAAATTCTCTTTACCTATCAACTCAATACCTTCTTTATTGATTATCTAGGTAACTTGGTGTTATTTAATACCTTATATGAGCTATCTCATCCTATATCTCAGTCAAGTTTCCATATTTGAGGCTCTTTTATGTTGGTTTGATGTTGATTAAGGTCCAAAATGAGAACCTACAAGCCTAAGGGCTTGTAGGTCTCATTTGAGGACTGTTTAGATTTACGTAGAGGTAGAATTTGAGTTCTTTAACTCCTAAAAATTATAAAATAACCACTCCTCCTTATGTCACTATTTTAATGTATCATAGAGCTTAATACAAGTATTATATCTCCCCATTCAATTCACCTAACTAATCTTTTACGAACTGAATAGAATCAACCAATGCATAAGCCTTGTGAGTGGAGAATTAGAGTATATAGTCAACTTGAGAAACTTATATGGTGGTATTGAGGCATTAATATGGGCATGAATGCATGAAGAGATGTATTAGTCATCCAACATATCTATTGAACTTGCTCAACTCATTTTTATAGTCCGTACAACATGTGTATGGAGGAAATAACTGTGAATCCTATTGGAGACTGTGCATATGGGATCCTATCTTAAAATTATCTTCACTTATAATGATGAAATATAATCTCTAAGATAATATAACAATATGTGTTACTTGGAATTTGAGCCAAAATTAACAACCAAAACTCTAGTGGATTATGCAAACCTTAACAATGTCTCAAAGAGCAAGCACACTTGAAGAACATGGACCAAATACCATCTCAGACAAAAATAAAATGAAATAAATGAAAATTATGGATATAAATAAACATTGAATCATTATAAACTTTTTATATTGTCCTCCATGAAGACAAAACAGATATTTGCAACATAACTCACTGAAACAACCTGCACACCAAGACATTCTTCTTCCAAGTGAAAGCAGTTCAAGGAGATGAGTTAGATGATGAAACCACCATTAAAATTATATATATGACATATAAAAACCATAATAAAAACCATTAATATCCCTAAATTTATTATCTAGAGAAACAACTGTAAGAATAGACCCCTCTTGGATGAATAGGTCATAATGATTTGTTGTCACTCTTAGTGATTGTTTATAAATAATAAGACATAAATCTAAAAATAAATACCAATTGTTTCAATATTACTAAGACCCCTCACAATTTCCAAATTTTTATCTCCTAACTCTCTCTCCTCTATTTATACCAAGCACTTGAAAATTGCCCTTCTAGAGGTGTCAAGGAGGTCAATATGAGAGATAAATTAGTTTTCTTCATTCTAAGACCTAAAACCTCTTTCAAATATATTTTTTACCTTGTAATGGAAAAATAATGTTATGAATATGACTTAAGATAAATTTCACCTTGAGAATTATATGAATGGCCTCAAAATAGGCCTTTTGGCATTAAAATTACTAGAATCACTTGAGAAGTCTAATGAAATTGATGCAACATAGATCCATTGGATTTTTTAGTATTTAAAAAGTAAATCATGTCTTGATAAGAAAAATTTCAAGTGGTAAGGGTGATAATTTGACGTGTGAGGTCAAAATTATCAACATTTTGACGACTCCACTTGGGAGCATGCATGTTATGCTTGATAACTACACCATTGACACCTCTTTTATAATCATAAAGCTAATATTAAATTATATAATGATAGTAACAAATATGATCCATGACAATAAGACTATTTTGACTTGAAATAAGACAAATTTCATCTCCTCTAAAACAAGGAAAGAAAACACACAAGAAAGGAAACTAACTAAAAATAAAAATGTGCAAGCAACACACTTATTGTAGGAAAAAAAAAACTAATAAAAATAACTAACCAAGACAAAGCATGATCCACCTAGATCAAAATGGAAATTTATGAACTTACTTCTTCCAAGATATGGTACAAGTTGTAAAACAACGTGTTTATTAAACATGACCTTTGATGAGCCACTCTTCTTGCCTACGAACTCTCTTAACACATCCTCAAGTGGGTCATCAATAACAAACCAATCACCAATGAAGACATACTCATCTTGTACTTTAAGATCTTTCTCATACTGCTTATCAACTACAATCTCATCAATTGATACTTCATCTAAGCATTATCCTTGAGTCCCTATGGTATCTTGAGTGACCTCAATCTTCTTATCAGTTACTGCAAGTTCATCAAGATCTTCAAGGATCTTTAATAGTTAACCCAAGCTGCATTATGATCTTAAATAGGTGTTTATTGATTAAAATTATCATAAACATGCTCTCTAATGGAAAATGTATCTTTATAAAGATATTTTATCTCTTGTAAAGACTCAATGTACCATTTTTAATTATCCTTTAGTTCCTCACTTTGATCAACCTGAATGAGATCAAATTGAATGGCATCTTGATCTTGCTCAATAAGAGATATATTAAATTCATTTATGACTTTAGCTTGTACTATCTCATGGATTTCTTCCACATCAAGACTAGCCTTCTCTTGCACATATGAGATATCTTCTTCAATATCAGATACAACATGATTCTCAGCTTGAACCCCAAGTGAAGTATCAATGAAAAAATCTTCCTCATACACACTTGAAGCATATTCTTCACACTCTCCAATAATCTCACTTGTAGTTACAACCTCCCTCTCTATCCTTTATAGAACATGATTTTCTTGAAGAAGGGAGATGGTGGGAGGGTGATGGAATTAATTCATTTCAGAGGGGGTATGAGGCATGGAAGGTTGCTTATGATCAGATTTTAGAGTTTTGAGGGCAATGGAATCATCTAGGGAGACTTGAAGAGGAGGGAAAGAGAAATTCTTAAAAACTTGTTCATTCTTCTCCTTCCATTAGCCATCACCTTATAAAAATATGAAACCTTCTTATTCTCATGGATAGCTTGAGCTTGAGGGGTGAGTAAGGAATAAGTGGAGCTAAAAGAAGGTTCAGTCTCTTGAATAGGCTATTGAATAGGCATATGATTTTTCTCTTGATTCCATCTAGGAATGTCCCTTGGTTCAACTTGAGCATGGTCAAGAACTTGATGAGGATAAGGAACACAAGAAGACTGGTAAGGAATACAAGATGGATCTTGAAACAACTTATTCAACTCACTTTATTACCTCTCTCATGCCTCCATCTTCTCCAATAGAATATTACACAACTCATTCTTCTTCAATGGATCATTAGACACATTTTGAAATAACCCACTCACTTCCTCATACTGAGAGGTTGAACAAACTTTTTTTACACATGCTAGTATTATTTTCTCCATCTCATCCATTATTTATTGGAAATAATGATTCTAATATACATTATCATATCCATATGGTAAAGGTGATGGATAGTCATAATATTGATATGGTTCACAAGGAAGGTAAGAGTCATACTCTTGATAGTAAGGATCATGATAAATTTGATAAGGCTCATTATAGTGATGATAAAACTCCTGGTAAGGCTGATTAGGCTCATAAAAAGGCTCATATGGATCATGAAAAATCTGGTATGATTCATCATATGGATGATAAGGAAGTATAACATAGGAATTATCTTCATACACAACCATCAAAATTCATGAAGATGATGAATTGAAAACACCACTTACTTGAACATGTGCCTGGGCTACTAGAACTAGCTGATAAAAATTGAATATGCCATTGATGTTTTGAATTCATCCAAAGTATGATAATTAGAATAACAATACAAAAAAATCATTCCACTACTTTAGACTTGAGTCCACTGAGTGTGCCAAAAACTGTTGACTACTAGACTTGTGCCCTTGTGAAGGTAGTTTTAGGCCTTCACAGTTTGAACTAACATGGAGATAATCCTAGGTAATGGGTAGCATTATAGGTGGATTTAATCTATATATTTTAATGGATACCTCCCCTTGATGTATCAATTAGGATCCCTAATATACACTACCAACTTGCAAGGGAAAAGGAAAGAAGGTAAACTAAAAAGAAAACCTACCTAATTGGGGTGATACACCAAAATGTGACCTCTACTTATGTAGTATGCACTAATAATATTGAATAAGAACATAAACCTAATTACACTTCTCAAATTAAATCCTCCAAACATCAATGTTTCACATAGAGGCTCTGGCTTGATGTATGATCTAAGGCAGCCTGTTTAATAGGTCTCTCAAGGACACTAAAGAGTTATCACACTTGCCATACATACAATATGATTAGATAAAACTATGTAACCTATAAAGATAATATAAAACCTTTAAATAGTTAAGAAGGCAAGGAAAAAATGAAAGGAAGTCTATACTATCACTGTCATTCATCAACAAACCATGAAAATACACTAAATACAAGATTTGAGGAGGTATCAATTCAGTATTATTCATTCAAATAGGAAAATAAAAGTGTTTTTTGAGCATGGAATTGCCACAACTCAGGTTAATAATCCATTAAAATTCAAAACATTGGATTACATATAGTGAGAATGAGAACGAGGAGAGGGAGCAAGATAAGAGCCCCCAAAACTAGGAAATATGACCTTTTCTTAATCCTTATTGAAACCTAGCATAGCATTCCTTGAATATCTCTCATCTTCATTATAATTTTTTTTTTAGGTTTATAGATGAGACATGTTTTTAATGTTTAAGGAGTCACTTATCATTTATTTCTGGTCCTTCACCCATATAACATCCTAGATTTTTGCTTGCATACTCTTATATTCTTGGTAAAGAAGAGTCTTCCTTGAAAATAGATCTTGATCCATGAGAATAGGTCTTCAATTCAAATTCAAGTATTCATTTTAATCCTTCTTCTCCTTCATATATGAGGTATACCCAATTATTTGGGCTATATATCTCTTTTATGCATCTTTGACTTTGTCTTTTGACTAGGCGTTGGAAGGTGAGAAGGTTCTCTTAGGATTTATCAAGACCTTTTCCACATTTTAAATATTACTCAAATAAAATATAACTTTTTCATACTCTTAAATTGACATGTAAATAAGGATAAACCTCAATAAAAATTTGTAAATGTTTTTATGCATCCATTTGGTGCTTTGCTCACTTGATTCTTCCTTGTGTAAAAGGCTTAAGAGAGAGAAATTGAGTTTTTGCATTGGAACAGACAAAATTACACCATGTATGGATTTTAAAAATTATATTAGACATTTAAAATGAATTTTGAGCCATCAAGTAGCCCAAAATATTCATTTTTTCTCATTTTTCTTGCTAAAGCACCCCTTCCTTGCAACCCTAAAAACGTGAAAAGCTCCTTGTCTAGAAGATTTTACGGATCAAATTATAAAATTGGTCACATTTTTGAGTACCCTCTATTCCCTTACATCACCAAAAAAAAAATTATTGATTACAATCCAAGTGTAAGTACTCATTTTCCTTCATTTTCTTCTCTAATTAGCCCTGATTAGGCCCCCTAGGCCTAAAAAGAGAAATCTTGATCTCGAGCACTCCCACACATGTGAAATAAGATATATTATTATGATTAAATTTTCCTAGTCTACCACCAACATCCATGTCAATTTTTGGGTCCCTAGATCCTATGGAAATGTCCAAACCAAGAAATCACCTTACTTCCTAGTCTTATTTTGAGCTTGTTTGGGACTACCTTGGAAAATGGGTTTGGTTTTATCACTTAAAGAATATTAAATGAATTATATTATATTTAATAATTATTAAAGATACAAAATGACCTCATCCCATGATTTGGAAGTTATCCCCCTCTTAAATACCTAAAAATCACTAAAAATAATGAAAAATAGGTTATTTGGAGCAATAAGTACAAGTGACATTAGCATAAAAATACATGGGGAGAGCCTAATTTGAGTACTAAACAACATAAAATAGTTTTTTGGATCAAAATATGTCATTAGATATGCATTTTAGGTCTTTTTATCTTGACTGGTCACTATTAGAGTTTTAGAGAGGTTTAAGACCAATATGGGCTCTTAACGATTGTTCATAAAGGAAAAACCACCAAATGACCTCATTCCACTTATAAAAACTTATTTAATGACTTAATAAGCTATTAAAAATGTCTTATATCCCCATTTTAAGTCTGAAAGATGGTATGAGCATCTAAAGTTGCCCCTCAGGTAGCTTACTTAGTGTTCTTGAGGCTCAAGAGAGGTTAAATCTAAGTTCTAGGTCTCAAAATCCATTACCACTACTGGGTGAATTTCATAAACCTTAAAAAACATCCTACCCATGATTATAAATTCTTTTTAATTCTTCATCATTACAATGTATGCATTTGGTATACTGGTCAAGGGTCTTGGGGTTTAAGCTCATTACCTCCTTTCTATCCCTCAAGGGCTCTTGGACTAAAACCTAAGTTTTTTTGATTCATGATAATAGATGTAAAATTTTTCAATTAATTTTTACTACTTCAATATCACTTCATGAGGTTTATAAAATTCTTTTATGCTTTGAGACCAAATGGACCCACTTAGTCTCAAGACTACCCCTTGCCAATGGAGTGGGCAAGGTCTAAGACAAAATAATGGATATGTCCACTGATTTTATGACCTTGAGGTGACCATAATTGTCTCAATACATTCATTAAAATGTTATTTACCAATTTTCAAACATTGATCACACCTATAGAGCTCTCAAAACACTATTTCACCTCATGACTGGCTCGGACTGCCTGTGTGCAAAAAGCCTTAGAAAGTTATTTGGGTAAAAAACCTCATATGTCACTTTACCTAAAAATTAATCTCCTTACCATGTTTTAAATAGTTCATGAAATTATCCATGATGTCTTTATATAATTATTGCCTTTCAGAAAGGGTATAAAACATTGTTATTTCATCATTGAGGGTTTTTATGCAAATAGTGCTTATTGATCCTAAAGGTCTATGAACTGTGTGTCTCTTTCCATAATTACTTAATGATAAATTTGATTAAATTATTTTATAATTCATCCACACTCTCCTTCAACTGTCATACTCTAAAATCCTAGTGAAAGGCATGTTTTCTCACTTAGTTTGTGAGTGGGCCTATAGGTCTAAAAGGGACTGTGTTCTCCACCATGTCCATGTTGACTATGTTATTTGTTATATTATGACATATTCACACATATAATCCACTTATTATATCCTACAATGATTTTTAAACTCATTTATAACCCTCCTACTATCTCATAACCTTGACCATTGTCATAAACTCTGCCAACAATCTATTCATGCTCTTAGTTGTACTTAGGTTGAATTTACTGTAGGGTTTTGATTAGTTGTGTGTAAAGGAGTAGAAATCATCTTGGTCAATCCTCATGACCTTCTCATCAACACTCACTACTCCTATCCATACTTCCCATGTTTTCCTTGACTGTAGGTTTCATTGGATATGCATTGAGTTAGAGTTCAATTTTATCAATATTTTTAAACTTTATTTGGTCACAACATGACCTTATTATCTATTTTTTATTTGAGGTAGACCTCAAAGCATTCCATATTCATTTTCCCCTTCATTCTAGACTTGAGACCAACCTACTTCTCATTTGTCACTTGTAGGTGTCTTTAGATATTTTTGACTATGTAATGTTTTTAAAAACCTCATCATCACATAAATAACCCATTTTAAAAGTTTTTGAGCCTGCTTGTATTCTCATTTAGGTTTCAAACTCCTCATTGTACTCAGTCCTCTTTCTTAGGTTTGAAGGTGAATTGTCCCTCTAAGTAGGCATGTAGGTAACCTATTAGAGTGTGACTGTATACAGGGATTTTAAATACTGATTTATCTCTATCATTTAGTTTAAATATATCTTAAATCAATAATACTTATTCATTATCACTATCCATGCATATTTCATAAGTTTGTTGTGATAATTTGAAACTATTTGACCATCTCCATTTTGTACAAGTCCTGTAGGTACTTGATTTGGTGCCTTGATAATGTTCTTTATGCTTATAACCCATTTTTCTCACTTTATATCCACCTACCCTTGAACTTAGTCTAAGTCTCAAGTGAGGTTTGAGTACCCAAAAGAGATCTTATTACACCCCTGTTAGTCCAACTCTTTGACTTTAGGCTTGTATGTGGAATGACCTTGAAGTATGTCTACATCTTACCTTTAGGGCCATTTGAATTTGTGTTGGAGGTCCATATAGGTTAAATAGTCTCTTAATAATTTAACTCTAAAACATAATTGATCTCAATTTGTCAACCTTATCACTGTACCCCTTCACATCCTCATGTGGTAACCAAACTTAGTTGAACCTAAATGCTAGTTGTAGGGTGATGATTGTACTTATAGAAACTAAAAAAAGTCTCTTTGCCTATAAACTCAATCCCTTATTTCTCTATATTGTTTAGGTAACTTGGTGTTCTTTGATCTCTTCTTTGATATATCTCATCTTATATCTCAGTCAAGTTTCCATATTTGAGGCTTCTTTATGTTGGTTTGATGTTGATTAAGGTCCAAAATGAGGACCTATGGGCCTAGGAGCCTATAGGTCTCATTTGAAGATTGTTTGGGTCTATATAGAATCACTCTTTGAGTTCTTAAACTCCTCAAACTTGTAAAACCATCACTCCTCCTTATGTCACTATTTCAATGTATCATAAAGCTTAAGATAAGTATTATATCATCCTCTTCAATTCACCTAAGATAAGTATTATATCATCCTATTGGAGAGTGTGCATATGGGATCATATATTGGACTTATCTTCACTTAAAATGATGAAATATCATATCGAATATCATATACCATGATGTATTACTTGGCATTTGAGCCAAAATTAGTAACCAAGACTCTAATGGACTATGCAAACCTTGACAATGTCTCAAAGAGCAAACACACTTGAAGAACATAGACCAAAGACCATCTCAGAAAAAAGAACATTAAATCCATGAAAATTATTGATTTTACATTAAAAATGAAGCCTAGAAACTTTTGAGAGTGTCTTCCATGAAGATAAAACAATGATTTGTAGCAGAAATCACTAAAATAACCTATACACCAAGACATTCTTATCCCAAGTGAAGGAAGTTAAAGGAGATGGGTTGGATAATGAAACCACCATGAAAATTATATATATTAACTCTAAAAATTACCCTCAAAACCATTAATCTCTATCTATTTTTGAGTTAGATAAATAAGTGTAAGAACATACCCCTCTCAGATGAATAGGCCATAGTTACCTGCGGTCACTTTTAGCAATTTTTAATAAATAATAAGCCATAAATATAAAAAAAAATTCCACTTATTTCAATATTTATATGACCCTTAATAATTTCCAAATTTTTAGCTCCTAACTCCCTCTCTTCTGTACGTATCGAGCACTTAAAAACTTCCCTTTTAGAGCTGCCAAGGAGGTCAATATGAGAGATAAATTGATTTTCTTCATTATGAGACTTGAAACCTTTTCCAAATTTTTTTTTGAACTTTTAATAGACAAATAAGGTCTTAAATATTACTAAATCTGAATTTCACCTTGATAATTATACAGATGGTCTCAAAATAAGCCTTTTTAACACAAACTACCAGAATCACTTGAGAAGTCTAATAAAACTGATGAAAAATAGATCCATTGGATATTTTCAGGCCTAAAAATTTACATCATGTCCTAAAAATCAATTTTCATGTGTTAGGGGTGATAATTTGACCTTTGAGGTTAAAATTGTCAACACTTACACAAGTTAATATATGCATATCATAATGAAATCACTAAAAGCTCTAAGTATTGGAACTCTTTTCATGTGATAGTAAAAAAACTATCCTTATGTTCTCAAACCAACACACATATATGACACATCTTAGACATACATAGTCTATTCTGTAAAGATCACTCATTAATAAAATCCTTCTATTTCCCAAGACTATAAAATATTTAATGAAAGGTGATGCACAAGGGACCCTTCTTGACAAAGAATCCTCTTTGTTTTTCTAAGCATAAAGTTTATCATAATTTATTAAAATAAAAATAGGCTGGGATAATGTACTTTATAATAATTAAATAACAACCACAATACCAAACATCTAGTAGTTATATGTTGCTTTACATTTATAATATCAATTCATGCCATAAGACAATTTTTTTATAAGTTAAGGTAGATATACAAATATAAAATATATTTTTTATAAGTTTATTTTTCATTATTATACATGGTCATAACTATCAAGATAACCTACCAAATATTTTAAATAATTAAACCTTTTAATCTTAAACATGAAATTGCCAATGCACTAAAATTTCAACAATGTTTTCATTTAAGAAGAGAAAGGGAAACATTCCTTATAAAGCTTATATTTTTAACCATATGATGGAATGATTATATTTCTTTTAAAAATTTAGGCTACCCACATTATTTTAATAATTCAATCACAATTTTATAACCTTTAACATATGAATAAACATAATATCATGACTTTGTCATACTATTCTCTTATACTATGACAGAGACCCAACATAATTTTGTCCTCTTTTCTTAATGTCATAAAAATTAAAAATGTGAGTTAAAAGGCATGAAATATAATGCTGAAGTTTCTTATTAATCATCTAGGTTTACATCATGCAATATAATATCAAATGAGGAGATGATTTGATGGCATGTTCCACTTAGCTACCCTCATATCACGTACAAACTATCATAAGGGGGTATTGATGAATCCTCTAAATACTCTATTTATTATTTATTGAATAATTCATTATATTTCAAACTAATATTATATTCCCAACTGATTCTAATACTTTATTTCATTTAAGGTAATATTTACTTAAATAAGTGAGTAAGAGAAATAGTCTTACACGGGTTCAAAAATTAACTCAAATAACTCAAGAATAGTTTAAAAAAATTAATTATAGCCCATTAAATTAAGAGTAAGTAAGCTAATGGAAGTCAATTGCAACAATAAGAAAATAATCAAATGTTTAAGGCTGGAAAGTACTACAATGAATATAAGGTCCCTAAACCCATAACAACTTGAGATATGAGTGTTGTCAAGGCATGTAACTCATGAAAATAAAGAAATAGGTTGTTATTTATGGAGATATCTCACCCCATTAAAGATAATGTCTTGAAAATACACTAGTTTGGGACTTAACAACCTCTCCCATTCCCTAGCAAAGGCCTCTATGTTACATAGCAGATAATACCCAGTGAATCCAATAAAAAAATAGATGCAATCCCTAATATTATTCTTCCTTAACCAACCCAAATAAATCATATAGGATGGAAATAAAACAAATTAGAAGAATAAAAATTGCATGAACAAAAAATAGTCCAGCCATTATTTTACAAAATTATCAATCCATAAAGCAAGTTTCTAGTAATAAATATCAAATCAAAGATAATAACTAAATATAATCCTTGAACAAGGGAATTAAATAAAAAAATTCAATAGAATGTAGGTTTTTCATCTATCTCAAAGCATAAACAAGACTAAGGACAATCAAACACCTCTTGGGATGTTACTTATTTCATAATAGTATGTTGTTATCATCCCCCTCTCAACTGCTCTTCTCTTTCTTCAATCTCATTTTTCTTAATGAATGGATGCCCTCCCAAAATATGGTTATATTTTTCCTTCTATATTTTTCCTAAACAGATCATTGATTTCTACTTGTCCCCTCTCACCAAAGATCTATTTTGTATTTAAAAATACGTGCATAGCTTTATTTTATTATTATTTTAAAAAGAATGGGAATTATTTATGTCTTCATGCACTCATGGATTATGGTTTCCATTTCTTTAAATGATCTGAGCAACATTTCAGGCAACAATTCGGGTGATGGTTCTACCCCAATTGGTGGTAGAACTTCTTAGAGCCATAACTTTTGCACCATAGCTCCGTTTGACTCCCCATTTGAACCGTTAGAAATCTAAGAATGAGGGGAACATCATGAGATGGCACTGAGCTCTGTTTAGGGGGTTTTAACCCCTCAAAAAAATGGAAGTGCCCCAAATTTCAATTTTAGTAGTACAGTCTAAAAATAGTAAGTTTCTAAAAATAGTAATTCCTTAAATTCTGTATTGTTGTAAATCGTGGAATTCAAACCACTTAATCTCCTTCAAGATTAGTGACCTTCCACATCCTCATCCTACCTTAAAAACATGTATAAATGAATATGTAACATGAAATGGAAATCATACATCTCTTCCCAGAAATAGGCATATGTTGTATCTACAATTTTGAGCAATAAAACATCTCTTCTCAGAGATAACATTATTACAATTATGTTGTTCTTGTTTCTTTAATTATCTTTGAACCAAAGCTTTTGAGTTTTAGATCATTAAATATTCAAATCTTCCATTTATTCTTATGACACTTGGATACAACTTTTTTCCTACTTACTAATTTTCATACCTTATTGGGATTGAAGTCCCTTCCATTTAATTGAAAATTATAAAATTTAAAAATTATTAAGGTATTGTTTATCTCACTATATGCAAGGTGGGCATACACTATTGGAGCTCCTGATATGTTGTGTCAACTCAAACACCACCCTAATACACTGAATGTAGACCCATACCAACTCATCTCATCATAAATATAAATATATATTTATTTTCCTGTCATATCTATAGAAAACTGTATATATCACAACACCTCTATGGAATAACAAAGAGAGTCCATAATCCTTGATAATCAATGGAATAAATAAACAAGATCATAGTCCATCATGACAAATTCATTTTTATAAAATAGTTTAAATGCTAAATCATCACACAGAAGAGGAATATAAAAATCTCATTAAGAAATAAGGTGATCATACATAATTACAATCTTATGTAATCACATTGAACACACACACACACACACACACAAAAAGATGAATCCATAAACTAACAAAGTAAAAAATATATCAATAAGCATGTAATACTCAATTTTTTTTGAAACCATAATTTTAATTGATTCAATTTTAATGAATAAAATCATTAAATAAAAGTCTTTAAATAAAATTAAACTTGAAATTGGAGTTGACATACAAAATTAAAAATCTAAGAAAAACAAAAAACTACCGAGAATTAACTGCCTGTACTAGAAATAACAACTTGATTTTCATAATAACTTTTGAATGCAAGTTCAGATAGGCCAGTTTTTTTTAAACATATCCTCTAAATA
Source organism: Torreya grandis (assembly GCA_037957365.1). Taxonomy (NCBI): domain Eukaryota; kingdom Viridiplantae; phylum Streptophyta; class Pinopsida; order Cupressales; family Taxaceae; genus Torreya; species Torreya grandis. The sequence continues at coordinate 5,255,539 of JARHVA010000170.1, read as the reverse complement.
ATAAATTCATGATGTTGGACGAGTTTTAATCCAATTTCATATTTGATTACAAATTTATCCAATTTCCTTGATTTTTAGCATGACTAAAAATACTTGAATACAATTTTAGACCCTTAGCTGATCTCATATGGATCTCCAAACACCTTAGAATTGGCCCTAACTAGGAAATCTAGTTATGGTTGCATCATTATTTCCTTCATCTTTATTTTTCCATGAAGGATAACTCAATCAAGTTAATAATTCAAAAGTTTTGGCCTTAATAAGATAGGTATACACAACACACACAAACACACACACACACACACACACACACACACACACACACACACACACACACACACACACACACACACACACACACACACACACACACACACACACACACACACACACACATAAAATAGTCTATGGCTCAATATTTATAGTTTTGTTAATTAAAAATAAAATATGTATAATTCCATAGCATTATAATAGTCATGAGGGTGAATCCTATGGTCATAAATTAGGGGTCTCATGGTGGGGCATTACACGTGGCAAATTGATATGAACATGCCAATAACATCACCCATATCTATATTTAGAATTTATGGAATATCAAAATGTCATTGAGGCTTAATTGATGCAATGTTATATCTTTAGTATCTTCAACAGTAGGGATTATTGTTGATGACAATTGTAATATTATTTCATGTGAATGTTATAAATAATTTAAACATTTTATTTTCCCCTTTAAATATTCATTTGGATACCACATAAACTATTTCATTTTTAACTTTGTTATACAATTCATCTATAATTACACATGGTAAATTGATATGAACAGCCAATAACATTACTCATAGCTCTATTTTTAATTTATGGAATATCAAAAATGTCATCGAAGCTTAATTGATGCAATGATATATCTTTACTATCTTCAACACTAGGGATTATTGTTGATGACATATGCAATATTATTTCACGTAAATGTTATAAATGATTTAAACATTTTATTTTACCCTTTAAAAACTCATTTGGATACCACATAAACTATTCCATTTTCAACTTTGTTATAAAATTAATTTACAACCTTATTGAAACATGTCACACATAGTTTTTCTTTGTCACTATCAACAAAATCAAATCCAATCAACCTTTTAGTTTTTTATTATTGACATATTATCTAAACCCAATATATAAAAATATGCAATAAAAATGAAATAATAACATTCAAGATATGCAATAAAAATGAAATAATAACATGCACCACATAAGAGAGAGAGACACAAGATTTTAATGTGGAAACCCAATGTGGGAAAAACCATGGAGAACAATCTCAAGTATATGAATGAGAACCAACTTGTAGGAGCACCAACCCCTTTGCCGAGCACCAACACAACTATTTGTGAGCACTAACCCATCTTATGTAAAACATAACTATCTCTCAATCTTGCTTTCTCAATAAATGATATAACTCTACTATATCTCTTTCTATTCTCTCTTTTCTTATATAAAATGATTACAAACCTTGCACTCTCTTGCATATATAAAATGGCTTCCCAAGCCTCTTTTTATAGTTTTCCAAATGACCTTTGACATTTAACCTTTGTGACCCTTCAATCCACATGGATAATGGCACCAAACTTACATGACCCTTCAAATCCTTTTATTTGAAAAGTCACATGGTGACCCTTCATGAGCAAATGCATTCTTTTCCCTTTTGTCTTTATCTTGGTGACTTTTCAAATCCTCAAGGTGACTCTTCATGGAAAATGTGCCCTTCCCTCTTTTATCTTCACTTGGTGACTCTTTGAATTCCTCAAAGTGACCCTTCATGAGAAAAATGTGTCCTTTCCATCTTTTGTCTTTATCTCATGACTCTTTGACTTCTTCATGGGCCATCTTTTAACTTTATGCAACCAAAAATATATTCATTAATATTAAATAAATATCAACACACTTTAGCCAAACTATAAACATTAAAAACACATTAAATGATATGGGGCCTTTGTCATCAATAATGTTAGACCTTTGACATCAATGACAATATTCCTAATAATCTCCCCCTTTGTTATTGATGGCAACCTCAAATTGAAACTACCACATCTTGAAACCTATACTACACATGCAACCTGCACATACTGCCTATTGGAAAAAAAAACATACAATAAATCCCCATTATTGTAGCATCTTTTACCTATTCCTATACCTATTTCTATACTTTTCACCTTTTGACATCAATGGCAAAAGGTATATCTTAGAGCTAACACTTAGCTCCCCCTTAACTGATGTTGATCCTCAATGGTAGGAACTAAAAGAAATTACTCCCAACTTCTCTCGAAGATACTCAAAAGTGTCCTTTGGTAGTGCCCTTGTGAATATATCTACAATCTATTTTGTAGTACTAATATATTCCATCTTAACTTGCTGATTTGTAACCTACTCTCTCAAAAAGTGATATCTGATAGAATATGTTTTGTTCTTGAATGCATTACTAGATTCTTAGAAATATTAATATCACTTGTGTTATCACAAAAAATAGAAATAGGTTAATCATATTTTACCTTGATGTCTTCTAAATTTTTCTTCATCCAAAGCACTTGAGTACAACACAACATTGCTGCAATATATTCTGCTTCAGCTTTAGAAAGTGATATTGAGTTATGCTTCTTGCTTAGCCAAGATACTAAGCTATCACTGAGGAAGAAAGCTCCTCCACTTATACTTTTTATATCATCCAAAAAACCTGACCAATCTAAATTTGTATAAGCAACCAAAGTGAAATCTCTACCTATGGGGTACCACAATCCATAATCCAATGTCCCCTTGACATATCTAAATATTCTTTTCATGAACCAAACATGACTCTCCTTTGGGGCTGCCTGATATCTCATAACCATGCCTACTACATGCATGATGTCTGGCCTTGATGCTATCAAATATAAAAGACTACCAATCATAGATCTATAAGATCTACAATAGGTGAATCTTCATCCTTACTCACGTTGTTCCCTGTACCCATTGGTGTGCTAATTGGTGCACAATCCTCAAAACCAAAAAAATTCAACATTTTCTTGGCATATTTATTTTGAGATATGAAAATTCCTTTATCTAACTAAAATATTTATAACCCTAAGAAAAACTACAATTCTCTAAGCATAGACATCTCAAATTATTTTTGCATATTATCAAAAAAAAAATTATCATCTTTTCAATGTTTCCTCCAAATATTATGTCATCAACATATAACATAATAATCAACTAATGCTCACCTTTTGTTTTGATGTAGAGATTACTGTCAGAAAAACCTCTCTTGAAACCTTGATCTTGTAGGTACATATCAAGGCTTGCATACCAAGCTCTGGGAGCTTGTTTCAATTCATACAATGTTTTCTTCAATTTGCATACATGGCTAGTATATTTAAGAGAAAATCTCTTAGGCTAATCAATGTAGACCTCCTTTTCTAAATTCCCATTCAGAAAAGTAGACTTGACATCCATCTGAAACACTTTGAAGTTTTTAAACACTACATATGTAAGAAACATTCTAATAAACTCTAGCCTTGCCACTAGTGCAAAGGTTTCTTCAAAATATATACCCTCAATCTGAGCATATCTTTTACATACTAACCTTGTTTTATTCCTAATAACTTCACCATTTTCATTCAACTTATTTTTGTATACCCATTTTATTCCTATCACATTTTGATCTTTTGATCTAGGCACTACTTCCCAAGTATCATTCTTTTCTATTTGATTTAATTCTTCATCCATTGCTTTAACCTAATGCTCATCATGTCTAGCTTATGAAAAAGTTTTAGGCTGAATTTTGGATAACAAAGAAAAATTAACTTGCTTAGATTCACTTACCATCATCCTTTTGGTGTGAACTCCTTCATTTATGTTCCCAATAATGTCACTCTCATTATGATTTATCTAGACATATTTGGATGGGGTCTTGGTGTCCTTTTTATCCTTCTTCTCATCTTCATATGATTCTTCAAAATCTTCTTCTTCAATGATTTTAGGAGTGTATATCAGATCATTGGCTCTTTTTGTTACATCTTCATCTATCCTAACACTTGCACTTTCAACTATCTTCTTGGTTCTTTTATTATAACATTTATAAGCTTTACTTTTATAATAATATCCAAGAAATATAACTTCATCTATTCTAGATTCAAACTTACCCAATTTTTCATCAAATTTTTTATGAAATATTTGCTATTGAAAACTTTGAAATAATCAATAGTAATTGTTTTGTCTTTCCATAGCTCAAAGGGAGCCTTGTCACTATTGACTCTCAACAACTCTCTATTTTGTATATGCACTATTGTGCCTACTACCTCTCTCCAATATTTATCTGGTATCTTGAATTTATTTAGCATTATCCTCACTATCTCCTAAACTGTTCTATTTTTTTGCTCAACTACTCTATTTTACTATGGAGTTCTACCTACTGAATAATGTCTCTTTATCCCATGGTTTCACAATACTCGATAAACTTATCCAACATAATTTTTTTTCCTCAATCTAATCTCAGGCACTTAATCTTCAAACCAATTTCAATCTCAACTAAAACCTTGAATGCTTTGAAGTGGATGAAAGCTTCTAAATTTTTATTCAAAAACATCACCCAAGTCATACATGTAAAATCATCAATAAAAAACATGAAGTATTTCTCACCTTGAGTACTTTGAGTTATGGTAGGTCCACATAGATCAGTGTGAACAAGCTCTTACATCTGGGTGGTCAAGTATTCTTTTGTCTTGAACCATATTCTGACTTGCTTCCCATACTATCATGGTTCACAAAGTATGTTAGAGGGATTTGTAATCTTTGGAAGATATCTAAATGCTTACTTCTTGTTGATGTTGACAAGATTGTCAAAATTTATGTGTCCCATTCTCCTGTGCCACAACCAAATTTCCTCAACTTGGCTCAAACAACATCTTTAACCTTTGATATCTGATAAAATATAAAAATGGTTACCTGTCCTCTAAGAATCTAAAATCAACACATATGAATCTTTTCTCTTAATTTCATAACCTTCTACATAAAAATTTAATGTGTGTCCCTGATCACACATTTGATTTACACTCAATAGGTTATGCTTAAGACCTTCTACATATAGAACATTTTCAGTCTTAGTTATACCATTATCCAAACTTAATATACCTTTTTTGGCTATTATGGTAGTGGTATTATCTCTGAATTTCACTATGCCACCATTGATCTTATTTAGAGTTATGAACTTGCTCTTATCTCCTGTCATGTGCCTCGAACATCCACTATCAATGAACCATGGATTTTCTTCAATTCTTGCATGCAAAGCTATCTGGACTAACATAGACTTTTTAAGTTTTTTATTTTGCCATGAACCTATCTAAACTTTTTTATTGATGAATAGAGCCTTAAAACTTTGGTCCTTCTTGATTGAATCGAACATGGCCAAGATATGTGTCTGAAATTATTTCACTTGTAACATACTATGGCCTCTTCATCAAAGCCTGATAGAGGAGCAAAAGAGTTATGGCTTATGCTTGACTCTGCATGAGTT